>QRFJ01000487.1:377561-826259 GCA_006176705.1 Cocos nucifera | reverse complement strand
TTAGAGTTTCGAATTTTACTTAAGCAATTTTCAAAATGGCCATTGATATTCAGTAGAGCTTAAATGAGATATATCATTGGGGTATTAATACTTATCAATAGAAAAATTAAGTAAAGAACATTAAATTTTTCAGAACTTTTTCTAAATTATTCACTTTTATCTCTGATTTGTCTAAACTTTCATATAGGCAGGTGTATTGCTACTTCCATCCTTCATTTATTAATTTTTATTTTCACATTGCCCACTTTTTGATGCGAATATCATTGCTTACTTAGGCAACGGGACCCGGTTACTCGGTGGGAAACCAATGTTCTTTTTTTTTTTTTTTTTTTTTTTTTTTTTTTTTTTTTTTAACGTTGTACCACTATTGAGTGTCTTAACTCCTTAAGCTTTCTATTTGATCCATGTAGCGAGTCTTGGGCCAATGACTCCCAAACCAGTTGGCTTTAGGGCACTAGGTATAGAATACCCCTCGGGCTTACTAGCTCGAATCAAATAGGCTACGAGTTAAGACTAGCTTTACAACGAGCTTCTTTGCCCTTCCCACCTTTTGATGCGAAACTCAATGCTTGCTTAGGCAAAGAGGCCCGGTTACTCAGTGAGAAGTACTTGGAAAACTATTTTATTAAAATAAATTTTTATATGAAGAAATGTATAGTTACCCTACACAAGCCTATAAAAAGTAGACTTTTCTTTGATGCTAGTAAAAATAATTAGAAATGCTCCAAGAAAAAAATTTTTTATGTTCTAACTTAACTCTTTATTGAATTTTCTTAATACTTGATTCCTCAATATCTCACAGATTCTCTGATCTGTGCATCAATTTTTTTTTAAAAATGCTTAGTTTAATTCGATTCTTAAGCATAATCAAGTATCTAAATACTAAATACTAACTTTTTTCGAGGACTTAAAATTTTAAAATTTTTATTTTTCTCTCCCCCCAACTTAATCGACATTGTCCTCAATGGAGAAGAAAAAATAAAGGATGTAATAAAGAACATGGAAGAATACACCTAACTCAGTATATATATTTTTTTTTTTATTTATTTATTTATTTATTTATTTATTTATTTATTTATTTATTTATTTATATTTTTTTTTTTTTGGTCCAGCACATGCCTTTGAAAATTTGAGCTCTCCCTCCAACTTATTCAAATTATCCTAAAAAAAATAAACTAAAAAGATAAATTAGATAAAAACTAAATATTGGGTTGCCTCCCAACAAGCGCTAAGTTTACCGTCTTCAGCCAGACACAATGTAGCTCACTATCCTGTGTCGAATATTGGATTGACAAATTCTAATGGTTTTGGATTGCCAATCTCAGAAAGTTGATGTTATTTTTAATCCCATTATTGATATATTCACTGTTAATTTTTGGGATATATTTTATAATTCCATTCTCAGACCCATGTTTATTAAGAATTTACTCCTATTTGTTCTTCTAAAATGCTCATGAATGGAGTTTTAGGAGTTAAGTTTGATTCAATGGGTGCTGGAATGGTGACTAAAGGACGGTTTTAATTCTGGAGGTAAATTAATGTGATCCTGCTTAAACAACTCCATTGACATTTCATTACATGCCTTTTGATTTTTATAAGAAGAACCAGCTTCTAGGGTTGAAGGGAATAGGACATTAGGTTTATAAGTCTCGGGTAAATCATCTATTCTCTTTTCCCTTATTTCTATCTCATTTAAACTGGAACTAGCATCAGTACTAATTCCTGGCTTGGGTTCTTCTATGTGGTTAGTCTCAGTACTAACCAGTTCCTCTAAATTTTCATTTTGGCTAGCATCAGTACTAGCCTCTCTCACCTGGATCTTGGTATGGGTCCATAAGAATCCTATAGCTTTTAAGTTCAGGAATTACTTTGGTATTCTCAAATTGGGGATTCTTAGATGAAACATTAGATTGATAATTTAATCCAGGTGGTTGGTGGTCATTAGGTGGGTTATTTGAAATTGGTAGGTTTCGGTAGTTGATCTAGTTCTCTCCTCATGTTAGACTCAACTAATTGTCCTATTTGAGCTTCTAGTCTGGCGATAGATTGCTGTTGAGTTAGAATTAATTGTTGAAGTTGGTTAAATCTATCATCAGCTAGATTGGTCTGTTGAGGAGGTGGGTATGAAGGCTGATTATAATATGATGGCTGGTTAAACTGACTAGGCTGACCATTATTATAGGCATAATTTTGATAATTTTGCTCAAGTGAAATTTGGGTCTGAGCCTGAGTCTGTTGGGATGTCCAAGAAAAATTAAAGTTACTCCAATCTGAATTATATGAATTTGAAAATGGGTCATTAATCAATTTGGAGTATCCTTGAGTAGCTTGAACTTGTTCTTGGATAAAATATGGAAACTGTGCAGTCATAGGATATTCACTTACATGATGGGTTGGACTAGCACAGATTGAATAATTCTCCTGATAATTAGAAGATTGTTGACCTAGGGTTAGGAGTTGATCTATTTTCTGATCAAGAAGGTCAACTTTATCTAATTTTTGGACTATTAGATTCATATTAGCCATTTGATTATTATATTTAATGTGAATCAACCATTCAATTAAGTTCAACTAAATCAGAAAAAGCGATTTCCTACCATGCATGTATTAGTGTAACCCTAATGTATGGTTTAAAAATTTTTAGAATATTTTTTTTTTTATTTTATTATTATTATTATTATTATTTTATTATATTAAAAATTAATTTTTTTAATTATTTTTATTTATTAATTTTAATTTAATTTAATTATTAATTTTTAGTTAGTTTAATTTTTATTTTATTTTATTTTTATTTTATTTTTAGAGGAGTAAGAAAAAGAAAGAAAGAGTTCTAAAGAAGAGGTCCTAAGGAGTCCTAGAACTAAGAAGAGAGAGAAGAATTAAGTTTAATTAGGTTTGATATTCGTTAGCAATCAAATTGGTCAATCAATCCTGACTAAGGGTTATCCTAGATCTAGACAGCTCCTAACTGCCAAGGTCACCTTCAAGCCCTCCAAGTGTAGGATTAGCCAATCAACTAGCCAGGTAAGTGTAAGGTCGGTGGGAGTCCCCCCGTTGCTTGCCTTAGACACCAATTATGCTTGGCCAGGTAAGCGAACGGAACCAATTAGAAACCACCTTCCTTCGGGCCCAATCGTCCCTGAACCACTTTCCTAGACACCAGTCAAATTGACTTATCCTAACCCGGTTCAACTCTTAGGATTCCTTGTCCTATTGAGCTCGAGTTCCTAGGGTTGATGTCTAATTGATTTTAAAATTTAAAGGCTTAGGTCAATGCAGGATGCTGGTTGGTTGTTTGTGGGCTAAGGAAGGGTGATCAAATCCCCACCTTATCTTGTTTAATTGGGTTGTGCCCTTAATTTGATTTAATATGAATATGCATGAAACGAAAAAAAAAAAAAAAAAAATTCAATCAAAGGGTTTTATGCAATTTAAACTAGATGCATGCAACTAATTAAATTATGAAAGGCTTACCTTGCCTCCAGCAATCACCAAAAAAAATAAAAATAAAAATAAAGATAAAAATAAAACTAATATGATGCATGCTCTAAGCAGTTAAGATTTCTAATCTTGTCATGAGATTTTTAATTAGGTTTAAATGAATATTTTTTTTAAATTAATTTAAAAATAAAATAAATAAATAAATAAAATAAAAAGAAAAGAGAACTAGGGTTAGGATTGATCTCACCAGGCAAAACTTCTGATTCTTTTTGTTCATTTTTTTTCTTTTCCTGCAAAATAATAAAAAAAATTAGCAAGAAAATAAAAATTTTATTTATAATTTATTTATAGAAAAATCAAAGAGATCAAAAATTTAATATCCATGCCTTCCCCGGCAACGGACGCCAAAAACTTGGTGCGTTTGCCGAAATTATTTTTAATAAATCAAAGAAATCAAAATCAAAAATCAAAAACCTTCCCCGGCAACGGCGCCAAAAACTTGATGCATTTGTCGAAATTATTTTTAATAAATCAAAAAAATCAAAATTAAAAATCAAAAACCTTCCCCGGCAACGGCGCCAAAAACTTGATAGGGACGCGATGCTGTCGTTAAGACACCGTGTTTATCAGTTTAATCCGACTTCTTAAAATTATTGAAAATACGTAGATAGTAGTGAGTCGGGTCGAATCCACAGGGAAGGTAGTATTTTTAGATTTGAAATCTTTGATTTTTTTGAGAAGAAAAAGAAAATGATTTAAATTTTAAAATAAAAATTGAAGTCGGAAGATTGAAAATAAAAATTAAAAGATGCAGGAATTTAAATTTGGTACTAAGATCTACTAGTTAGATCTTAGCATCTACTTGCAAAGCAATAATTTAAAGTGCATAAATTAAATTGCAATAAAAATAAAAAGTAAGAAATTAAAATATAAAAATTTTTATTAACTAAAATTTCAGAATTTAAATACATAAAATTTAAAAAGAAAAGAT
The DNA here is from genome assembly GCA_006176705.1 of Cocos nucifera. NCBI lineage: Eukaryota > Viridiplantae > Streptophyta > Magnoliopsida > Arecales > Arecaceae > Cocos > Cocos nucifera. Next base: position 821,827 of record QRFJ01000487.1, on the reverse strand, counting down.
AATAAAATAAAATAGCCTGATCTCTGATCTTGGATCGGCATTGGCAGAAAGATGGTGTAGAAGCTCGGCTCTTCTTCTCGGCACCCGTTGCTTCGAAGCAGCCTTTAACCCATAGCCTGGCTTCGCCCTGTACCAAAGCTTCACCTTGATCGGAGATATAGATTTCTGATGGCCTGGGGTCCTTTTTATAGAGTTAGGAGGGCTGGATATTTTTTCTAAAGGCAATATGGGACTAATGCCTTTGTAATCATCAAAAATACAAACAAATTTGGATGAAAATTTGAATCAAAACAGCTCAGATATGACTCTGATAAATCTGATAAAATCCAGCCGTTCAACAGGAAATCCAACGGTCCAAAAATCATCAAAATCGGATGCAGATAAGCTCAGATCGGGTCGGATTAAATTCTGGCCGTTGGATCGCGCTTGATCGAGGAAATCTGGCCGCAAATCGCGCTTCGGGAGTCTTGATCACCGCCGGCAGCATTCTGGACCGTTGGATCATCGCCTGGATCGAGCGCTGCCGTCCGATGGTGATCCGCGTGATGTTTGTATCTGAATAAAATTCGGAAGCAACCACAGCCGTCCGATCCTGACCGCAAACAACCACATCCGTCCTGATCGCGCAATAACTGTTCCCATGGACCGCGTGGACCGGCCGCACCGCACACCGCAACCAATCAGCGCCGCTGTTGTCGGACGAAAAGACTGAATTACCCTTGTGAGCCGCGATAAATTTCTGTAGACCCTTAAGGGGTCTAGGTCCACCACGTGGCAATCTCTGATTCGCCGGAATTTGCTGAGCTGGCGGTCCACGCCTGGATCGTGGACCGGCTGATGGCTTCAACGGCTGAGTCGGCTTGATGGCTCGGCTTGGCTTGGTGGCTCGGCTTGCGGAGCCGACTGAGCCGTTTTCTTTTTTATTTAATTTTTATTTATTTTATATTTTTTTAAAAATTCATATCTTTTTCATTTTAGCTCCGTTTTACTTGAAATTTATTTCGTTGTGATCAGAAAAATGAGCTCTTTCTATTGATAATAAAATTTTATTTTATTAATTTTTATTAATTTTTATTATTTTTTAATTAATTTTTTAATTAATAAAAATATGAATTTTTCAAAAATTATATATAAATTGATTATTAATTATTAAAAATTAATATAAATTAATTGATAAATTAATACTTTTATTGGTGAATTTATGATGTTTATCAGTCAACAAAAGATCGAAGCCCACCTTGAGAAGATGGGACTTAGATTTGTAGCCAGTTAGCTTTAGGTCAAGTAAGAGTTTGTTAAATATGTGTGCCCTAGAAGCTAGAATTGGCTGACACTTGTTGTACATTTTTAAGGGCAAAATTATAATTTTGACTATAAAAAATAAAATGGATTATTTTCTATCATAATGCATATTTAGTGTCTATGATACATCCCTTGAGTTAATAGTAATAATAATTTTTATTTTCAAAAGTTGAAAATTTAAGACATGAATTGAGTCTATGGTTGGTATACAATCACTTCTTTAGGGTAGATGAGTCTTGAGTCTATGGTATACAGACACCGAAGCGAGAGCACAGATACTCATTAGAGAATGAGAGCACTGAATGTGACCACCTCGAGCAGTCATGAGGAAGTCTACCTTCTCGTTGATTACTAGCTCGAAGCTGCAATGGTGTGTCTGATTCTTTGACCTAAGGTGCATCGACAGTTCACCTTGAGTGTGTTATAGTTTGACTACACCATAACTCGATCTTCTAGCCATTTGGAATCTTGAGGTGTATGTTGGCTATAACATGTTCATTATAGGAATTGGATTGCACCAATAGAAGATCTATCTACCTCGGTAGATGAGGAGCAGCCCTATAATGATCATGAGAATCAAGTCCATAAGCCCATGGCCATGGCAGAGTAAAATAATAGAAAGAGTTTCTATTAGGATTTTCACATTGGATTTAAATCGATTGATTAATTCATATGATAGAAATTAGAGTTTGACGAGATCACCTTAACCCTAATCCGATCGAAGCTTAAGATAGAGGAACTTAATCACACAAGAAACTACATCGAAAGATTTGCTTTCAGTTATGATGGGTTGCCACTATATACTACTAAATATCACTGATGAATTTTGGAAGTAATTAGAATGATTTGGATGATCGATCATACTAGTTGTCTGAATTAGAAAAGTTCTGATCCATCGAAAGATATTTCAATGATGTCGATGATAGAGATCGTGACATATCCCATTATCATAAGAAACTGAATCTAACTGGATCATACAAACAAGAATTTAGATCTGGATATCATCAATTGGACTAACCCAGTTCAATTGATTTGAATAAGATTCAATTAGGTTCAAGAAAATCGTGCTAGCACACGATTGAGCCTAATGTTCTCAGTAGGAGGCTTCGGAGCTTAGCCCTCAGCTGGAGGGCTCATGGATGATGCAAGCACAGAGCCCTCGGTAGTGGTGCAGACATTGTCTATGGGGGTGACCTCAACAATGACAGCAACCTCGATGGCAGTGGCAACATCGATAGGTGCAGCAGAGCCGAGGGCATTCACCCTATCTTTCTTGGCGGTAGGCTCATCGGGTGTAGTATCTTTCCTTTTGCGAGCCTGGAGCTCCTTTGAAAGCATTTCTGTGGCCTTGGCATCCATCTCTACCATAAAAAAGGCATGGTTAGAAAAGAAGAAAGAAAAGGAGGAAAAAAAAGATTGTCCATCGACTTCGATCGTGTACCTACTAGATTTAGAGGACTAAGACCAAGGTTTAACAAGGTTTGCTCTTTTTATTAGCTCAGATATTAGAAAAGTTCGATAATCCTTGATTGTGGTTACTGACTCTTGGTCTGCTTTCTCTAACCTCAGGGCTCGGCGAATTGAGTCCCTTAGGTATCCCTAGGGTGGGAGTCCTAAGTGCATGGTCGAGTAGAAAATGAAGATAATTTTTTTCTTTCAATTATGGATGGAAGAAGAGGGCATCCTTAAGCAACCCCTTCTTATCGGACTGAAAAAAAATGTACCACCAATCCTTGGCAATAGGGTGATGCTTAAAGGTGAAGAAGGTTCGGAAAAGAGAAATCGAAGGCTAAATCCTGGCAGATATACAGAGAGCAAGAAATCCTATGATAAATCTAAAGAAATTCAAAACTACTGAGGCTAGGGAGATGTTTAAAAAGTGGAAAAGGGCTATAACGAAGTCAAGAAGGGGAAGCCATAATCCAGTGTAGAAGGCCTCCAGGTACAAGCAGAATCGACCTAGAGGAGGAGCACAAGCCCAACCATTTGAATCAAGAAGTTTCAGCTCGTACTCAACAAGCACCCCATATTGAATCCTAACTAATGATAGGTCCTTGATGGTCAAAAAACAAGGAATGGACTCCAGTTTAAAGTTTAGCCGAGGTACTGCCCTAGGTCCAATTTTCATCCTAACTTCGAGGTTATTGGGATTTGGGTCAACCAAACTCCTAAAACCACTGGACCAAGAAACCTTAGACAACACCTAGATCAAGCTAAATCAAATGAAATCCCTAAAAAGAACTTAGAAAAAGGAGTGATGGAAGCCCAAAAATGAAGAACTATGGTGTTCACCCAGAAAAATTTGAAGAAACTTGAAGAATACGAAGAAACTAAAAGTCAAGAGGGCAGGGATAAAAGACTGACCTAGAAAAATGCAAAAAGAAGACTAGAAGGGTGGAAGAGGATCAAAAAAAGACGTCAACGATCGGAAAGTCATAGAAGGAGTGGGGATGGCAAGAATAGGAATACTCAGAGACAATGGGAGATGGAAGAAGAAGAAGAAGCAAAAGCCTAAGCAAAAGCAAGAAATCGTAGATGAGGGAGGAGGGGTTTAAATAGGAAATCAGAGTTCTAGAGAAAGTTATAATTATAGGACTCCGTCAGTCAAATTCAATCTGCCGTGTGTCCCACTCGCACCTACTGCCTGGCGAGGCAATAACTGCATCGTATGCGGAGTTCCATGCCAGACAAATTTTCGAGGGGCTGCATCCATCTAAGTCATTCAACATTAAATCGTAGCGCCAATTTGGGAAAAAAAAGGAGGAGAAGAAAGTTTTGCTCTCCAAAGCGGGAAACTATCCAAGAACTTTGACTGCAGTGATTTTTTCGTACTCCCTTCATCCCAAATTCAAACTCGGGAGTAGGAAGACAAGTATTAGGGATAAAATGGCCCCTGCCGAAGTTTCTATCCAAAGTCGTTGGTCACCGACCTTCCTCCTGTTGGATTCGCCGACCTCCTTAATGATGAATTTATGCTATGGAACCTCCCAAAAGTGTACGAAAGTTTGGTGATACAATCTTGAGCGGTGAAGGAGTGTTACTGTTGTTCTAGCCTTATCTTATGGCTAAAAATAAATAACAAGATTGGGGTCCAGCCGCACTCCTTTCGAATAAACTCTGCCAGCCAAACTCCTTCTAGACGACCTTCGCTAGCTGTGCTCCTTCCAGACAAACTTCCAAATGACCTCCGCCAGTCGTGCTCCTTTCGGATAAACTTCTTCCAGTCGAGTCCCTTTTGGACGAACATCCTATGGTCAACCTCCTTCTTGCGGTCGACCTCCTTTCGGTCGATCTCCTATAGCCGACCTACTTCCGACCGACCTCTTTCCAGTCGCTTGGGAGGATCTCGTCATCCATATGAACTTGGCTATCCATTCAAAGCGAATCAACATACATACAGATGATCCTAAAATGAGCTCGAACTTCTCTGGAGCTGTTGCGCTTGAAGCTCCTTGCCGCTAATGCCTACCCCATCCAAACCTCGACTATTAATCCTATGTTCAATATGCTGGCACATCATGACAATAGACACTACTAGCAAATCACGATAATGAATACTACCCTCCATAACAAACTCCACATGGCTTGAGTAGTCCACTACCACACGATTGCAGCTATCGCCATCAATTTGTTATACGCGCTGTCTATAAAAAAAACTCTCCAGATATGATTCTCCTAAGCTCTCTTCTTCTTTTCATTACTCTTCTCCTTTATTTTTCTGAGCACTCCATTTCAGTTGGCCGAAAAATTAACTTGAGCATCGAAGGATCCTGCCGGAGGCACCTACCTTGGGTTTTGACTTTGTTTTGTAGGTTTCATCGGTGGCCTCACTTTTTTCACTCCAGCCATTTTCGACGTCCTCATGGATTTCCACACCAATAGTAATCATGTATTTCAAGAATATATATATATGACTTTTCAAGTACTTAAAATAAAAAAATTATCCATAGAAGAAACCTCCTCAAAAGAAGAAAAGTCAAAGAAAAGAATGATTTTAAATGCTCAAATAAAACTCAAATAAGAAATTTTAGAAGCCTTAATGATAAGAAAGACCATAAAAATTAAGATGAAAGAAACTCTCAAAAGTTGAAGATAAAAAATCACTAATGTAGAAAAATATGCAGAATTTTTGAAGGCTGAGGATTGAGCTAACCCAATGAAAACTGAGTAGACCTAGTGACTATAGCTGATCGATCCAATGAAAAATTAAGTCGACCCAGTCTTAATAAAAGAAAGATAGAAAGCCAAATTTTTAAAATCAGGGGATTGAGCTAATCCAATAGATTTTTGAGTCAACCCAGTGAGGAACTAAGCTAACTCAGTAAAAATTGAGTCGACTCAGTGACTGTAATAGCTAGTTCTATAGAAATTTATATTTAATTCCACTAGCTAGATTTTGACTCCAATGACTATTCCAAGGGCTTTAATGTTAAAATTCATTCTCCAACAACTCCCAAATCTATTAAGAGCTCGAGAATCATTTGGAAAGAGAGATTAAAAGGATTAAAAGTAAAAAACTTTCATATTAGTGTAAGGAGCATTGAATATCAAAAAGAAAAAAAAAAGGAGAGGAATCAAGCTTTGATTTTAGAGGACATTCAAGAGCTATCTTAACCATCATCTCCAGCATTCTCTCAAGCTTCAAAGAAGAGAAAGCAAAGCTTCAAAGAGACATCTTTCAGCCTTTTCTTCATGCTTAAAAGGAGTTTTATTTTTTTATTTTTTTTGGTGCTAAAATTCTATCTTGTATTTTATTTTCTTTACAAGTTTATTTGAAAAAAAACTTGGAGATTAGGCCTATCCAAGCTTGGAATTGGACTTGTTAGGTTTTGATTTATTGGCCCAGAAAATTAATTGGATTGTTAGTGAGTCTGAAAAACTAATGGTATAAGATTTTGGTTGGTGCTCCAGTTAAAAACTAACTAGATTTATTTGTAAGCCTGGAAGAATAAACACACTATAATCAAGAGAGCATTATAGTAAAAATTTTAAGAAAAGCTTGAAAAGTGGGTACAGGTATGGATTGTACTGAACTACAATAAACTTTGTATATTTGTGATTGTGCTCTTCATTTTTCTTGGTTGACTTACTTTTAATTCTTGCTCATTATTAGATTATTTATAGCATAGTTTATTTGATCATTTGCTTCTGCTGCATATATTGAATGCATCACAATCACTTAGTTAAATTGAGGAATATTATTATTTAGAAAGTAAATTTGGTTAAAATTTTATAAGAATCCAATTCATCCCCCACCACTCTTGGGTTGCTATCTTTGGGCAACACCTTCCATTCTTGCCAAAACACATCACTTCTACTAATTCAACTGACAATGGTATTAATGGTATTCCATATCTAAACTTGTCTCACATGACTATTATATATTCTTAGATCCTAATAGAGATGGATTATTGGGCCACATTATAACAAAAATCTAAGATTTAGGGTCCAATTTACAAAATTAGAACTTTTAGGGTGTAAGTATAAATAATAAAAAGTTGAAATTGTAGTTATAATTTACCCTAAAAATTATAGTTTGGCATTGATAATATTGTAACAATTATTTATAAATTTTGCTAAATTTTTTAAAGTTGTGTAAAACCTTGTAAGGGCAATATTTTTAGTTAAATAGAACTTAATTTGCAATATATAATTTTATTGCAGAATACTGACTATTGATCAATGAAATAAATTTTGGTACCTATACATCATTATATAAACAATAGTTTTTACTGCTAATTATTTATGGTTTACTTTAATGATAAATTAGTACCATTGCATATTGATTTGGATTTTTTGTGATGATAAAATTTTACCATTAGATATGTGCTTGAACTTTTGAGAAATAGTTATTGTATATATCTAATAACTTTTAGAAGTAATTAGATTACAACTATATAGATCAAATATTATATATTCTATTTGTACTTAATAAATTTTAATAGGTTAATTATACTATTTTTAAGTTTGTTTGGCCAGACCTATTTACTAAATAGATTACATAATAAGTCAATCTAGTAAATATTAGGAGAAATATTGGTTTGGTTAGACTTGAAATTTTTAATCTATTTCATAATAGTTTTTTATACAATAAAGAATATTAATTAATTAAAGGTATACTATAAATAATTTATTAATATAGCAAGTCCATAATATCTTTATTTACTCTTATAAAAAAAAACTTTTATGTTAATTGGTTATTAGAATGACAATAAATTTAATGAAATTGATTATATATTATATTTTACTTGAAATTTTTTGTTGGGTTAAATATGTTATTTTTAATATAACTTGATTTAATATATTTAATAAATAAGTTATATGAGTCAAGTTAGTTTAATAATTAGATATAAGTCTGAGCACAAAATCTGCTATTGCAAGCAACACAACATATATAACTAATTAATGGTCTAAGACATAATTATTAAAAGTCACATGGAGATTGATTTAATTAGAAATTTGGATCATTGATCCAACATAATTCATATTAAAGATAGACCAGAAGTTAAAACTACTTAAATAAAATATATAATATAAAATATTATAATTATTCTATCATAAATACCATTATTTTAAGTTACAACAATAAAAAAATTCATGAATTATCTAGTTACAAAGGACTATAGAAATATATTGAAATTTTTCATATTTTTAAATATTTAAATGAAAAAATATTTTTAAAATGTTACAAAGAATAAAATGAAGTTACTTATTTTTTATTTTCTATATAAAAAAAAGAGGATTGAATTCTCATCAAAATAGTTAATTAGTAAAATATGAAATATCATAATATATGTGAGATGAATATATTTTATGATATAAGTTTTGACTAAATATAATAAACCACAACTCCATATTGGAAGCTAATGTTGTCATAGTGGTTTTCATATATTTAAAATTGTAAGGATAAATATCCAACTATTTTGTAGCACTAATTTGCAACAAAAATATTTCATCTCGTACCTGATTTTAACTACATTATAATAACAATTGTGACCAGTATAGTGATGCTTATACTTACGATCACCTAAATTGTGGTGATAACTTTTAGCAATGCCATCTATTATCATAGTTTTTCAATTATTGATATAAGTTTCACTGATAATTTGCATTTATTGTCATAGTTTTGTCTGTTACTATAGACCATTTCTATTGTAGTGTGTTAACTGTTGATTATCTACCGTTTAGCTTCCTCTCCATCAAGAGCCTCATTCTAGGCCAATAGCTCTTGTCTCCCCTCCCCTAGCCTATATTACAATCACTTAGCCTACACAATTGCTCCATCAACTTGCACCCTTGGTATATAGACCTACACCCTTATTGTATTGGTCTACACCTTTCTTGTTGTGTCGGCCTTAAGGTCAGTAGCTAGTTTAGATATAAATAAGAAAATCTTAGCTAAGGGGATCATGGAAAGAACAGGTTCCAAATCACGATCGATTCTTTTTTCAAAGCCTACTGCAGCTGCACGGGCCCTTCCCACATACCACAAATGCCCCACAAATAGGAAGAATCCTAGAACAAAATGAGAGGTCGCTAACCAGGTTCTAGGAGAGACATAATTGACTGCATTGATCTCGGTAGCTACGCCACCCACTGAATTTAAAGAACCTAAAGGAGCATGAGTCATATATTCTGCCGAACGTCGTTCTTGCCAAGGTTGTATGTCTTTTTTCAGCCTACTCAAGTCCAAACCATTGGGACCCCTTAGGGGTTCTAACCAGGGAGCACGAAGATCCCAAAAACGCATAGTTTCTCCTCCAAAAATAACCTCCCCGGTCGGGGAACGCATTAGATATTTACCTAAACCAGTAGGTCCTTGGGCGGACCCCACGTTAGCTCCAAGACGTTGGTCTCTAACTAGAAAGGTAAATGCTTGAGCTTGAGAAGCTTCTGGCCCGGTGGGTCCGTAAAACTCACTAGGATAAGCGGTATTATTGAACCATACGAAACAACAAGCGATGAAACCAAAAACAGATAAAGCACCTAAGCTATAAGACAAGTAAGCCTCTCCAGACCATACAAATGCACGGCGAGCCCATGCAAAGGGTTTGGTTAAGATATGCCAAATTCCACCAAGTATACAAATGGAACCTAACCATACATGTCCTCCAATTATATCTTCTAAATCGTCCACACTAACAATCCATCCTTCTTGCCCAAAAGGAGATTTTAGTGAATAACCAAATATAACACTTGGGCTAAGTGTTAAGTTGGTTATTTTTCTTACATCTCCCTCCTGATGGATCATCACGAGGACGATGTTTGATCTAATGAGATTGGTGCATGGATTACTTTTTTTTGAATAGACGAGTCTCAAGTCTATAATATGGAGATACTGGAGCGAGAGTGTAAGTGGTTGATAGAGAACAAAAGTACCAAGCATGATCAATATATATGAGAAGTCACTTAGATGTTTGTCCACTTATCAGTGACTTACTCGATGCTATAGTGGTATGACTAGCTCTTTGACCTACAGTGCCTTAGATATTTATAATAAGATTACTGTAGTTTGACTGTACATATACTTGGTCCCTAGCCATATGTTAACTATAGTAGATTCATTGTAGAAGTAAAGTATGCATCTAGATGGGATCTATCAATCTTGGAAGATAAGAAGTAGTTCTATATAATTTATGAGATTGAGTTTTGAAGATCATGGCCATAGCAGTGTTAATCATGGAAAAAAATTTTCATAAAATTTCACATATGAACTCAAGTTGAATAAATCTTACATATGATAGATGATGAAATTTGATGAGTTTTTCATAACCTTCATCTTGTCAGGACTTATAATAGAAGAACTAAATTATATGGTAACTGTACATAGAGATTCATCTATTCTATTCTGCTGAATTGCTACCATATGCTACTAAGCATCACTGATGGATTGTAAAATCAATAAGAATTATTTTGATAGTCAATAATTCTCATTAACTGAATTGAAATTATTCTAATCCATTAAAAAAGTTTCAATGATATTGTTAATGGTGATCGATATATATCTCATCACCAGATAAAATAGAATATATGGGATCACACATAAAAGAAAATTGATTTAGAATTGACATTGGGCATTGAAAGTTTTAATTGAGTTAGGATTTACAAAAAATTCTAAAGGATTTTGGATTCCCATGCTAGCATATGGTTAAACCCCAAATCCCATGTGACTTGGACCCTTTATGTGATGGAGAGTTGACTCGTCAAAGCACACAAAAAGGAGGTGCCCAAGTGTTGGACGCCCAATACATCTTTACATGAAAAAGGAGGAGTGGCATCCAAATATTTTGCACACCCAAAAGTGAGGCCTAGAGTTCTTCTTAAGTAAGACTTTGAGTGGTCAAAGCCTTATACTATGAGGATTCTTATGGATCTATTTAAATCTCAAAAATCCTAGAGGATTGAGATAGAGTTTAATCCCATGCCCCAAACCAACCTCATGCCCTCTCTTTTTCTCACACCCCATGCTCAAGATCTCATGCAATAAAGAAAGAGGAGCACCTCTTTTCTCCCACCAAAAGGAGAGATCTTCCTCTCCTCCCTTGTATCTGGCAGCCAAGGGATAGTTCACGTCAAAGGCTAATCAAAGATTATGTGTGCTAATTTTCTTGGAGAAGAAAGATCAAAAATTAGGAGAGCATCCTAGATCATTCTTGTGTGGATATCTATAGAGGTTGGATGTGTATGTGGCTTCAAAAGAATTATTGAAGACATCCATGATCATCGAAATGTGGTGAAGGTCTACTCATGCAAGGTGAAGATGAGATCTTCTCTATTTTATTTTCTATCTTGATCTTAACTATAAGGGAACCTAGATTTTTTAGATGCAATCTCATGTATGTGTGTATGGATTAATTTGATTTCTTTTCACTATATTATAATTTTAATCTTGCATGCTATCAGATTTTCTTCACCGACCACTGTCCAATTCTATTCACCACTATCACATCCTTCTGTTATCAGCCCTTTTCAATTTGAGAAGTTTTGGCTCTCCTACCTCCAATTATAGTATATTGTGAGGGATGTATGGAGACTACCGATACTAGGAGATGTCAGGTATCGAGTAACTCAAAGGCTAAAGCTGATGTGGAGATGAATCTTGCAGTGGAATAGGGTTGAGATAGGTGATATCTTCAAGAGGCTTGAGACCAAGGAGCTACCTATCTCTGAGCTATAAGAGCATAAGGACTGAGAGGGTAGACTCATGTAGGGTGATTTGGCTGACCTCCGAGGAAATCTTTTTGTGCATTACTCCCTTCTTAGATAGTTGGAGATTTTGTAGAGACAAAAGTCCAAGATTTAGTAGATCAGAGAGGGGGACCAAAATACAAGGTTCTTTTATTAGGCTACTATCATCCAAAGACATGGGAACTAGATTCAAGCAATTAGGGTGCAATGGTTGGGAGGAGAGGAGGATGTCAGGCAAGAGACTGTGTACTTCTTCAGATCAAAGTGAATGATGGCATTGGGTGGGGATGGGACCTTTAAGCCCCCACCCCTCGATAGCATGGTCATTGAGAAGGAGATTAACAACCTTCTCAGAGTAGTGATAGCAGACGAGGTGCAGAGAGGTTTGGTGCATAGTGGAGGACAAAGCCCTAGGATCAGATGGCTTCCCTTCTCTCTTCATCAGGAGATATTGGTTTACCATCTAGTTTGAGATCATGGCGATCGTGCAGAAATTATTCACCATCGGTTTGATGCTTGAAGCTTGGAAGTGGGCATTCAACACCTTGCTATTGAAGTGGCAAGATGCATCGGAGCTTGAACACTTCAGACCGATCATCCTATGCACAACTTTGTACAAGATTTGTGCTAAGCTTATGGTGTGCATGATGAAGCCCATTCTCCCCTATCTGATTTATCTAGAGCAGGGGGTGTTCATCGATGGCTCCAGCATCTTCGATAACATCCTCATTGCTCAAGAGTTCATATATGATCTTCACCATGCCCTCCACCCACCACAGTCTTATGGCAATCAAGTTAGATGTGGAGTGGTCTTATGATCGTATGAGTTGCTTGTTCCTTGAGAAGGCCTTGTTGGACCTCAGTTTCTAGCCCGTTAGATTAGCTAGATTATGGCATGTAAATGCAGCCCCTCTTTTGCCATTTTGATTGATGAGACACCTTCAGACTTTTTCTGCTCCATGGTTGGGTTGTGGCAAACTTGTCCCCTATCCCCTTACCTCTTCATTATCGATGCTAACACCTTCTCATGAGCTCTATGTGCTGCATCTTAGGGTTTGGTATTAGATCCTTATGTGCCAGCCTCAGGGATGCAGCCAATCTCGTAATTACCTTTTACAGATGATTGCCTACTGGTGGGTTGAGCTTTAGTCCGAAATGTTGTCGAGTTTCGAAGGATTTTGAAGGAGTATTATATAGCTTCAAGCCAAAAAGTGAACCTCCTCAAGTTAGCCATTTATTTCAGCTTGAGGATGAAGGTATAATTACAATGTATGATCAAGGATAGACTTGGGAATATGAAGCATAGCGGGACTTGCAATACCTAGGAGTTTCCATCTCTAGGTGGAAGCTAAGGAGGGTAGAGTGCACTGGTGTAGAACAAGCGATTCGAGAGTGGCTGGAGGGCTACCAAGCCAAACCTCTTTCCATGATGGCTAGGGTTACATTAGTGAGATTGATCCTCAATTCTGAGCTTATCTATCTTCTTTCAAATATGATCTTGCCCAAGACCTTTATGGTGAAGCTTGAGAAACACTTCTGAAGGTTTTTATGGGGCTCTTGCCTTCAAGGGGGTGGTATGCACCTGTTGGCTTAGGATGTGGTGTACGAGCCATTAGGGGATGGAGGTCTTGGCATTCAGTCCTTGGTCATAAGGCGGGAAGCTATGATTGCTCTGCATGCAGCCAGGTTCCTTCTTTAGCCTAATGCCCCTTGGAGCATGATGATGAGGGCCAAATTTGGTACATGGTCAATGGGCAATGAGATCCAAGCTTGTGGGGAGAGAGATTTGTGTGTGAGTCCCCGATATGATTATTCAGATGAGATGGCTTGTGGGGGGCGGTCGATCTATGAACCTTCTGCTAGGTCCACGGATCCATGACCTACCTCTGAGCTAACGGTCGATCTTCGCCAGAATGGAGGTTGGGGATTCCATGAGGATTTGTGATCAATTCCATCTAGATGGCAAGGGATAGAGCCCAACAGCAATGGCTTACCTCTCTAGAGAGCAGCTTGGAGAGCACATTCTCTTCATGGCAATTCTTATTTGTTGACCCAAGGATTGATTTTGATGAATACAAAATATTTGAGTATTTATTTTGATACTAATGTATTGTTGAAGTTCATGTTAAGAATATTTCAACAAGTTAAAGTCAATTTTAGGAAATATTTCTTGAATGTCAAGTTATGGAGCCAAAGAAAGCATATTGAAGAAGCACCTCATAAAAATATCAAGTGAAAAAGGTTAAGAGCTGACTCCAAGCTTTATAGAGTCAACTCTAGCATGCAAATATCAAGTGGTACAGTCTATGGTCGAACCCTACTTTTGCTGAGGCAACATTCTCAAGCAGATAGTGTTGGGAGGATCCTTCACAAGTATAGAATATGGATCCCCGCCCAAGATTACAGCTTTGATGATGATGTCAATATCATAATAGAAAGAAAGAAGAGAGATGCATAAAAGATAATTAAATACGTAGATCAGCCCAAGGCTTATCTTTATGAGGCATATAAGCTTAATTTATGAGAGAAAATAAAAAAATAAGAGGAGATCACACTCTCTTAACTCTCATATATCAATCACTCTCTCTCAATAGGAAGCATAATCTCTCACAAAGCTCTCAAAAAATCCAACGAGAACCCTCTACCACTCCTCTGAAGCTTTGACTGCTTCCTAGGTAGCTACCTGACTCTCTCTTAGCTCCAAAGGCCTTCAGGCTCTTTTAAAGGCCTTAAATCTAAGTCCAAGTCAATCTATGTCTTCTGTTAGGACTTAAAAAATCCTTTGGCCATTTAATCAAGCCCACAAGTGCCCTGGAACACCCGATTGCATGTCCTGCATCCTATGCACCATGTGAAATCTCTTTGGTTCGCTAAGAGGCCCATGCCTCACACATGGACCACATAAAATGGCCTAAAAATAACTCCTAGGCTCGTAGACCATGCGTGGACTATGCCTGGTCTATGCATCTCTCCCTGGACTGTGTGCTCACACCTGGCATGATGACCACACGTGGACTATGTTGTCGCACGTCCTAGACCACACCTACATGCCTACGGGCTGCACCCACACATCCTAGGCCTAGCCTCCTGTGAGCCTGGGCTTCTTCATCTTAGGCCTTGCTGATGTGGCTTCATTGTTGTGAGTCGAATTCAAAGTGCCAAATTCCAATAATCTCTATCTCGACTTGATATTTAACCTCCACCAAACTTTGAGAGCATTTGGATGATTTCACCCCCATGCCTTGGTGCAAAAATTGTTGGGATATCAGCTACTTTGATACCACTTATTAAGGATCTAGTATCGATGAATTATGATAGAAAGAAAGAAGAAAATAAAATAAAAAAAATAATCAAGTATGTGGATCAACCCAAAGGCCCGCCTCCATGGGGCATGCAAAGCTCCACTATGAAAGAGAAAAATAGGTACAAAAGGAGAATATCCACTCTCAACATCTCTTTTAACTAGAAGCTATTCTCACAAAAGCTTTTTCAGTATCCCAAGGAGATACTCAGAAGCTACAAAATGCTCTACCCTCATAGCCTCCTCATTGGATGCTATGCACCTATTGCTTCTCTCTCTCATGGGCTGCTCATACTCGATGCTCTACCAAGCTCCTCTCGGTGGCTGTCTAAGCCTCTCTACATGCCTCTCACACCACACGTGCCATCTTACTGCTCCACCATACCTCAGTTCTTTAATAAAATGAGAATCCTCTTCTCAGTAGTTCACAGGAGTCCTAATAGGGCTCTTTCTTCTAATATGAGTCGAACATGACCTTGATGGAGTCTTAGAATATTTTTCAACTTTCAGATCATGATCGCAACCCTTCATGGCCACTGGATCCTATGATCCATGTGCAACTCTCGTAGATCCTTTAGATTAATCATAATCTAAGTCCAAACAGAAAAATCCTATCTTATTCTGTTCATTTCCATCAAGCTGGCTCAGTCAGGGGTTGAGTTGGCTCAACTGCATCTCGTCCAAACTTCTACTTTCTGTCTGCTTAAGAGGACCAGTTTGACTATGGTTTGAGCTAGCTCGATCTCAACTCGAGCAGGCTCAACCCCATATCTGAGCCAACTCGACTACTTACTGATACTGATTCTCCTTTACTAGGGATTGAATTTGAGATATCAAATTCTAATAATCTCCATCTCGACTTAACATTCAGCCTCCATCTGACTTTGAGAGCTTATGATTCATC
Source organism: Cocos nucifera (assembly GCA_006176705.1). Taxonomy (NCBI): domain Eukaryota; kingdom Viridiplantae; phylum Streptophyta; class Magnoliopsida; order Arecales; family Arecaceae; genus Cocos; species Cocos nucifera. The sequence continues at coordinate 806,132 of QRFJ01000487.1, read as the reverse complement.
TCGCCCCCATGTTCTGGGGCATTCCTGTTGATCATGGATGGGCAAACATGGAAGTCGAGCTAAGCCACTCGATCCCACCTCCATCATGGGCTATGTCCACTTTGACCAAAGACTTGCTCGGGAAAGTCTCCTATGGTAATAGAAACTTTACTCTACAATGTCGCATGTCATCCTTCTGAGTCTTTCGTCTCATGCCCAATCCACCTTCATTTCGTATTGAGCTCCCTCTAGCTCCTGAAGCTCCATCTTACATTGGGCTTTTTGCCAGATAGTAATATCCTCTCATCTTCTTCTTTTTCTCCAATATTATCCTATCATCGTGCATGATCTTTAGGATTCCATCACCAGGTATCCATCTATAGTCATTTGAATCCAATCTGCTTAGTAAGATGAGATTTTGTCTGAAATCGAATATGTATCAGACCTTTCCTAATCTCCTTACTGCACCATCATGTATCCTCTAGCTGATCGTTTCAATATCTCTAATCGCACAACTCAATCCATCCGGTAGATAAACAGTACTCTCACTGCTCTTTAGAAAATCAAACTGCTCCTCTCTGCAACAAACATAATATGTGCATACAGAATCTAAAATCCATTACTAGAAAGAAGTAGATACCTTGTCAGATATCTTCAGAACATCATCCTTTGACTTGCTACTAACCATCGCTATAGTAGCCCTTGTCCGATTTCTGAGTTATGGATAATTCTTGACTCGATGCTCTAACTCATTGCACCTGTAGCATCTGAACTTGCTTTGATCCCTCATCTTGGATCTAGATCGTTCTCCTCGCAATCTTCTGCCACTCCATCTACTGCCTCTTGCTCTTCCAAAAACTATCAAAGCTAAGCTGCCACCATCTAAGCTCGAAGCTTGGTTCTCCCTCCTGAGAACCTTTTTCTAGAGTATTGTTGCAGTGATCTTGTCCATCTTGATGGTGCTCTTTTTCACTAGAAGATCAGTCACCAAAAACTCATGCGAAGGGAGAAGCGATGCTAGCAAGACCAACGTCCTGATCTTCTCTTCAACTTTTTTGCAAATGCTAATGAGGTTGGTGAGGATCTATTGAAAGTTGCATAGATGCTTTTGCACGCTCTAGCCTTCGTCCATCTGCAGCTGATAGAACACCTCCAAAGGAATAGCATGTTGGTGAGTGACTTCATCATGTACAACTCCTCGAGTTTCGATCACAGCACCATCGGAGAAGTCTTGTCAAGCACATGGATCACCACATCATCTGTTAGGTATAAATAGATATGCTTACCGTCTGCATCTGGATCCACTTTCAATCCTTCATCTCTATAGTGGCTGGCATCTCATCATTCAAGAGAGCATCAATTAACCCATATTAGATGAGAACATCCATTATCCTTGCTTGCCATTAGAAAAAATTATTCTTTATATCAAACTTATTGATCTCTATCTTGATTGTGTTTATCTTCTTCATATTCTTCAATCTCTATTACCTGTTATAATCTATGCTTTGGTACAACCTGGCTCTAATACCAATATATTGGAATATCAGCTACTCTGATACAACTTATTAAGGATCTAATACGGATGAATTACGATAGAAAGAAATAAGAAAATAAAATAAGAAAAGCAATCAAGTATGTGGATCAGCCCAAAAGCTCATCTCCATGAGGCATGCAAAGCTCCACTATGAAAGAGAAAAATAAATACAAGAGGAGAACACCCACTCTCAACTCACCGTATATAAATCTCTTTTAACTAAAAGCTACCCTCACAAAAGCTCTCTTAGTATCTCAAGAAGACTCTCAGAAGCTACAACATGCTCTACCCTCACAGCCTCCTCATTGGATGCTATGCACCTATTGCTTCTCTCTCTCATGGGCTGCACGTACTTAGTGCTCTACCAAGCTCCTCTCAGTGGCTGCTTGAGTCTCTCTATGTATCTCTCACGCCATATGTGCTATCTTACTCCTCCACAGTATCTCAACCCTTTAAATAGGATAAAAATCCTCTTCTCAATAATTCACAGGAGTCCTAAAGGGGCTCTTTCTCCTAATATGAGTCAAACATGACCTTGATGGAGTCTTAGAATATTTTCTAATCTTCAAATCATGATCGCAATCCTTCATGGCTGATGGATCCTATGGTCCACGCGCAACTCCTGTAGATCCTTTGGATTAATCATAATCTAAGTCCAAACAGAAAATTTCATCATGTTCTGTTCATTTTCGTCGAGCCGGCTTGGTCAGGGGTCGAGCAGGCTTGACTGCATCTCATCCAAACTCCTGCTTTCTATCTGTTTGAGAGGACCAGCTCGACTATGGTTCGAGCCAGCTTGATCTCAGCCCAAGCTGGCTCGATTCCGTATCTGAGCTAGCTCGACTGCTTGCTAATACTAATTCTTCTCTACTGTAGATCGAATTCGAGGTGTTAAATTCTAACAAAAATATGATCGCTCATGGATGGACAAATATGGAAGTCAAGCTAAATCGCTCGACCCTATCTCTATTATATGCTGTGACTTGCCTAATCTGAAACCTACTTTAAGTAGCCTCCTATGATAATAGGAACTTCACTCTATGATATTGTCTATTATCCATCTCGTGCTCAATCCATCTGCACCTGGAGCTCCATCTCATACTAAACTCCTACTAGCACCTAAAACTCCATCTTGTACTGAGCTCCCTGCCAAGAGGTAGTATCTTTTATACTTTCTTTCCTTCATAACAATCCTACTACCATGAATAACCTTCAGGATTTCATCATCAGCTCTCCATTTTTAGCTACTTGAATCTAGTCTGCTTAGTAAAATTAGATTTCTCTTCAAACTAGGTATATATCAAATCTCACCCAATTTTTTCACTACTCCATCATGTGTCTGCAAGCTGACAGTCTTAATGTCCTTGATTGTATAGCTCGATCCATCTAATAAATGAATAGTGCCTCACTACTCTTTGAGGAGTCAAATAGCTCCTCTCTATAACAAACATTATGCGAACATGCTGAATCTAAAATTCACTACTGAAAAGAAGTAGATATTTCATCTAAAACCATAAGCACATCATCTTTCTCATCAATAGTAGCCTTCGTCTGATCTCTAAGGGTGGATAATCTCTAACTGGATGCCCCAACTCATCATACTGGTAGCATCTGATCTTACTGAAGTCTATTGATTTGGGTTTGAACTATCCATCTTGTGATCCTTTATCGCTTTATTCACTACCACCACCATCTCTAGTCACTGCTAAAGTCGAGTCATCATCTAAACTCAAGGCTTGGTTCTTTCACCTGAAAACCTCATTTTGGAGAAGTGTAGAACTTACTTCATACATCTTGATGGTACTTTTTTCATAAGAAGAGCAGTCACCAAAGACTTAAAAGAAGAAGAAAGTGATAAGAGCAAGGCCAATGCTCTAATCTTCTCATGCACACTCTATCCCTTACTTAACCGCAGTTGGTAGACCTACTTTCAGAGGAAGAGAGTGTTGATGAGTAATTTTGCCGTATACATCTCTTTGAACTTCATCTATTTCATCATCGAAAAAATCTTGCTAAGCACGTAGATCATCACATCATCCATCAAGTACAAGCAGATCATGCTCACTGTCTGCATCTAGAGCCGCCTTCAATTCTTCTCCTCTATAGTAGTTAGCTTCTCTTCGCACAAGAGAGCATCAATCAACCTTTATTAGATGAGCACATTTTTCATCCCTGCTTGCTATAAAGAGAAATTATTCTTTTTATTATATCGGTTGATCTCTAACTTGATTGAGCCTATCTTCACCATCTTCTTCAATCTCAATCAACACTGCTGCAACCCCAAAAATCTAGCACTATGATACCACTTGTTAGGAGGATCCTCCATGAGTATGGAATATATATCCTTGTCCACGATCACAACTCTGATGATGATGTCAATATTGTAATAGAAAGAAAGAAGAGAAATACACAGAAGATACAATTAAATGCATGGATCAATCCAAGGCTTACCTTCATAAGGCATGCAAGCTTTACTATGAGAGAAAATAAAAATACAAAAAAAGTTCACACCCTCTCAACTCTTATATATCAATCACTCTCTCTCAACAAGAAGCACAAACCTTTATAAAGCTCTTAAAAAATTCAAGATGAACCCTCTGCCACTCCTTTGAAGCTCTAACTGCTTCCTAAGTAGCTACCTGACTCTTTCTCAACTCCAGAGGCTATTAGGTTCTTTTAAAGGCCTTAAATTTTAGTCCAAATCAATCTACATCTTCTATTAGGACTGAAAAAATCCTTTGGCCATTTAATTAGGCCCGCAAGTGCCCTAAACCATCCAATCGTGCATCTTATGCTCTATGCATCACATGAAATCTTCTTGAACTACTAAGAGGTCCATGCCTCGCATGCGGACTGTGTGAAGCGGCTTGAAAATGCCTCCTGAGCATGTGGACCACATGTGCACCATGCCTGGTCTGCATGTCTCCCCTTGGACCACATGCTCGTGCCTGGCATGGTGGACCATGCAGGGACCACACAATCATGTGTCAGGGGCCATGCTCGTGCATCTAGGCCACACGCTCATATGGGCCATGCCTACCTGCGGGCCTAAGCTTTTTGGTCTTGGGCCTTGCTACTGTGAGTCAAATTCAAAATGCCAAATCCTAATAGATAGTGAGTTGGATTTTTTAGTTGTGGCCTTAAATCCACTCCTAGTTGGTCTCGAGTTGACTTTCTCAAAAAATAGAGAGCCATATTTTTCAAGCTAGACCTTAAGTCAATCCTTACTTCTATGGAGCAAACTCATAGTTACCGTAAGTCAACCCCTACTTAGTCTTAATTTGACTCAACTATAAATGAAAGCTCTAAATGCTAGTTCTATAGAAATTTCAAAAATGCATAGAATTAGTCTAATGGCAAGTTTTTAGTCTCAACATCTAGAAATGGCTTTTTGGATATTTTAAGAGAACTTCAAGGCTACCAAACAAAGAGGATGATGGAAAACATGCAGTATTTCATGCATAGATTTCAAATTTTTTTCAAAATTAAAGCAGCGAAAGATATAGATTAAATAGTTTAATCTACAATATGCATGTAATCATATTACAAAATCCTACATCAAGGATCTATGACATATTATGATGCAAATATAAATCTGAAATTAAATTAATCACAACTGGTATTGATCATATCAATACCTAGATTTAGAACAATTCTAGATCTAACCCTAGATCATATCCAAGTTACCAAGAGATTAGACTCTTACCTTTATGTGGGTCGAGAACTCCATAGTTGATTTCCGTTATTGCTTTTGGAGCCACACATGTGTCCAACCTCTATAGATGATCCACACGAACCTGCAACACAAATCGGAGGTTCGTCGAATGAAGATTTGCTTGAAGTGCTAGCTTTTCATAGATCCCTCCTGATGGTTAATCAAATACATGTTCTTTGAATCTCTTGGATACTTCAAAAGATGAAGAACATAAGAAGAAATAAGGAAGAAATCCAATCATTGGATCTCTCATAAATTAGAAATAAAAATATATGAAAAAAATCCTAGGAGAAGACAAATCTTCTCCTTCAGGACATCAACGGTTGATGTCCTGACAACATCTCTATGCTAGGATCAGAGGAGACCTTCTTCTCTAGACTTTTTTCTATTTTTCTAGATCTCACACCCTCATATTTTTTTCATAAAAATCTCATAATAAAATGGAGAAGAAGGGCTCTCAAGAAAATCCTAAGAGAAGACATTCTCTTCTTCTTTTTGCATCAGGACATGATCAGATCATGTCCAAAAAGAATCTTTATGCTCCAATACCTTGAAGCACAAATCACATACCCTAATTCTCTTTCTCTCTTAGATTTTTATTACATAAAAATCACAAAAAAATAAGGACCAAAAAATCTTGAAATAAAACTATAAGAGAAGACATTCTTCTCTCTTACCCTTTCTCTACAAGACATCAACACTTAATGTCTAAAAGAAGTTTTCTCCTCTAAGATTCTTGGTGCCTTAAACCTCCAAGCCCATCCTCATATTTCCCTGGTTTTTGCCATGGAATATCCTAGAGTTTTGACGCCCAAAAACTCTTCTAAGGAGGCGTCCCACAAGAGCCTTCTTTTGACTAGGTCAAAACCTAGTTTTAGAAGGAATCTTAGGAATCCTATGGGGCGTCCAACTCTCGGATGCTCCTTCCTTTTTTTTAGGCGTGAACACCAGCAATCCCACATACAAAATAAAGGAAAAGGCACACAAAAATAATAGTGGGCATGGGTTACTTTCCATAGAGAGAGATCTATCAAATAGAATTCAAATCTTAACAACTTCCTTAAATTGACCAAGTCAAAAAATATTCCAAAACCAACAAGGTTGTGGGCATGGAATACCTTCCTTAACATGAGAAGTATTCACATTAACTTCAAAAAAATAAAGGGTGGGCATGGGCTTTCTTAGGCGCAAGGAAAATGAGAAGGAAAGAGTCCTAGTCTAACTAGGACTCTTTAATGCAAACTAGGTCAAACCATTTTGAACCCAATTCTAATTAAATTTGTCAACCTAATTAATAAAAAATTCTAATCCAATTAGAAGCCTAATTAAATTAAATTAAATTATATTTAATTTTGATTTAATTTCTAACTCAATTAGGAATTAGGTGCACTCAAGTCCTAATCTAACAAGGACTTGTTCTTCCTTACGATTGACTTATCCAATAAACTAATTAGACTTAATTTAATTAAATCTAAATTAATTTTAATTGAATCTAATTTAAGTAGACTTGATCTCAGCCTAATTGCTCAATCAAATTGAGCCGATTAGCAATCCAATTGCTGATCGATCCTCCTGCAACACTTGCATTAGGTCAAACACCAATCATATTGATGGATTGACCTTAGAACAATTCTTAATCATTGATTGACCATCTGATCAGATTACAAGCTCTAATGTGTATGACCCATAGGTTCGAACCTAAGCTAATAGCATAGAAACCAATTTCTATACCAATCAAAGTTACCATCTAGCAATGATTTTCGACGTCCGAATAGGTCAAATGTATAAAAAGCAACATTCTTAGAACCTTGGCTCATGTTTACCATATAATTTATCCCTATGATCAATAATGCTCAAGACGACTTCGAGTATATTGTCAAATACTTATATAAGTCATCTTTATTATATTTCAAAATTTTGCAAATCTCATGACACCTCATGAGGATTACCCAGGCCTAGGTTTTGCTAAATTGAAACACAATGAGACATTCTCTTCCTGAAGCTAATCAGGAGTAGTCAATCCCATCTTGACTCACACACCGACTTCATAAGTATTTGACTATACCCAAAAATCTTTCGAACCTATATTAGAAATACAGGTAGTCCAACACTAAAGTACAGTGAATTACTTACAAGTCACCGTGGTGATTTCAGATCGGAGGGATACTTATACCCATTAGCCTTAGCTAGCTACTTTTGACAGTAGAGCGCTACATTGGTCACGTTCAGTGCAGATATATTCCTACATCTCACCTGAATGCCATACCAGTATCTCCACACCATTTGGTTATGAGGACAACCAACGCATATGGCATACAGCAATCTATACTCGATAAGTTATCATCCTTATTAATAACTTATCATTTGATCATGAATAGTTTAAGAACCATCCGCTAAATTCTTTTTTATCAATTGATTATGGTTCTAAGTACTTCATCATAATTTAGAAGTTCATTTAAGGAAGATAGAACTTTTATGATGAATTAGCTAAATAATTATTATTATTATTAGATAATTCATATACTAATTCCAATCATCTACCACTTAGATGATTAGCTTTAGAATATATTTTTCAACAACTCCCACTTAGACTAAAGCCAATCAGAATGATATTAAATATCCTATCTTCCACTTGAGTTCGTAGAACTCCTTAGTTCTAAAGGCTTGGCAAATGGGTCAGTTAAGTTCTTCTTTTACATCGATCTTCCAAAGATCGACGTCATTTAGATCTAATATCTAAGGTGAAAATGATGTAGAATATGCTTGTCCTTTGGTTCTTTAGCCTGAGCTATGGCTCCAATGCTATGATAGGACTGGACCATTAGTGGAGAGTGCCACTCCCAACTTGCTAATGAACCTCGGCAACTATGCAGCTTATATGGCAACATCATATGCCACGATATACTCTACATCACTAACTGAATAGGCTAAAGTATACTGCTTGAAATCTTTCCAACAGATTGCTTCTATAATTAGGGTATGACCCGATATTCTCTTGTTGTCATCTTGTTTTGACTAAAATTAAAATATTCATATATTTTAAATTAGTACTTTCATATTTAAGTCACTAAATCTTAGTATTTTTCAAATACTTAAGGATTGTCTATACAATCTTTCAGTAGCTCTCATTTGAATCAGACTGGTATCTGCTTACTACCTCTAGTAAGTATACTATATTTGGTCTCGTACATGAAGAAATAAGATAACAGCTAAATCTTTATTTCTTGCAATGCTGGAATGCCATTTTCGATTAAGAGAATTTCATCCTCAAATATCATAAGAAATAATACTATAAATATTTTGCCCAATTATAAATACAGAATTTATCTTTGTTCATAACAAAGATATACGTTCAGAACGTATGTTCCAAAACTGAGATAATAGCCAAATGGACTTTACAGATCTTTACCTTTCCATCTGTGCTACTCTGATCCTTTTGAAAATCTATTTACATCTAATGAATTTTATCCCTTCAAGTGAATCATCTAGTATCCATACACTATTGATTTTCATGAACTTCAATTTGGATCATGTGGCTCCAAGCCACTTCTCAGAGTCAGATCATTGCATTATATCCCTATAGGTGATTGAATCTTTATTGTTCTTATCGAGCTTAATAGGATCATCGTTCCGAACCTAGATACTGAAGTATCTATCCAGTCAATGTGGTACTCTATCAGATCTCCTTAAAGATGATACTTTAATGGGCTCCGAATTTGATCTGATCAAATCCGATTATGTAGGTTTATCAAATAATGTCAGTTCTTTTCTACCAGTCAAACTTTTACAAGTTCAACTTGACAGGCATCAGTTCCTTCTCTAAGAAATTTCTTTCCAAAAGAAATGCCCTACTGCTGATGAACATCTTATGTTCTTTAGCATAGTAGAATTAATAATCCTTAAAATACTTATTGGACCAGGATTCAAATTTATTTATGTGCAAATATTTGACATAGGCCGATCAGCCCCAAACCCAAAGGTGAGAGAGTCTAGGTCTATGCCCGATCCATATCCCATATGGAGTTTTTACAACATATTTACTTGGTATAAATTCATAATAAAACTAGCAGCCATAAGGGCACAACCCTGAAGCAGGCAAACAAGTGAACCCTATCTTGGATTGAACCAATTTTAACAAAGTTCAAGTTTCACCTTTGAAATACACTGTATTCCGAAAAAGAATCCATTGAGAGAGAATCCTATTCTCTCCTAAATATGTCATAAACTTATTGGATAAGTATTCGCCTCCTCGATCTGATCGAAGAGTTTTAATGTCCTTTCCAATTTGTTTCCTATTTCATTATTGAATCGTTTGAACATTTCAAATGATTCAAGCCAGATGCACCCATGCCAGGATAGGTTCTGTATTGAATTATTAATATCTTTCTTTGGCACTTAAGTTCATAGGTCCATATATATCATTATGTATGAGACTTAGAACTTTATCAGCTTCTTCATCTTTTTTCAGGAAAAGGTGACTTTGTTATCTTCTCAAGAAGACAAGATTCATAAGCTGTTGATGATTCACAATCATTGATGTCAAGATTTTTCTCTCAAGCTAATTTGTTTATCTTGTTCTTGTCAAGATGACTAAGCCTATAATGACAAAGATAGATATCGATTATATAATCTAACTTAGATATTTATTAAATATATATATTACACTTAATAGGTTGTATAGATGTTAAATATCATTTTTATTATCCATATATTATTATAATATTATTTATAATAATATCATAATAATCTTCTTTATTGAGAAATGATAATCATCTCTGACCAAAAGACCATCAGAGATCACATTTATCATAAACGATGGACAATAGTGATAATCACTCAAAATGACATTTATTAAAAATAAGCTTGACAATTTTTAAAGCTAGGATTGGAACAAGATTTCCATCCCCAACATTCAGATATTTTTCATCATTTTTAAATATCCTACTTACTTATAGTCTTTGCAACAAATTGCATAAGACTATCAGCATCTAATACCCATGTAGTAGAATTATATACAGAAAAATTTTAAGCTGTTATCATAAAACATCCTTAATGAGCAACTTTTGCTTCTTTTTCTTGCTCAGCCTATTATGGTCAGGAAAGCAAGACAAATTTTCTTCTTATGACCCTGCTTCTAACATTAGAAGCACTATGCCTGATTTGGGTTAACCTTGGATTAATTATTTTGATTGGACTTTGAAGCCCCAATATGAACTCATTCATACTGCTGAACCAAATTCAACTTTCGATATTAATTATTGAAGTTGGATCCCATAAGTCATCATTGTCTAACAATGATAGGAGCAATTAGGGTTTAGCCTTAATTTGAGAAAAGAAAACAATGACCTAAGTATATGAATTATATTAAGCCTAGAGACTTGGACTTTAGTCTAAAGATTCTTCCATTATTTTATTCGAATTGATAGCCTCTTCCTCCAATTTGAAGAATTACTTTAATTTTCTAGTAGGTACTAGAATCCACATAAACTGTACATAAGCCCAACTATGGTTAGTCAACCTATGTACATCTAAGGGTAGGTTCATAATCAATTGTTTCTCCAAACAACTTCTAATAATTTAATTTTGCCCCAGAAATCTAATCAGTAGGCTAGGGCCTCCGCTGTAAGGATCCGGTTAGGTTCAACCATTAACATGACTATATTTGGTGCATCTAACCAACGAATAATTAAGCCCAACTATGGTTGATCAATCTAACCATCATTAGAGAGACATATCCAAGTCATCATATGATGAATGATAATTTCATTAGTTAACAAGCACCAGGCCTATGGGCCTTCAATGATTATTGAGTTAATGGATCCATTATCAAACATCTTAATGGAAGGCTATGACTCAGTTATCTCCATAACTTTATCATTTTAAGGGCCTAATAATTTTAAAAAAATTAAATTATTAGTGATTTAAGGATAGAAAGGACATGGATCAATTTACTCTCACTGACTTCACCAAGTCAAGTCCTCCGACTGACTTCTCAAATCATCAATACGGACTAGGATCAATTTCAGTCCATGGGCACCTAGATCAGTCTCACTGAATGAAATTAGTCTCACTGATTTTCTATATGATATGGGTTAGCATGAATCAATGAGCAACCTAATCAAAAGCTGATTAACCACATTAGCCAGGTAAGTAAGATCGATGGAAAGGTCTACCAAGGCTTGCCTTAGATACCATCAGAAATAGCCAGGTAAGCGGGTTGCCAATTAAAAATCATCGATCTAGAATGCCAGACTTACCTTAGACACCAATCGATTTATCAGTTTTAATTTGGTTTGTTTAAAGACTCAGGCTCGACCACTGAGCCATGATCAGTATCTATTTGTTAGATGTATGGACTTTGATCAACTACAACTATTGAATTGATCTAAAGAAATGACCTAATCTTAATTAACTATTAATTAGGTTTGATCAATTTCTTAACTAAGTCCATATTTAATCTAACCCTAGGTCTAACCCAGTAAAGGAACTGATCAAAGCTAACCTATTACTCATTAACCCATGTTTTATGAAATTATCTTAGGATCTTCAAATCACAAACCTAGATCCTAAACAATCACTTAATTCTCAATTAAGTTCAAGCTTACAAGTTTGGATTTATGGAGCCTTAGAACTAATTTTTGATTTTATTATTTAAAATATTTTTAAATTATAAATACTTTACTTTGAATCAAATTCAAATGATGGTTTTAGATCTGATTTGTTTTGATATTTCGATCATGTCCTAAGATTTTGAATCTAGAGTTTTGTAGAAATTAAGTTTATAATTTAAATTCTACAAAACTTATATGTCATACATATGCGAACTAGATTAAAAAATGAAGCTATATATCAACATATGCAACATGAAGATTTAGATCATTACATGAAATATATCACATGGATCTCATCTAAATGATCAAAATCAGATCATAAACTATTTAATATTAGATTTAAAATCTAAAAATAAATTATAAATTATTTTAAATCTCATCTAATATATTTATGATTTAGATTTCTTGGATCAGCACATATTAGGACAACCTTTTCACTGTAAGGGATAAATCTTATAGTAAGACAACCTTATGACAGTATGTACGATCTTTAATTAATTTTAATTTTTAGATTTATTCTAAAGCATACATGAACATGTTATAAAAGAACCTTACTCTGATCCCACTGATGGAAAACATGCAGGATTTTATTCATAGATTTTAAAATTTTTTTGAAATTAAAGCAGCGAAAGATATAGATTAAATAGTTTAATCTACAATATGCATGTAATCAAATTACAAAATTCTACATTAAGAATTTATAATATGTTATGATATAAATATAAATCTAAAATTAAATTAATCATAACTGATATTGATCATATCAATACATAGATCTAGAATAATTCTAGATCTAACCCTAGATCATATCTAGGTTACCAAGAGATCAGATCTCTTATCTTTGCACGGGTAGAGAACTCCATTGTTAATTTTCATTATTGCTTTTAGAGCCGCACATATGTCCAGCTTCTACAAGTGATCCACACAAATCTACAATATAGATCAGAGGTTTGTCGAACGAAGATCTGCTTGAAGTGCTAGCTTCTCGTGAATTTCTCCTGATGGTTATTCAAATACATGTTCTTCGGATGTCTTAGACACTCCAAGAGATGAAGAACATAAGGAGGAATAAGGAAGAAATCCAATCTTTGGATCTTCTATAATCAAAAATAAAAATATATAGAAAAAATCTCAGGAGAAGATAAATCTTCTCCTTCAGGACATCAACGGTTGATGTCCTGACAACATCTCCATACTAGGATCAAAGGAGACCTTCTTTTCTAGACTTTTTTCTATTTTTTTAGATCTCACACCCTCAGATTTTTCTCATAAAAATTTCACAATAAAATGGAGAAGAAGGGCTCTCAAGGAAACCCTAATAGAAGACATTCTTCTCTTCTTCTTCTCGCATCAGGACATGATCAGATCATGTTCAAAAAGAATCTCTATACTCCAACACCTTGGAGCATAAATCCCACACCCTAATCCTCTCTCTCTCTCTCTTAGATTTTTATCACATAAAAATCATAAAGAAATAATGACAAAAAAAATCTTGAAATAAAACTATAAGAGAAGATGTTCTTCTCTCTTACCTTTTCTCTACAAGACATCAACACTTGATGTCTTAAAGAAGTTTTCTCCTCCAAGTTTCTTGGCACTCAAACCTCCATGTCCCTCCTCACTTTTTTTTGGTTTTTGTTGTGGAATATCCTAGAGTTTTGATGCCCAAAAACTCTTCTAAAGAGGCATCCCACAAAAGCCTTTTTTTGACTAGGTCAAAACCTAGTTTTTGAAGGAATCTTAGGAATCCTATGGGAGTTGGATGCCCCTCCCTTTTTTTTAGGCATGAACACCAAAAATCCTACGTACAAAACAAAGAAAAAGGTGCACAAAAATAATAGTGGGTGTGGGTTAGTTTCCATAGAGAGAGAGAGAGGTAGTGTTTTAAAATTCTAGAACTCTATCAAATAGAATTCAAATCTTAACAACTTTCTTAAATTGATCAAGTCAAAAAATATTTAAAATCAACCAGGTTGTGGGCATGGAATACCTTCCTTAATGTGAAAAGTATTCACATTAACTTCAGAAAAATAAAGGGTGGGCGTGGGCTTTCTTAGACGCAAGGAAAATGAGAAGGAAAGAGTCCTAGTCTAACTAGGACTCTTTAATGCAAACTAGGTCAAACCATTTTGAACCCAATTCTAATTGAATTTGTGTCAACCTAATTAATAAAAAAATTTAATCTAATTAAGAGCCTAATTAAATTAGATTAAATCATATTTAATTCTAATTTAAATTCTAACTTAATTAGGAATTAGGTGCACTCAAGTCCTTAGAAGTCCTAATCTAATAAGGACTTATTCTTTCTTGCGATTGGCTTATCCAATAAATCAATTAAATTTAATCTAATTAAATTTAAATTAATTTTAATTAAATCTAATTTAATTAGATTTGATCTTAGCTTGATTGCTCAATTAAATTGAGCTGATTAGCAATCCAATTGCTGATCAATTTTTCTGCAACACTTGCATTAGGTCAAACATCAATTGTATTGATAGATTGACCTTAGAACGATTCTCAATTATTGATTAACCATCTGATCAAGTTACAAGTTTTAATATGTATAATCCTATAGGTTTGAACCTAAGCTGATAGCATAGGAATCAATTTCTATACTAATTGAAGTTACCATCTAGCAATGATTCTCGACGTCCGAATAGGTCGAATGTATGCAAAACAACATTCTTAGAACCTTGGTCTATGGTTATTATATAATTCATCCCTATGACCAATAATACTCAAGACGACTTCAAGTATGCTATCAAATACTTATACAAGTCATCTTTATTGTATCTCAAAATTTTGCAAATCTCATGACACCTCACAAGGATTACCTAGGCTTAGATTTTGCTAAATTAAAATACAATGAGACATTCTCTTTCTGAAATTAATCAGGAGTGGTCAATCCCATCTTGACTCACACACCAACTTCATAAGTACTTGACTGTATCTAGAAATATTTCGAACCTATATTAGAAATATAGGTAGTCCGACATCAAAGTATAATGAGTTACTTGCAAGTCACCATGGTGATCTCAGATTGAAGAAACACTTATATCCATTGGCCTTAGCTAGTTACTCTTGATAGTAGAGTGCTACATTGATCACATTGAGTGTAGATGTACTCCTACATCTCACCTGAATACCAGTGTCTCTACACCACTTGGTTACGAGGATGCATATGGCATACAATGACCTACACTTGATAAGTTATCATCCTTATTAATAACTTATCATTTGATCATGAATAGTTTAAGAATCATTCGATAAATTTTTTTTTATCAATTGATTATAGTTCTAAGAACTTCATCATAATTTAGAAGTTCATTTAAGAAAGATAAAACTTTTATGATGAATCAGCTAAATAACTATTATTATTAGATAATTTATATACTAATTTTAATCATCTACCATTTAGACGATTGACTTTAGGATACATTTTTCAATAGAGAAGACCTAAGAGAAAGATAAAAATAGAGAGAAAATCTAAGTGTATTAAGTAAACAACTAAATTCTTGAAGTATTCAAGTGCTTTTCAGTGAAACAAGAGTGCATTGATTATCAAACTTCCTCAACACAATCTTTAAGACCTTCATCAACTTTTCTTCTCGTTCTTTTAGTAGATTTTTATTTTGCTATTTATTGTATTCAACTTTTTTTGTTGTAAATAAGTTTTAATTAGGATTATGACTTAGGGATAGGCCTATCCAAGCCTTGAATTAGAGTGAGATTATTGTGTCAGTCTAGGATTGGCTTGATGGTATGATTTTGATTAATTTATTTAGAGAAAATAAATTGGTCTTGATGGTGAGCCTAGAAAAATAATCAAGCTATAATCTTGGAGAGATTATAGTAGAATTTTCAAGGATGGCTTGGGGACTGGATGTAGGTAGGTACTGAGTTTGGTACTAAACTATTATAAAATCTTTATATTTGCTTGTATCTTATTATTATTTTTTTATTTTTTATTATTGCATCATTATAGTTTTATTTATAGCATTACTCACACTCACATTATCTAATTTAGTTTAATTATTGAGCATAGCAAGTTTTAAATTTTTGAAAAATCTAATTCACCTCCCTCCCCCCTCTTCAATTGTCTATATAAGTAATAAGTAGTATTAGGGCTTGATATTCAACCCCTTTGGATCTAATGATCAAGAATGAAAGATTGAATGGCTGCCCAAATTACTATATCTCTTGCCAAAGGGCAATCGATTAGTAGACTCCATTTGTTTAATGGCATAAAATACATACATTGGAAAGTACACATGTATATTTTCATTCAATACTTGATTATAATCTTTAGAGTGTCATAATCCATGGTCCATGCACACGTATAATCATGGTAGATGGCATTGTCACTCCCAAATCCAAAAAGAATTGGAATGACTTATTATTCTCTTAATGCTAATGAATTTAATAAGATTTCTACTTATATTTTTATCAAAAAAATATGGAATAGATTAGAGAATATCCATGAGGATACCAATTAAGTTAAAGAATCCAAAATAAATATGCTTATTCATAAATATAAATGGTTTAAAATGAAGAAAAATGAATCAATTATAAAAATTTTTACTAGATTTACTGATATTATTAATAGTCTTAAAAGCTTAGGAAAGTTCTATACTAAGAGTTAGCTTGTTCAAAAAATCTTCAGATCACTTTCTAGAACTTGAGAGGCCCAAGTAACAGCTACTCAAGAGGCCAACAACCTCAACATTCTATACCAAAAGATGAAAAAGATAGAGAGGAGTTGGAAGAAGGAGAAGAAGATGAGGATATGGTACTCATCTCCCAAAAATTCAAATGGTTTATAGGTAAATGAGACAAAACTTTAGAAGGAAACCTTTCTCAAAGGGTAAACTGAGTAAGAAGACGAGGCAGGAAAAAGAATAGCCCGTATACTATGAATGTAAGAAGTCGAGATATTTCAAAATTGACTACCCTCTCCTCAAGAAGTTTTCAAACAAAATAAAAAAGAAGACTATGATGGCCATCTGGAATGATAGTGAATACTCGAACGAAAAAATACAAGAAGTGTATGTCTTATGGCATATGAGTGGGAAGTAACATCTAAAATTAAGCTTGACTTTACATTTGATAAATTGTAAGATGCAGTCTATGACCTATTAGATAAATTTAAAAAGCTTGGTTTGAAAAATAAAAAACTTAAAAAAATAATCATGGCTTGATCAAAGAAAAGGAAGAATGTTTGAAAGAAAAAAAAAATACTTAAAGAACACTAAGATTTGAATAAAGAAGTTGAAAAACTTAAAACTATTATTGAAAAATATAATCTTAGCTCTAAAAATCTCTAAATAATTTTAAGTTGTGAAAGAGCTATTTTCAATAAAGTTGGACTTGGTTTAACCACTATAAGAAATAAAAATATTTTTAAAAAAAATTTGTTAAATCTTCATCAATTGCATCTCAAAATATTACTTGTTTTTGTTGTGGCAAGCTTGGGCATAAAGCAAACTCTTATGATTTTAAAAAGTTAAACAACAATAAAATTAAAAATATTTAGATTTTAAAAGAAACCATAGTGACTAATCTTAAAAGAAATAAGAAAACTTAGGTACCTAAAATTATAATTTAATCTTTTCTTATAGGTATTTTTTATAGCTAAAGGAAGAAAAAAAGATGGTACCTTGATAGTGACCTAAAGATGCATAATGGATGATAGGTCACAACTTGTAACCCTTGAAGCTAAGGAAAGAGGGATAGTAACCTTTGGCAAGAATAACAATGGCCACATTATTAGATTTGGTAGCATTTGTATCACTTATTTTACCTATACTAAAAATATTTTATTAATAAATGATTTCAAACATAACTTGTTTAGTATCTGTGATAAAGGTTTTTAAGTTATTTTTGAATTTTTGATGTGCATTGTTTATAGTTTTAATAATGATGGAATTGTGCTCATTAATTAGAATAGACATGGTAATATCTATGCTGTTGATCTAGATGATCCTTCCATGAAGAATGGTTAATATCTAGTTATAATAAGACTAATTGGTTATGGTGTCATACATTAAGTCATGCTAGTATGGATTTGATTTCAAAACTTATCAAAAGATGTCTTGTAAAAGGTTTACCAAAGACCAATTATGAAAAAAATAAAATTTATGGTGTGTGTCAACTTGAAAAATAAACTAGAAGTTCTTTCAAATCAAAAATCTTATTTCAACTTCTAGACATTTAGAATTGATTCATATGAACTTCTTTAGACCTACTAGGATCATAAGCCTAGAAGAAAAAAAATATGGGCTTATAATAGTAGATAATTTCTCTTGTTTTACTTGAATTTTATTTTTAGCTCAAAAAGATGAAGCATTTTTTATATTTTCAAAGTTTTATCAAAAAATTTTAAATAAAAAAATTTAACTATAGTTTGCATTAGAAGTGATCATCGAATCAAATTTAAAATTAATAATTTAAAAGTTTTTGTAATAAAATATGAATTGAACATAATTTTTCAGTACCTAAGATGCCTCAATAAAATGGCATAGTAGAAAACAAAAAAAAATTTAGAAGAAATAGCTATATGAAAGCGACATTTCAAAATACTTTTAGATGGAAGCAATTACTATAGCATATTATATTTTAAATCATGCTTTGATCCCACTGATTTTAAAAAAAAATTCTTATGAGTTTTGGAAAGAAAGAAAATCGAATATTTAGTTATTTTCATATTTTTGGTTGCTAATGTTTTATTTTGAATAATGAAAATGATAAAATTAGTAAATTTGATGCTAAGTCATATAAAAGTATTTTTTTTGGAATATTCTTCATCTAGCAATGCATATAGAATTTTCAACAAGAGAACTTTAATTGTTGAAGAATCTATTCATGCTGTATTTGATGAAACTAATAATACATCTTTAAGAAAAAAAAGATATTATTAATGATGATGTAGGAATCTTAGATGAAGGAATGAAAAATCTTACACTAAAGAAAACTTTAGCACAAGATGGTGAAGGAGATGAGAAAGATGCTGAAGAAGAAGAAAATCATGAGAGCACTCAAGGACAAAATAAAAGTCTATCTAAATAATAGAGGTATGCCTATGGACATTTAAAAGATTTTACTATTGATGATCCATCATAAGATGTAAGAACTCAATCTTTCTTAATAAATATCAACAACTATTTAGCTTTTGTATCTCAAATAGAACCTAAATCGATTAAAGAAGCTATCCTAATTGGATTAATACTATGCAAGAGAAAATTAAATTAAAAGAAATAAGATTTGGATTTTAGTAAGTAGACCTGTAGATCACCCCATATTAGAACAAAATGGGTATATAGAAATAAATTAGATAAAAATAGAGTAGTTATAAGAAATAAAGTTAGAGTAGTTGCTAGAGATTATAATTAAGAAGAAGAAATTGATTTTTATGAAATTTTTTATTTTTGTTGTTAGATCAGAAGCTATTAGATTATTATTTATATTTACATGTTTCATGTATTTCAAATTCTATCAAATAGATTTTAATAGTACATTTTTAATAGATATATTATTAAGGAGGTGTATGTTGACAACCTCCTAGTTTAAAAAATTATGCTTTTCTAAATCATATTTTTAAACTAAATAAAGTATTGTATAGCTTGAAATAAATACCTCATGCATGGTATGAAAGACTAAGTAAATTTCTACATGACAATAAATTTACTAAAGAAAATATAGATACTACTTTATTTTTGAAGAAAAGATATAATGATTTATTGCTAGTGCAAATATATGTAGAGGATATTATGTTTGGTGCTACTAATGAATCTTTTTATTAAGAATTTGCTAACTTAATATAGAGAGAGTTTGAGATGAGTCTGATAAGTGAATTAAATTTTTTTCTCAGACTATAAATCAAGCAAACTAAAGAGAAAATCTTCATCAACTAAATAAAGTATATAAATAAAATACTCAAAAAGTTTGGAATAGAGAATGATAAGCCAATTAGCACCCTATGAGTTCCTCATATGAGCTTGACAAAGATGAAAATGAGAAGAGTATCGATCTCAAACTTTATCAAAGTATAATTGGGCTGATCTATACTCCATATCACTACTAGTAGACCTAATATAATGCTTAGTATTTGTATATATGCTAGATTCCAATCTAATCTTAAATAATCATATTTATTTTCTATTAAAAGAATCCTTAATTATTTAATTGGTATTTTTAATATTGATTTATGGTACTCTATACATTCTTCTATTTAATTAATTAGATTTTCTTATGCTAATTTTGCTTATTGCAAACTTGATAGAAAATGTGCAAATAGAGTTTATCAAATTTTAAGAGTTAACTTAATCTCTTTGTTTAGTAAGAAACAAAATTTAGTAGCATTATCCATGGTAGAAGCCGAGTATATTACAGTTGAAAGTTGTTATACTCAAATCTTGTAGATTAAGTAATAACTAAAGAATTATGATATTAAATTAAATAAGATTTTTATAAGATATGATAGTACAAGTGCAATAAATCTAACTAAAAAATTAATTTAGTACTCAAGAGCTAAATATATTGAGATAAGACATCACTTCATAAGAGATCATATTCAAAACGATTATATAATACTTAATTTTGTGAGCCTTAATAGATAATTAGCAGATATCTTTACCAAATCCTTAAGTGAGGAAAGATTTAGCATGATTAAAAGAGAGTTAGAGGTGTGTAACCCCTTTGACTAAGCAATTCTCTATCCCTCTTTTTTTTCTCCTTGAAACTTTTAGTTTTAATACCTTATTTAATTGATTGAATTTTTCTTGTTTATATTCTCTTGAGTCTGTTGGATTTAGGTATTTTTACACATGCAGATTTTAAAAATAATTTTTGAAATAAAGATAGCAGAAGAATAGATTAAATATTTTAGTCTGTGTATGTTTTAATCTAATCTAACACCTATAGATCTAGTTCATATGATAAAAATAAAAGCATACATGATCTGATTTCAATGATAAACATAAGCTAGTGATCGAATCATGAACCTATATTGCTATACTCCTTTTAGATCTGGATCTAAAGATGTTGCAGATTCTGATGAAGCCACATACGCATCCGATTTCTATGGATATCCACTCATGATCGATCTGGAGTGCTACAAGAAAAGTCACATACACCCATGCTTTTTAATCATGTAAAGTACATATATGGATAAAAGGTCAAATTATGAAAAAACAGATTTTATATACCCATGTTTGTCACATGTAAAAATACTATAATTAACTTTTAACTTACGTTTCAATGATTAAACGTGAGTAAATCAAATCTACTAATGAATAAACATGGATAACTCAAATCTGCTAAAAAATATACTAAGTATTGATGGAAAGTAACTGACGCCAAGAGAGGAGCGCCAAAATTTTAAAAAAAAAAAAAAAAAGTACTAGCCCAATCTTTCTTGATTAAGTAAACAATAAAATTACCGCCCACCTTACCAACAGAAATCCCGACTTCCTATCTCCTGGATCATACGATATGGGGGAAGAAAGCCCTCTTTGTCACCTAGGATTCCTTTATCGGCTGTTGACGTTTCTCGGTGGTGCTCCCGCCAGCTGCTGCAGAGCACTACCTTATCCTACCGCTACCACAATCTTTATCCACCATTATTAGAAATATGAGCTTCACTGACGAAATTTTCTGACGGACATGATCG
Organism: Cocos nucifera; assembly: GCA_006176705.1. Classification (NCBI taxonomy): domain Eukaryota; kingdom Viridiplantae; phylum Streptophyta; class Magnoliopsida; order Arecales; family Arecaceae; genus Cocos; species Cocos nucifera. The sequence goes on along the minus strand of QRFJ01000487.1, from coordinate 784,626 downwards.
ATCAAAAATTTTTGATGAATCACTGATCGATTATTATCAAAAAAGAAAAAAATAAAATAAAATTGATATGTCTTAAAATCTCTGATAAATTTTTGATGAATTATTTGTTAAAAATAATTTCATAAAAAATCTATAAGAAATATATTTTAACAAAATTTAAAAAAATATAAATATCTATGATCAATTTAGTGATAAATTATTTGTTAGTAATATTTTTGATGAAAATTTTTGTCAGAAATATATTATTAATATATATATATATATATATATATATTTCATATATATATATATATATATATATATAAATTTCATTTCATATATATATATATATATATGAAATGAAATTTAGGCTCAATGGGTATCAATTTGGATTTCTTAAAACTGTGACCCCACATGAGAGAGCTCCCTATGCGGACTCCCGTATCTTGCCAGCCACACCGAGCATGGTATCAATGGGCCCGGTCGGGGTCAGATGATACTCTCATACGGTATAGGCCCTCTCGTGTCCTCCACCTTTCCAAATTCTTTCCACCAAAAACCCTCAAACCCCCCCAGAGCCTCTCTTTTTCGTTCCTCGCCTCTCGTCTGAGAAATCGAAAAAAAGGAGAAAAGAATCCAATCTTTCTCCCGTCCCTCGATCTCTCGTGATCTGGATACCCTAATCATTCCCTTCTTGACGATGGATACTTGGGAGTCCATCTAAATAGTGGCAGGAATAGTCTCCGGTACCAACGCAATCTTTTGATCCTGACCTATTTATCGATTCAAATCATTTCGATTTCTCGACGTCTTCTGCTGTTTTTTCTCATTTGGGAATCTTCCCAAATGGGTAAGAACCAAGCCTACAAGGCATTGCAGAGGGCGAGGATGGGCTCGACATCCGCTGGGCCGAAGGAGGTCAAAGACGGAATGGTTCGTACCCTTTCATACCATCTACCTCCAATCCTTTTGCCTCTTGTGGATTTCTTTCACTTCTAGGTAGTCGGAAATTGTTGAGATTTAAAAAAAATCTCTTCTTTGATGCAGTTTTATTAAGCCATTTTCCAATTCTTATTATGCATCAGCAGGTGATCTTTATGATGGGGGTATTTGATTTTTGCTTTTTATTATTGCTTGCAAAATATATTGATATTGTTTTTCATTGCGTTTGGCATGTGATCGAAGATTGGATTTCATAGTTTCTTCATGTTGATGTTAGTAAGAACTTAAAACAATCTGATTTTTCTTTTTTCTTATTTCTGTTTAGTATGTTCTGAAAATCGAATTATTGCTTGCTCAAAGGGGAGAATCATGCATCTGTGATCGTGCACTTCTCTATATGTCCTGTTCGGTACAAGGAGGAGCAGCAGAGAAGGAACTTCTTCACAGGGTGGGAGGGTGATGTAGGATGACTACAGCTAATGGTCTATGATCAGATTATAAGATTTTGAAAGAACTAAATGGCCATTTGAATTACTTAGGAGGAGATTCTTTTATTAATTGAGTATATGGCAACTTGGTATTATTTGCGCCAAATATTTAGCCTACCTTTATGGGGCCTTACGTTGAAAACAAATATATGAGATCCTAGAAAAAGGATACCTTAGATACAATCATGGAAATGACTATAAATCTTATAGTGAGACCGAAATAACTGGAGTGTTAGTGTGTTCTTCTGTACTATTTATCATGGACTAGATCGAGGAGGGAACAAAGGTGCACAGCATGTTGGAGGTAAAATTGAGAGAGAAGTCATACAGTGTAGCCATGACCTCGCCCTCATCGGTGATCCCATTCTTCTCATCTTCTTTCTTGCTTGCACAATGAAGTTCTCGAAAGAATGAAGGTGTGCTTAGTTTCCTCAAGAAGGGAAATAATACTTATTTTGGTTGGAACATTATTGTTTAATTTTGAGCAATGATGGCAATAACTATTTGAAAGAATTATTATAATTGAGAGAGCTATTTGATTATCAGGTGTATTTAGTTTAAGTTCAGTAATCTGGTGGAATAGGGTTGCTTCGGCAACGTCCAGGTGATGAGTTAATACTTGGGGAATCAGTTGATCACTTTCCTTTCTTCTATTTGAAGTTAGACAATGTAATAATCAAAGACCAAGTGACCATTACTTTGTATTCTATTGATATGGAAAGCAAGTTAACCTCATCAGCGCCCTTCATCACACTCATCATTTTGGATTTATCAACCAGTATGCACAAGAAATACATCATAGAATTATCTTAAGGTAAAACACAAGGAGTAATATATACTTGTCATTACCTATGGATTTCAATCTTAATATCCTTTTCATGTTTCTTGAAAGAATCAGTAGTTGTTTGATCAAGTGATATAGATTTTGATACAGCGAAAGGTATTAGATATATGCATGTCAAAAAGTAAGCTTGATTACTCTTGTTGCTATACCTGTGGTATTCCTTGTGTTTCAACTTTATGTGAAACAGGCTCCAATATTTTAGGGTATGCTACTCGTTCATTTTGTTACCCAATTCTCGTATGGACACTGTTTCATGGAATTGATCTGGTACCCAAGCTTGGGAACTGCTGCATCAGATGACCAACATGGTACTAGGTCATGCTCATTCTAACTTATCTGTGCGAGGCGATAGCTTAGCTTATATGTGTGCGGTATTGTCATACCCCTAGATGCAAATGTTATTGGATGGTCCATCATGCTTACCATACCAATTCTTTCAATAAGAATATGCTGTGGATTAGCAGGATATGAGATCTACTAAAAACAAAGTGATTAACATTATATTTGGTTGAGAAAATTCTTTCTTACTCGATCTTCAACATATTTGATATTGAGGCTTGGATGCGTGTGGTGTTGCTTTTAAAATTTCTATGTTTGGGAGTGCCACCAAGCATTTCATAGAACTGATGGAAGTATTATCAATGTCAGACACAAGGCAAAGTACCTTAAAAGAATTAAAGGGAACCAGCAAATGGTACAGGGTGCAACGACTAGGAATATAAAATAGAACCTCATGATGGGCACTTGGAATTTTCCTTTTGATGGTAGAATGGATGTTTTAGGACAGGGATGTTGTTCAAGATGAGCAACATGAGGTGTAGCATGGTTAATATCATAGTTGCCTTTGATTAGCAGTAAGACAGTACTGCTGTTAGCAGCCTTAAACCTTCCAATAACTTTGACAACTTGGAAGAGTTGAGTGCAACTGGTTAATTTGCTACATGTCCCACAGGTTGCGAGACTGCATATAACTTCCAGTTATTCAAGACTGACATCTTGAAGTCAAGCACATACTTCAATCATAATAAGCATGAAAGGTGTTGTCTTTATGCCTCGACAAATATCAATCATTAATTTAAATGCAAATTTTTGTAGGTGGAGAAATCATATCAATCAACATAAAGGGCATACAACAAGTTTGCAAACTTTAACTTACTATAAAATACAGTTTAGAATAATATATTTTTAATATATATATATATATATATATATATATATATATATATATATATATATATATATATATATATATATATATATATATATATATATATATATATATATATATATATATATATATATATATATATATATATATATATATATATATATATATATTTGTAGATTTAGGCCGAGATATGATAAATGGTGCTAAGAAAAGATAGGAATTGTTTTGCTGATAGCTTTATAGGTTGATGAACTATTAGATTTTGCAAAATTAATTATTTGATGTCATCAATTCAAGTTTACTTTATTTTCTTTTTAGTGTAGCAAAATTGAGCTTAGAACTTACGTATAAAGTGCAGGAGATCAGTTGGAATTTGTTTATTCTATGTTTTGAGTTTTAATGTTTACTTTCTTTTATATTTAGAAACTTGATGGTGTATAACCTTGTTCTTTAAGTTTTGATGAAATTAAAAAGATAGTTGGGATAATTTTTTTGAGACTACCACTATATATGTTCAGTTATCTTTAATATTATGGTAAAGATTACTTTTTATTTATAGTAGTTTCATTTTCTTGAAACTACTAGTGTTCATATATTATTCAGTGGTACAGAATGCTTAAATAAGTTACCAATGCACCATTTTTATTTTTATTTATTATTACAGGTGATTCATATTTTGAAATTGGATAGGGCAATAATATTTAAAAGTTGATTATATATCAATGTTTTATTCTTGATAGTAGACATCCATTTATACCCACGCTTTGGTAACCCCCGCGAATTTTGATTCGTGTTTATTTAATTATCCACGTTTAATAAAAGAGGGTATACACTAGATTTATATCTACGTATACACTCTCACCTATGTTAGATGTTACGTAGGTAAAGCAGGGGATACATACACGAAAAAAATAACATGAATATAAGCTACACCCACGTCGAATATACCTAAGTTTAACCAAACGTGTGTACCAACGTACGTGTAGGCATATTCCTACATTTTTTAGGCTTTTACTTATGTATCTTTCACGTGGATATATCTCAGCTTTCTTATATGCTCCTTCTTTCAGATCCTTCTTTTTCAAGATGGATATTCCAAAGCACCTTGATCAGCCTTCCTGGATCGGATCTAGATTGGCTGGATCTTCCTTTTTTTCTTCTTGGGTGTAGATCCAAATTGGATCAACCCAACACCAGGGGTTGTGTGGATCAAGGAGATGCCCCAACAACACCTTGGGCGTGTGAGAGCAAGAAAGAAGAAGGAGAGGGCATGAGAGAGGAAAGTAATAAGAAGAGATGGTGTAGGATCTCAGAGTGGGCGCTGGGAATTTTTACGAGCAATTCTCTCTTGACATCATATCTCAAAAGGGTTTAAATAAAACCTAGAGTTCTTTGGCTTCAAGTCATTGACTTTTCAACTGCTTAAAGCAGAATGTCTCCTTCTACTGCCCACATCCTTTTTTCAATCGTAATCTCACACACAACCAACAAATGGAATGCACCCCTAAGGATTTATCCAGATGGGGCGTGTGCCCCTCTTCCTCTTATCCAAACTCCAAGGGGCATGCACCCCTGGATCTTATCTAGAAGAAAGGAGGGCTTTTGCCCTTCTCTCCCTCTAAAACCCTTGCAAAAATAAGAAGGGGTGCCAAGCCTTGGTGTCCCATCTTTCTCATCCTTGTCCAATATCTAGGTGGAAAGATTAGATGAGTTAGCTCGGTTTGGTCAAAATCCTATCTAATAGGTAGGCCAAGTCTAAGAGGATTTGGATTTAACTATGTACTAGCACGGTGCGCCTAAACCTAATAAGATTTCTTTAAATCCTAATCTAATTGAGACTTCACAAGTCCAATTGATCAATCATAAATTATATTTCTTTGTTGTGTGATCCCATCGGTTCAATTCTGTCTAATAGTGAGATATACTATGATTTCCATCATAGTATTATCAAAATATTTTTCAATGAATTTGAATAATTTCAACTCACATCCATTAAGGATCATTGATCTAGAATAATTCTAGTGAGTTCTCACAATCCATTAGGTACAACTTAGCTGTATATAATGGTAATTTAGTAGAACTGAATGAATAGAATCCCTAGATATAGTTACCGTACAATTCACTTCTTCTATCATGAGTTCCAACCAAAATGGAGGTTATGAAAACTCATCAAATTCCAACATTTGTCATATGTAAGAATCAATTAGCATAAGTCTAAATCATAAAACTCTTGAAAACTTATTTCCATCAATCATCTTGTTATGACCACAAACTTAAGGACTCAGCTTCTCAAATCTTATAGGACCACTCTTTATCTGCTAAGATCGATAGGTGTATATCCTACTCCTATAATGAACCCATTGTAGTCAACATATACTACAAGAATCTAAATAATTAAGAGACCATGCTTATGCATAGTCAAACTACAGCAACCTCATTATAAGCAGCTAAGGCACTATAGATCAAAAATTCATTCATACTACAACAGTATTAAGAAGATCATTGATGAGTAAGTAGACATCCATATGATCTTTTGTATGATCTTGTTCAGTATCGATATTCTCCAACAACCATCCATACTCTCGCTCAGTATTTTTGTATTGTAGACTAGAGACTTGTCTACCCGAAGAAAGTAATCCGTGCACCGATCTAACCAGATCAATCACTATCCCTATAATAATCCATCGATCGAGAGCAATTTATGAATTAATTATATATGTTTTTAATTCTTAACTCTTGAGAATAAGTATCTTTAATTTTTTAATTTTTTGGATAATTCAAGAACGCATCATAAAAGAATAGAAATAAAATTATCCACTTTACTAATAAATCAATATTTAAGTATAAAATTATGTCCTAGAATTATTATAATGTATCTACTATATTTGCTTTTAGGGCATATATTTAACAATCTTTCACTTACACTAAAGTCAATTGGCTACTAACCTAAGTTATATCTTTTTAAGATGGATTTTAGTCTTCTGCTGACTCAAGTGCTTTATCAGTGGGTCTGCCATGTTGTCTGCAAATTCTACTCTTTGCATCTTAATATATTTTCTATCGAGATAGTCGTATATAATATGAAATCGTTGCTCGATATGTTTGGACTTCTGATGAGATCTAAGCTCCTTAGCAAGTGCTATGGTGCCGTTGTTATCATAATATAGGACAATGGCATTATATCAAGTTCTACGATGAACTTTTTGTAACAGATGCTATAAGAAAATTGGATATTAGCAATGGCTATTAGTGATTGCAACTTTATCATTGCTATAATAATTTTTATCCATGGTAAATGTTGCAAAAAAAATTATTAGAGGCAAAAGTTTTAGCTTTTAGTGATGGCACATTACCGATGCTAATAAAAAATAATTTTATTTTTTTAATTTAATTTTATGATTATTAGCGACGAAGCTTACTTTTAGTGATGGCATCTTGCCATCGTTAATAAAAATAATTTTATTTTTTAATTTAGTTTTATAATTATTAATGATGGAGCATACTTATTAGCAACGGTATTTTATCATCTTTAATAAAAAATAATTTTATTTTTTTAATTTAATTTTATGATTATTAGTGATGAATCGTACTTATTAGCAATGGCATCTTGCCATCGCTAATAAAAGATAATTTTATTTTTTAAATTTAATTTTATGATTATTAACGATGTTATTTTGTTATCGCTAATAAAAGATAATTTTATTTTTTAATTTAATTTTATGATTATTAACAATGAAGCATACTTATTAGTGACGACATCTTGCCTTCACTAATAAAAAGTAATTTTATTTTTTAATTTAGTTTTATGATTATTAATGATGGAGCATACTTATTAGTGATGGTACTTTGCCATCGCTAATAAAAAATAATTTTATTTTTTAAAATTTTGTTTTATGATTATTAATAATGGAGCATACTTATTAGCAATGGTACTTTATCATCACTAATAAAAATAAATTTTTTAAATTTAATTTTATGATTATTAGCAATAGTACTTTAGTTTTATTATTAGCAATGGAGCATCGTTATTAGTGATGGTATTTTGCCATTGCTAATAAAAATAATAATAATTTTGATAGGCCATTGATCGGAATGTATACTCGCATGATGGAGTATTTGTTTGCCTGTTAAAAATAATAATAAAAAATAGAGATGATATTATCAAAACTTACTTTGTTATAGATAGGCCATCGTCATTTTCAGGGATGCAAATCAACTAAGCAAGAAATAGGTTGCTTGGGCTTAACCCATTTCAATTATTATTGAACTTGAATAGCAAAATATTCAATTAGAAATCTCACAAATCTAATCAAATATACATAATTTTAATAATATTATATTATATATAATATATTATTATTTAATATTTTAATATATAATATAATATTATAATGTGTTTTAATGATTAGGATTTAGATTTGAGTTCGAATATGGCTCAATTGATAGTCAAGTCGATCTTGAGTTTTTTTTAAATCAAGATGAGTTTTTTTTTTTGAAAAAGGATCGGGCGGACAATGAAAGAAAACATACATCAGTGCGAGAATTACCATCAAAGATAACTTATAAGACATGAAATTGAAAAATGGTCAGAGTGTACTAAATTTAGATTCGACCTGAATTCAGTATTAGATTCAACATGTTAACCATAGAACAAATAGAGTAGAATTATCCATAGATCCGATCCGAACCAATCTGATTTGGTCTGATTCAAATGATCCAATTGGATAATTTTTGACCATGGACTTGACCTGATTCGATCCTATCTTCTATTGGATTGGGTCTAGGTCCAACATTAGGATTTGATCAAGAAATCGGATCAGATCGGGGTCACTCATGATCCAGTTCAATCTTTGTACCAAAATTTTTTTTTCCCTTCTCGCACCCTTGTTTTTTCCTATGCGCCCTTCTTTCCCCCCACCCCCTCTAGTCGCCCCACTACCCCCCTCTTTCCCTGCCTTTGGTCCATCGATCTCTGTTTTCCATCGTCGCACTGCCAGATCCGGCATCCTCGAGCACCTGACTGCCTCTCGAAGCCCTCGACCGCATCCTGCCTCGAGCCCCTGGCCGTCTCTTGCCTTTCCAAGCCCCCGATTGGGACCCCCGATTGCCTCCCACCTCTCCGACCCCCGATCACAAGCCCTCGATTGCCTTCCATCTTCCTGATCCCCCAACTCCCGCCTTTCTAAGCCCTTGATAGCAAGCCCCTGGTTGCCTTCCATCTCTGCAAGCCCCTAGCTACTTTCCACCTCCTTGATCCCTCAGTCACCTCTCGCCTCCCCAAGCCTCTAACTGTGAGCCCTCGGTCGCCTTCCACCTCCATAAGCCTCAACCATCTCTCACCTCTCCGAGCCTCTAGCTAATTAAAAAATATAATTATTTATTATTATGATTAAAATAGATTAAAAAAATAATTATAATTTTTTAAAAAAATATTTAAAAAATATTAGCGATAGCATTAGCAATGAAAAATACCATCGCTCATAGTTTTTTAAAATTTTAATTAAAAAAAGTAATTATGAATTTTTAAAAAGTTTAAAAAATATTAGCAATGGCATTAGTGAGGGGATATGCCATTACTAATATTTTTTAAAATTTTAATTAAAAAAATAAAATAAAAAAAGTATTAGCGATGGCATCTTTCATCGCTAATATCGTCACTAATTATCGTTAGTAGCAATGGAACTTTTGCCATCGCTAATAATGGTAATTAGTAATGGGGTTATTTTCATCAGCCTTTTAGCAATAGAAAGCCATCGCTAATAGTATTAGTGATGGCAAATTGATTATTAGTGATGGCAATTAGCTGTCACTAATATCCAATTTTTTTATAGTGAGAAGCTTCCTTTGTAGCATCTGAGATAGTGATATACTCAGTTTTCATTGTCGAATATGCAATAATAGATTGCTTGGAACTCTTCCAGTTAGTAGCACCACCATTGCATGTGAACGCACATCCAGATATAGACTTTCTATCATCAGGATCAAATATAAAGTTTGAACCAATGTATCTTTTAACTCCCAATTCAGACTCTCCCTCAAAAACTAAAAATAAGTCCTTAGTTCTTCTCAAGTACTTAAGGATGTTCTTCATAGCTATCTAGTTCTCTTCACTTGGATTCGATTGATACCTATGTGTGATACTCATGGCAAGGGCAATATCAGGTCAAGTACATAATATGGCATATATAAGGCTCCCTATAATTGAAGCATAAGGAATCCTGCTCATGTACCGAATCTTCTCAGATGTGCTGAGACATTTTCTTGGAGAGAGATACCATGTGGAAGGGGTAGGAGTCCCCTTTAAGATTTTTCCATACTGATCCTCTTCAGCACTTTCTTTATACATTTTTTATGAAAGATAAGATATCCTTTCAGATCTATCTCTATAGACTTTTATTTTCATAATACAGATGCTTCCCCTAGGTCTTTCATGAAGAATTTCTTGGACAACCATCTTTTAATTGAGGTCAACATAGGAATATCGTTCCCAATAAGAATGATGTCATCTATGTACAATACGAGGAATATGACAATACCCTGACCGACCTTCTTGTATATACAAGGTTTCTTCTCATTCTTGATAAAATCAAAAGATTTGATTACATCGTTAAAATGAGTATTTCAACTTTGAGAAGCTTGCTTTAATCCATATATAAATTTTTGCAATTTATAGACTTTGTGATCTCTATTACTGAAAGTGAAATCTAAAGGCTATTTCGTATAGATATCTTCCTCAAGATATCCATTTAGGAATACTATTTTCATGTCCATCTGCTATATCTAATAATCATAAAAAGCTGCAATGGCAAGCAATATGCAAATGGATTTAAGTATGGCCATAAGTAAAAAGATATTCTGATAGTCAATGCCTTTGCACGACTCTAAACTTTTGCCATGAGCTTAGCTTTATAGGTCTCTATCTTACCATCTGTACTTATTTTTCTTTTATAGATCTATTTGCACCCAATGGATACTATACTCTATGGTGGATCTACTAAGATCCATACTTGGTTCGAGTATATCGAGTCAATTTTTGACTTCATAGCATTCAACCATTTTTCGATTGATGTCAGACATCATCTCGCCATAGGTTTTGGGATTATCTCCATGATCCTTATCTCCTATGAGGAATATTTCCTCTACATCTTTTGTAAGCATATCCAAGTATCTTTCAGAAGGATGGAAGATCCTACTAGACTTATGAGGTGGAGGAGATATTATATCTACTGGCTCAATATTAATGGATTCGACAAGATTGTCGGCTTGTTGTTCTTTGGAGACTTTCTTTTCGAGCTCAATCAATCTCCCATAACCACCATCCTAGATAAATTATTTTTCAAAAAACGTGGCATGTCGACTCATAATTATATTGTGATCATCTGGAAAAAAAAAGTAGTATCCTATTGACTATTTAGAATATCCTACGAAGCAAGCTTTTATAGATGTAGCCTTTAACTTATCCGCTATTTCTCTTTTAACATAGGCTGAACATCTCCAAATCTTGAGACGATCTAGAATTGATTTCATACCATACCATATCTCATATGTTATAGCTAGAATAAATTTAGAGAGAATCCTATTTAATAAATAAATTCCAGGAAGGCATGTCCCTAAAGATATAAAGATAAGTCAGTGAAGCTCATCATGGATCGGACTATATCTAATAAGCTTCTATTCCTTCTTTCAGATATCCCATTGAATTGAGGTATATTGGAAGGAGTCCACTATGAGACTATGCCATTTTTTCTAAAATAATTTAAAATTTTTTTACTAAGGTATTTTTCTCCTCGATCTAATCAAAGAATCATAAAAAATTTTTCTGTTTATTTTTCTACTTTATTTCTGAATTTTTTAAATTTTTTAAAGACTTCAGACTTATGTCTCATAAGAAACACATATCCATACTAATAAGAGTACGATGTTGTCATTAGGATATCATATTTATCAATTTAATTTTGACTTCTTAAATAATTTAAAATAGGTAGAAAATAGTAAGTCGGGTTGAATCCACAAAGAAGATAGTATTTTAGTTTTGAATTCTTTAATTTTTAGAAAAAAAAGATTTGAAAAAAATAATTTTGAAGTCGAAAAATAGAATTTTAAATTATATTAAATAATAAAAATTTAAAGAGCATAAAAATAAAATTTGGGTACTAAGATCTACTACCTAGATCTTAGCATCTACTTGTAATAAACTAAAGAACAATAATTAAAGTACAGAAATTAAATTATAAATAAAAAGCTAAAATTTAAAGTGCATAAAGAAAATTTTGCATTAGTTAAAGTTTATAATTTAAATATATGAAATTAAAATAAAAAGAAAAAAAATAAAAATAATTGATTTTGATCTTGGATCGACATCGATATTGAGATGGTGTAGAAGCCAGCTCTTCTTCATAGCATCCGTTGTCTTGAAGCAGCCTTTAACTCAAGCATGGCTTTAATCTTTATCAAACTCCTTCCCATTATTAAAGATAGATTGATTTGATGGCCTGGGACCCTTTAAATGCATTAGAGGGTTGGAGGATTTTTTGTAGGTAATATGAGACTAAAGGTCGTTTTAATCATCAAAATAGGAAAAAATCTGAGTGAAATTCGGATTAAAATAGCTCCTGGATCGAGTTCTGCTCTTCTGGTGAAATCTGGCCATTAAATCTGGATCAAATGATCCCAAAATTTCCAAAAATGGATGTGTAATAGCCCAAATCAGGTCGAATTAAATTCTGGCCATTGGATGGAGCTTGATGGAGCATTTTCGACCGTCAGATTATGTTAAAAACCATCTCCAATCTTTTTTCCGGTCAGATTTAAACATGGGCCGTTGGATCGCACTGATGAAGAGAATCAAGCCATTGGATCGCACTGATGAAGAGAATCAAGCCATTGGATCGCGCTGAGGAAGAGAATCGGGCCGTCGGCTCGTGCTGAGGAAGTTTAATCATTGCTGGGAGCTTTCTAGACCATCGGATCAGCTTTAGGATCGCGTGCGGCCGTCGAATGAAGATATGGTGCTGATCAGCTTCGAATCAGAGTAGGAAAAGACACGAATTATCCGATCTTGATCGGGATCCACTGTAGCCATCCAATCATGCAATAACTATAGCTGTGGACCACATAGACCGGACGCATTTGAAGATCAGATCAATCAGCACACGTCTTGCCATGTGAATTTACTATTTTACCCCTATACGCTGTGATGAATTTTCTATAGATCCTTTAGTGGTCTTGGTCCACCACGTGGCAGGCTGTGATTCGGCATCTTTTGCTGAGCTGGCGATCTACGCCTGGATCGTGGATCGGCTGATCAACTTATCTGGCTGAGCCAGCTTGAGCAGTGCGTCGACTTAGCTTGGCTTTGCGGCTTGGCTTGATGAGTCGATTGAGCCATTTTTTTCTTAAAAATTCATATATGGTCCATTTTAACTTTCTTTGGCTTCAAACTTGTTTCGTTGTAACTAAAATAATGAGCTTTTTTTTTATTGATAACAATATTTTATTTTTTATTTTTATTATTTTTTAATTAATTTTTTAATTAATAAAAATATTAATTTCTTAAAAATATATAAAAATTAATTATTAATTTTTAAAAATAAATATAAATTAATTAATAAATTAATATTTTTATTGATGAATTTATGGTATTTATCACATCTTCCAACTTAAGTTTTGCTCGTACTCGAGTAAAGAAAGAATTTAGTTTTAGATATCTTTTAACTTTAGAGTATCAAATTTTATCTAAGCAATTTCAAAATGGCCATTGATATTCAGTAGAGCATAAGTGAGACATATCATTGGGGTATTAATACTTATCAATATAAAAATTAAGTGAAGAATATTAAATTTTTTTAAATTTTTTTTAAATTATCTCTACCTTTTAGTTGTCTAAACTTTCATATGGGCAAGTGTATTGCTACTTTCGTCTTTCAGTTATTAAAATTTTTTATTCATATTATCCACTTTTTGATGCGAATATCATTATTTAGACAATGGGATCTGATTACTTGGTGGAAAAATCAATGTATTTTTTTAATGTTTTATCACTATTTAGTGCGTTAACCTCTTAAGCTTTTTATTTGATCAATGTAGCGAGTCTTGAGCCAATAACTCCCAAATCAGTTGGCTTTAGGGCATTAGGTATAAAATACCCTTTAGGCTTGCTAGCTCGAATCAAACAGGCTATGAGTTAAGACTAGTTTTACAATGAGCTTTTTTGTCCTTCTCATCTTTTAATACGAAACTCAATGCTTGCTTAGGCAAAAAGGTCCGGTTACTTAGTGAGAAGTACTTGGAAACTATTTTATTTTTTAGAGTGATTTTTTTTATGAAGCAATGTATAGTTACCTGCATAAGCTCATAAAAAGTAGACTTTTCTTTGATGTCGATAGAAAAAATCAGAAGTGCTCAAAGAAAAATTATGTATGTTCTAACTTAACTCTTTATTGAATTTTTTTAATACTTGATCCCTCAATATCTCATAAATTCTTTGATCTGTGCATCGATTTTTTTTTAAAAATACTTAGTTTAACTCGATTCTTAAGCATGATCAGGTATCTAAATACTAACTTCTATGAGGATTTAAAATTATATATATATATATATATATATATATATATTATTACACTTCCTTAACTTAATCGATATTGTCCTCAATGGAGAAGGAAAAAATAAAAAGTATAATAAAGAACAGAAAAGAATACACCTGACTCAATATGATTTTGTGATCCAGCATATGTCTTTAAAAATTTGATTCTCCCTCCAACTTATTCAACATATCCTAAAAAAAAAATAAACTAAAAAAAAATCAGATGCAAGAAAACTAAATATTAGGTTGCCTCTCAACAAGCACTAAGTTTATCATCTTCAGTCAGACACAATGCGGCTTACTATCCCATGTCAAATATTGGATTAACAAATTCCAATGATTTTGGATTGCCAATCATAGAAAGACAGTTTATGATCCTTTTATTAATATATTCATTTTGAATTATGAGAATATAGTTTGTGATCTCATTCTCATATCCTTGTTTATTAAGAATTTCTCCTATTTATTCTTTTAGAAAATCTATAAATTGATCTTTTGGATTAGGAGATAAATTTGACTCAATGGGTACTGGAAGGATGTCTAGAGGCAGATTTAGTTCTGGAGGTAAATTAATATGATCTTGATTAAATAACTCCGTTGACACTTTATTATATGCCTTTTGATTTTTGTGAGAAGAACTGGCTTCTAGGGTTAAGGGAACAAGATTTTTATTTTATAGGTCTCAAATAACTCATCCACTATCTTCTTTCCTATGTTTATCTCATTTAAATTGGAACCAGCATCAGTACTAATTCTGGGCTTAGGTTCTTTTATATGGTTAGTTTCAGTACTAATTTGTTCTTTTATATTTTTATTTTGGTTAGCATCAGTACTAGCCTCTCACCTGATCTTAGTATGGGTCTGTAAGAATTTTATAATTTTTAAGTTCAGAAATTACTTTGGCATTCTCTAATTAGGGATTCTTAAGTGGGATATTAGATTAATAATTAAATCCAGATGGTTGGTGGACAATGGATGGATTATTTATAAGATTTGAAATTGGTAGGCTCGGTAGTTGACCTAGTTTTCTCCTTATATTAGACTCAACTAATTATTCTATTTGAGCTTCTAGCCTGATGATAGATTCTTGTTGAGCCAAGATCGATTGTTATTGATTCAGAATTAATTATTGAAGTTGGTTAAATCTATCGTTAGCTAGATTAGTCTGTTGAGGAGGTGGGTATGATGGCTGATTATAATGCAATGATTGAAAAGACTGACTAGGCTGACCACTATTATAGGCCTAATTTTGATGTTGGGTTTGAGGCTGAGTCTGTTAGGATATCTAAGAAAAATTAGAGTGGTTCTTCCAATCTGGGTTATGTGAATTTGAAAAAGGATCATTAACCGGCTTGGAGAAGTCTTGTGCAGTTTGGACTTGTTCTTGGATGAAAGGTGAAAACTATGCAGCCATAGGACATTCACTCATATGATGGGTTGGGCTAGCACAGATTGAACAAATTTTCTGATAATTAGAAGATGATGTGAATTATGCAGGAGATTGTTGATCTAGGATTAGGAGTTGATCTAATTTCTGGGTAAGAAGGTTTACTTTATTAATCAAGTTCAAATCAGTCTTAGAACTAAATTCGGGATCATAGACCCCTGCCCACTCTTGGTAGAAAGATAATAAAGCATGGTTGGTTGAGTTTTCACTCGGGGTTTCAAACAAGATATTGGTTTTGTCCTCACTTTTATTCGTGAATGCACCTCTACAAGTTGCATCTATCATTTGTTTATAATGGTCTCCTAAATTCTCATAAAAAGCTTGAACTATTTGCCACTTAGACAGACCATGGTGTGGGCATTTTCTAAAAAATTTTTTAAGTCTCTTCCATGACTCATGAATTTGTTCTCCTAGAAGCTGAGGAAATCCAATGATAGCTCACCTCATGGTGTTGGTTCGACCTATGGGATAAAATTTCTGAAGAAATTTATTTTGTAATTCAACCCAAGTTTGGATTGGTCTTTTTATTGTGCTAAGCCAGTACTTGGCTTTGTCTTTTAATAAAAAGAAAAATAAAATTAGTCTAAGGGCATCATCAGTCAAATTTTGAATCCTCACTGTAGAACATATTTCTAATAATTCATCCATATGCTTATAAGGATCTTCATTAGTATTCCCATAGAAGGATGGGAGCATCTGAATTGTGGTTGGCTTGATCTCATAGTGGGTAGCATGAATATCAGATAACTGGATACAAGTCGATGGATTATAAGTGGAAGAAATAAAATATTCTTTCATCTGCTTAGGCAATTTTCTAAAATTTTTAGCCATTTGATTATTGAGTTTAATATGATTCAGCCATTCAATTTTTATGATTGGGTTTAAGTAGGTCAGGTAAAGCGATCTCCTACCGTGTTTGTACTAGTGCAATCCTAACGTATGGTTCATAATTTTTTTAAATTTTTTTTATATTTTTATATTATTTTATTATTTTTTAAATTTTTTAAATTTTTTTAAATTTTTATATTATGTATTTATTTTTAGATTTTTAAAATTTTTTATTATTATATTATTATTTTATTTTTTAAGAAAATTGAATGATTTTTTAATAATTTTTTTAATTTATTATAATTTTATTTATTAATTATTTATTTTTTAAATTTATTTTATTTTATTTTTTTAAATATTTTTTATTATAAAATTATTAATTTTTATTATTTTAAATTTATTTAAATTTATTTTTTTGAAAGAGATGAGGAAAAAAGGAGAAGAAAGAGAGGAGTTTTAAAGAAGAGGTCCTAAGGAGTCTTAGAATTAAGAAGAGAGTATATTAGTTTTAATTAGATTTAATATTTTAGTTAGCAATCAAGTTAGACAAACAATCCTAACTAAAGGCTGTCCTAGATCTAGACAGCTCTTAACTGCCACGGTTATCTTCAAGCCCTCCAAATATAAGATCAGCCAATCAACTGGTCAGGTAAGTGTAAGATTGGTGGGAGTCCTCCTGTTGCTTGCCTTAGACACCAATTGTGCTTGATTAGATAAGCTAACGAAATCAATTATAAATCATTTTTTTTCAGACCCAATCATCCTTGAACCACTTGTCTTAGGCATCAGTCAAATTGACTAATCCTAACTCGATTCAATTTTTAGGTTTTCTTATCCTATTGTGCTCGAGTTCCTAGGGCCGATGTCTAATTGATTTTAAAATTAAAGGCTTAGGTCAATGTAGGATGCTGGTTGGTTGTTTATAGGCCAAGGGTGATTAAATCCCTATCTTATATTGTTTAATTGGGTATTGCCCTTAAGTTGATTTAAAAGATGAGTATGCACAAAAAATTTTTCAAGCAAGGGGTTCTATGCAATTTAAACTAGATGCATGCAACTAATTGAGTCTTGAGAAGCTTACCTCGCCTTCAATAATCACCAAAAAAAATAAAAAAAAATAATATGATGCATGCTCTAAGTAATTAGGATTTCTAATCTTATCATGAAGTTTTTAATTAAGTTTAAGTAGATAATTTTTAATTAATTTAAAAGTAATAATAAAAAAATCTAGGGTCAAGATTGATCTCACCAAGTAAAATTGGAAGTTTTTCTTGCTCTAATTTATTTGCTCCTTTTCTTCTCTTTTTCTGCAAAAGAGATAAAAAAGTAGTATTTACAAAAATAAAAAAATTAAAAATTTATTTACAATTAATTTATAAAAAAATCAAAAGAAAAAAAATTCATGCCATCTCCAGCAATGATGTCAAAAACTTGATAAGAGCATGATGTTGTCATTAGGACATCATATTTATCGGTTTAATTTTGACTTCTTAAATAATTTAAAATAGGTAGAAAGTAGTGAGTCGGTTCGAATCTACAGAGAATGCAGTGTTTTAGTTTTGTATTCTTTGATTTTTAAAAAAAATTAGAAAAAAATTTTGAAGTCAAAAAATAGAATTTTAAATGATATTAAATAATAAAAATTTAAAGAGTATAAAAATAAAATTTGGGTACAAAGATCTCTTACTTAGATCTTAGCGTGTACTTGCAATAAAATAAAGAGTAATAATTAAAGTGTAGAAATTAAATTACAAATAAAAAGTTAAAATTTAAAGTGCATAAAGAAAGTTTTGCATTAATTAAAAGTTCATAATTTAAATATATAAAATTAAAAAAAATAAAAAAAAATAAAAATAGTTGATCTTGATCTTGGATCGGTGTCGGCATTGAGATGGTATAGAAGTCGGCTCTTCTTCGTAGCATCCGTTGCCTTGAAGCAGTCTTTAATTCAAATATGGCTCTAACCTTTACCAAACTCCTTCTCATGATCGAAGATAGATTGATTTGATGGTTTGGAGTCCTTTAAATAGGTATTGGAGGGCTGGAGGATTTTTCTGCAGATAATGTGGGACTAAGGTCCATTTTAATCATCAAAATAGGAAGAAATCCGAGTGAAATTTGGATTAAAATAGCTCCTGGATTGAGTTCTGCTCTTCTGATAAAATTTGGCCATCAAATCTGGATCAAATTATCCCAAAATCGCCAAAAATGGATGTATAATAGCCTAGATTAGGTCGGATTAAATTCTGGCCATTGCATGGAGCTTGATGGGGTATTTTGGCCATCAGATTGCGTAAAAAACATTCTCAAATCCTTTTTCCAGTCGGATTTAAACATGGACCGTCGGACCGCACTGATGAAGAGAATCGGACTGTCGAATCATGCTGAGGAAGAGAATTGGGCCATCGAATCGCGCTGAGGAAGTTTAATCATTGCCGGGAGCTTTCTGGACTGCCGAATTAACTTTAGGATCGCTCACGACCGTCGAATGAAGATTTGGCGTTGATCAGCTTCGAATTAGAGTAGGAAAAGATACGGACCGTTCGATCTTGATTGGGATCCACCATAGTCGTCCGATCATACAATAACTATAGCCGTGGATTGCATAGATCGGGCGCATTTGAAGATCGGATCAATCAGCATGTGCCTTGCTATGAGAATTTACCATTTTACCCCTATACACCGTGATGAATTTCCTGTAGATCTTTTAGCAATCTTGATCCACCACATGGCAGGCTATGATTGGGTATCTTTTGCTGAGCTGGTAGTCCATGCCTGGATCGTGGACCGGCTGAGCCAGCTTGAGTGGCATGCCAACTTAGCTTGGCTTTGCGGCTTGGCTTGATGAGATAATTAAGCTATTTTCTTTTCTTATTTTAATTTTTTTTTAAAAAATCATATATGGTTTATTTTAACTACATTTTGCTTCAAACTTATTTTGTTGTAACAAAAAAAATATTTTTTATTATTTTTATTATTTTTAATTAATTTTTAATTAATAAAAATATTAATTTTTTAAAAAAATATAAAAATTGATTATTAATTTTTAAAAATAAATATAAATTAATTAATAAATTAATATTTATTGGTGAATTTATGGTATTTATCACATACCATGAGAAGTCATCAGTAAAGGTGATGAAGAAGTGGTAACCACTCCTAGCTTGCATATCAAATAGTCTAGACATGTTAGTGTGTATCGAGGTGAATATCTTAGTGGTCCTTTCCCCATGTCTTATAAAGGGTAACTTGGTTATTTTTTTTTTGAATGCATGATTCATAAACTAAATACAACTTAGAGTTAAATGAGCCAAGGATATCTCATCTTTTTGGAGTTTGTTTATCCTGTCCTCTCCAATATAGCCAAGCCTAAGGTGCTACATATACTTATAGTTAACATCATCTCTAGATCTTTTATGACCTACAGCACTTGCTATTTACTCGTTAATATTCACATACACATCAACATATAAGTGATACAAACTATCAATTAATAGATCACATGTAATCAATTTATTTAAAAAATAAATAGAATATAAGTCTTTATTAAAATTGAAATCAAATTCATTTTATGCTAGTATAGATACAGAAATCAAATTTTAGCTGACTACAGGTATATAAAATAGTCTTTTAAAACTAATCTAAAGCTCGACGGTAATCAAAGAGGATAGGTTCCAATGGCTTAGCAGCAATTCTTACTCCATTGTCGATATGAAGGATCATCTCACCATGCCTCAACCCTTTACTTTCTACCAGATCTTGCATAGAAGTACATATATGAGCACTTGAACAAGAGTCCAATACCCAACTCTAGAAGTAGAGGAAATTGTTAGGTTAGATTCTATAATAAGCAAACTAGATATACCTTTTAAAGGTGTATCACCCTTTTTGGTCTTTAGGCTTTTCAGGTACTATGGATAGTTCCTTTTCTAATGGTCATTAGTATTGCAGTGGAAATATTTTTCTTTTTCTATAGCTTTTTTGGAGTGTCCTTCGACTCACTCTCCTTCTTTTGCTTCTTTGCAGCTTCTTCCAAGTAAACTTTCTTTTGGAGGAAAATGCCTGCTCCTCAACAAGAATAGAGCCCCTTGAACTCTTTAAGATTCTCTTTGCAATAACCAACATGTCGAGCAATTCGGACAAGGTGTAGTCCAACTTATTCATATAGTAATTTATAATAAATTGACTATTATAAACTAGTAAGGAATTGTAGGATCAAATCTACTTGTAATTCTTTTTGCATTATTAAGCTAAGCTTCTCAAGCTCCTCTAGGTCTTTAATCATTATCATACAATGATGTGGACTGACTGTCCCTCACGTTTTTGGAGTTAAAGAGTCTCTTAAATACTTCAAAATGTTGAGTGTGGTTTTGCTCACCATACAATTTTTTTAGGTGGGTAATCATGGCCCTGACAATTGGCATGTGCTCATACTAGCTTTGTAATTTATTAGTCATTAAAGCCAGTATGCAGCACTTGACCTGATTGTCATCATTTATCCATTTATCCTATGTTGTCCTCTATTCAGCACTAGGATGGCTTAATAAAGCAGGGATTTTGGTCAAGTACATATCCTATTTTCTCCAAAATCAAATAATTTTGAGCTTTTTTGAGCCAATCCTTGAAGTTAATTCTGGTCAATCGGTTGGACTCAAGAATACAGGCTAAAGGATTTGAAGCTGATATGGTTAAACTGCGAGAGTAGTGATTCGAGTTAGATATTTATACTTAAATTCTATATTTATTCTAGGGACTTTAAAAGACAAATAAGTTCTTACTATTTTTTTGAATCTCTTACACTCTCCGAATAGAGAAATAAAAACCCTAACATGATAAGAATTTTTAGTGGATACTACGGTTCCATCAATATACGTGCACCTCACCTGATAGATATTGATAACATACATATCAATGAGTGGACAATTCTTTTGTCCAATGCTTGTCCAAGCATGTTGTAGTAATTCGGTCTCTAAATCATGTAGGCTTACCTGATAGATATTGGTCATATTTTTTAGTTAAGTCAGATCTACTATTCAAAAGCAAGTGTGAAGTCATCATTAGATCCCTCACCTGATAGATATTGGGTCCAACCACATCATCACCCTATAGCAATCCTTTGCTAATAGAGTGGTTGCATGTTCCTGGTGCAACTGAACCATTGTGACCAATCGAGAATAATCAACACTAGTAGTGCATACTCGTATATCTACAATGGTAGAAGACCACTAGACTTAATATGTGCGAAAAAGTTTTAATTTAGGTCTCATCTAATTAGTCATTAGGCTGACTAATCTAATTGGCATGGGCTAGACAAAATCACCCAGCAACCTTATTCAAGACTCAATGTACCAAACTAGCTAGGTAAGTGGAGATCGGTGGGAGGTTACTCATTGAAGGATCAAGGGTTCAAATTAAATAAGCACCTTTCAAGTACTTGTCTTAGACACCAATTGGTCAATTGGTTTCAAATAGGTTAGCTTAAGTGATTCATGCTCGAGCCACTAAGCCAAATCAGATTTTTGGGTTAATCAATTTAATATATGGTTATCAATCAATTAGACCAACTACAACCATTGATTTAATCTAGAGCACTCTTGACCTAATCTTAATCAATACTTGACCCGACAACCACTCATCTAGATTAGGTTCCATTATGTTCAAATCAAAAACCTTAGTATCGTATTTGGTACATCGCCAGGCAATCTTGAAAGATAATGTGGATTATCTTCAAGATAGATTGCCATCATCAAATTATCAGTAATGTTGATTACTATATTTGGTACATGCAGGTAATATTATAGTAAAATAATTAAAAATCTTGATTGGTATGTTTGATTTGATAATCAAATTACTGATAATGTGAAACTAAATTTTCAAAATATCCCTAGTAATATTGCTCTTCTTCTTCCTAGTATATATATATATATATATATATATATATATAGTATTATATAAAAAATATATATAAATATATATTATATATTTATATAATAATATTTAAATAAATATGTTTATATTGTTATATATTATTTATATATAAATATATAAAATATAAAAATAAATAAATATATAATATTATATAAATATAAATAAATAAAATAAAAATTTATAAATATATAAATAGATATTTATATATATAATACTATAATATAGTTTTTATATATAATAATATATATATAATATTTATATATAAAAATATAAAAATATTTATATATATAATTATTATATAAATATGTAAATATATATAATTATATATAATATATAAATATATTTATATATAATATCATATATAATAAAATTATAAATATATAAATATATATTTTTATATATAATATATATAGGTAGATTGGACTTCGATCAATTAGATCCCAATCCATATTTGGTCGGATCTCGATAATTGGATCAATATGCATCTCCAAAAATAGGTGTCTAAAAAGGCGTGCCTTTAGACTGAAAAAAAATGCGAGGCGCCTTCAGGTGCTGTTGAAAAAAATATTTTAGAGCTGAAAAAAAAAGCCTACATTTGAAAAAAAATTGCCTGTGGATAAAAAAAAAAAAGGCTCCTATCAGGCACCTATAGGCACCTTTTTTTCTTTTTCTATAAGCATCTATAGGCTTTTTTCAGCAGGCCTGTCTTTTTTCTAAAGTATTTTTTCAGCGGTGGTTATAAGCTTTTTTTTCTTTTTAGACCTATTTTTTTAAGCCCTAAAGGTGCGCCTTTTCATGCGCTTATTTTTGAAGATGCATGCTGATCTAATAGTCAGGGATCCAATTAGATATGGACCGAAATTCGATCGATCGGAGCCCGATCTATTCATATATATATATATATATATAGGGGAGCCGCGGTTTTTATATATCATAATATATAAATATGTAGTATATAAATATATGTATGTATGTGTGTTTATTTATTTATTTATTTATATATGAATCATAAATATATATAAAGGAGCTGCCAGCAGGGCTCGCACACGAAGGAGCCACGGGTAGCACTGAAGGAGGGGGAGGGTTGGGGGAAGAATTTTTTATGATTTTTTTAAGAAATAATTTTGTCCAAAATTTTTATTGTAAGATTTTCAAAAAAATAGCAATCTGGATAGCCACCCCTTCCAAAAGCAATCTAGATCGCCACCGAAAAAGCATTCCAAATGTAGTGATTTGGTAGGCCCACTTTTAATTACTGATAATATGGATAGATTGCTAGCTGCCAAATACAACTTAGGTGTAATCAAATTATTAGACCTAATTTGATTTACCATAACCAATTCCTCATACATAAACATAAATTTCAGATCTAAAGTTTACATTTTAGATCTAAATTAATTGCATAAAATAATATTTTATAATCTCAAAACTATTTTTTAGATATAAACAAACTTTCAAACATCTCATACATGAACAAAAATCAGATCTAACATAAAAACCTTTTTCAAAATCGTCCAATATCGATATAGGACAACTTTTTTTATGTAAGAGGTAAATCTTATATCAAGACAACCTTGCATTATACCAATGTCAAACTATTAATCATATTAATTTTAGTTCTGATTAGAAATCAGATATCATCTTATTTTCATACATATAAACTCATGGCTCTGATATCACTATTAGATTTAGGTATTTTTACACATGCAGATTTCAAAAATAATTTTCAAAATAAAGGTTGTAGTAGACAAGATTAAATATTTTAATCTATGCATGCTTAGATCTAATCTAACATATACAAATCTAGTTCATATGATGAAAATACAAGCATACATGATCTGATTTCAATGATAAACATAAGCTAGTGATAGAAACCTATCTATATTATTATACTGTTTCTTCTAGATCTAGATTTGAAGATATCATGGGTTCTGATGAAGCTGCACATGCATCCGATCTCTACGGATACCCACTTACGGTCGATTTGGAATGCTCCTCCTTTTATATCCTTCTTTTTCAAGATGGATCTTCCAAAGTACCTTGATCAACCTTTCTGGATCAGATCTAGATTGGTTGGATCTTTTTTATTTTCGGATGTAGATCTGAATCGGATCAGTCGAACACCTTGGGCACATGGATCCAAGAGACGCCCCAAAACCTTGGGCGTGTGAGAGGAAGAGAGAAGGAGAGGGCATGAAGTGGGAAGGCGTGAGAAGAGACGAGGCATGGGATCTTAGAGTGGGTGCTAGGAATTTTATGATCAATTCTCTCTTGAGATCAAATCTTAAAAGGGTTTAAATAAAATCTAGAGTTCTTCTGCTTTAAGTCATTGACATTTTAACTACTTAAAGCAAAAGGTCTCCTCCTTCTGCCACCCACATCTCTCTTTCTCTTATAATCTCATGCACAACCAACAAATAGAAGAGGGTGCTAACTATTGGCACACATTGGTGCCCCTCAAGGTTTATCCAGATGGGGCATGCACCCCTCTGGATCTTATCCAAAGGTGGTGTGTGCCCCTCTCCCTCTTATTCAAACTCTAAGGGCCATGCACCCTGGATCTTATCCAGAAGAGAGGAGGGCATGCACCCCTCTCTCCCTCTAAAATTCATAAAAAAAATGAGAAGAGGGCGCCAACCCTTAGCACCCCATCTTTCTCATCCTTATCCAGATAGCAGGGGTGTGCACCCCTCTCCTTATCCAAAGGTGGTGTGTGCCCCTCTCCCTCTTATTCAAACTCTAAGGGCCATGCACCCTGGATCTTATCCAGAAGAAAGGAGGGCATGCACCCCTCTCTCCCTCTAAAATTCATAAAAAAAAATGAGAAGAGGGCGCCAACCCTTAGCACCTCATCTTTCTCATCCTTATCCAATAGCAGGTGGGAAGATTAGATGGGTTAGCTTGGTTTGACTTGGTCAAAATTCTATCTAATAGGTGAGCCAAGTCTAAAAGAATTTAGGTTTAACCATGTGCTAGTATGGTGCATCTAAACCCAATAGGATTTCTTTAAATTCTAATCCAATTGGGATTTCACAAGCTCAATTGATTAATTCTAGATCAAATTTCTTTGTTATGTGATCCCATAGATTCAATTATATCTAGTAGTGAGATATATCATGATCCCCATCATAGTATCATCGAAACATCTTTTCGTGGGTTGGAGCAATTCTAACTCACATTCATTAAGAATTATCGATCTAGAATGATTCAAGTGAATTCTCACAATTCACTAGTAGTACCTAGCAATATGTAGTGGTAATCTAATAGAACCGAATAAATAGAATCTTAGGTATAGTTACCATGTGATTCAATTTCTCTATCGTAAGTCCCAACTAAGATAGGTTATGGAAGCTCGTCAAACCTTAATATCTGTCGTATGCAAGATTCGATTAGCTCGAGTCCAAATCATGAAACTTATGAAAATTTGTTTCCATCAATCACCTTATTGTGGCCACAGAATTAAGGAGTCAGCTTCTCAAATCTCATAGGACTATTCCTTATCTATTAAGGTTGATATATCCTATCTAGATGCACACTTTACTCCTACAATGAACCTACTATAGTCAACATATATTACAAAAAATTTAAATAGTTAAGAGATCATATTTATGTACAGTCAAACTATAGCAATCTTACTATGAGCAATTGAAGTACTGTAGATTAAAAAACTATTCATACTACTATAGCATCAAGAAGAGATGGGTGAGTAGACATCCATATGATCTCTCGTATGGTGACGCACGGTACCGATGTTCTCCAACAATCACTTGCACTCTTGCTCAGTTTTTCCACACTGTAGACTAGAGACTCATCAATCCCAAAGAAAGCAATCCATGCATCGATTTAATCGGATGATTTATTTAACCGGATCAATCATCGTCCCTATAATGATCCATTGATCGGGAATAATTTAAGAATTAATTACACATATCTTTAATTCTCAACTCTTAAGAATAAGTGTCTTTAATTTATTAATTTCTTGGACGATTCAAGGACACATTATACAAGAATGAAAATAAAATTACCTATTTTATTGATAAATCAATATTTAAGTATAAAATTATATTTTAAAATTATTATAATGTATCTGCTATATTGGCTTCAATGGTATAATCTAATACAGTCGTCTCTTACTTTAAGTATTGATTTTTCTTTTGCAAAAGATAGTACTTTTAGTTTGAGATTGAGCTCGAGTCAACTCGTACTAAGTGCAAGTCGACTCTAGTGGTCAAGACCACCTATTTTAAAGTGGAGCCATCCCTTTCTTAATATTCCTATTTCTTCACTGTTTACTCGAGAACCCTTCCAACAATTTTGCTTGACCCTTTTGAGCCCTTTTTTTTTGTCTTTTCTCCTTAATTCCCTTCAATTTTGAGCATGCATGTGTCCAAGAAAGCAATTGGTGTACCAATTAAAGCGCTACCAAGCTCAAGATCAAGTCAAGAGAAGAATAAAAGCTCAGAATAACATGTCTACCCCTAGTGCACCCATGCCTACTGCTCTATGTCAAGTGTTGGAAAACATGCAGGAATAGAATGCAGCGGAAGATATAAATTAAACTATTTAATCTACAAATGCAGGTAATGTAATCACTAAATCCTACATCTAGGACCTACAATATGTCATGATGCAAACATAAATCTAAAAATTAAAGAAGGATGATTGGTATTGATCAAGTCAATATCTAAATTTAGAACTATTCTAAAAATCCTAGATCATATCTAGGTCAAGAAGAGAGAATTTTTTATCTTTGCATAGATCGAGAACACCATGGCTGAAATCCAATATTGTCCTTTGTTGCTTGGAGCTGTACAGTGCGTCTAGCCTCTATAGGTAATCCACAAAGGCTATAATATAGATCGGAGGTTCGTCGAATGAAGATCTACTCGAAGTGTTAGCTTCTTGCGGATTCCTCCTGGTCAATCTAAAAAATATTTTTTGGATCTCTTGGACGCTCCAAGGGACGAAGATAAGGAGGAGGATTAAGGAAGAAGTCCAATTCTTGGATCTTCCAAAAAGAAGAAAATAAAAGGCTTGAGAAAAGTTGTAAGAGAAGATCCATCTTCTCTTCTAGGACATTAATCCTTGATGTCCTAAACAAATCTTGAAGCCTAGGCAAGAGGAGACCATCTCCTTTATAATTTTCCTACACTCTAGGTTTTTTTCTCTCGGATTTTTCTCATAGAAAAATCTCACAAATATTCAGAAGAAAAAGGTTTCTCAAAGAAACCTTAAGAAAAGACCATTTTTTCTTCTCATCAAGACATGATCAAATCATATCTAATAAAAAACCTCAATGCCCCAAATATTGGAGCACCCATCTATGCACACCCCCTAACCTCTTTTCTCTGATCTCTTCGATGAAAAGAGTCACAAAAGATGAAAAGAAAAGGATCAAGAGGAAATTTTTAGAGAAGACATTCTTCTTTTCATCTTGTCTCAACAAGACATCAACCTTTGATGTCCAAAAGAAAGGTTCAACCCCCAACAATTTAGAGCGCCAACCTCCTCATGCCCTTCTCCCTTTTTCACCCTCTCTTTTTCGTGGGATTCTCAGATTTTTCACACCAAAAGATAATATGGGAGGCGTCCCCTTATTTTAGTGGAAGATTAGGTCAAAATCTAGTCATAATGGGAAACAAACCAAGGAGTCTTGGGGGCATCCAACTCTGTCCAACTCTTGGAGCATTGGACGCCACCCCAAATATTTTTTGCATGGAGATGAGAAAACCAAAGCCCAAAAGAAAGAATTAAGGGGTGCACAAAAATAAGGAATGGCATGGAAAAATATTCCAAAAAGAAAGGAAAGAGTTTTAAATTCTTAAAACTCTTCCTTATCTTTCCATGTTTGACTAATTCAAACACCATTCAAAATTCAAATTTTAATTCCCAATACCATCAGATGTGGTGGGCATGGAGAGCTTTCTTAACATGAGAAAAACTCACATAAAACTTCCAAAATGGGCATGGGGTGTTTCCTTCTTAAGCGCAAGGGAATAAGGAGAAGTCCTAGTTAAACTAGGACTCTCCAATTTGGATTAGGTCAAAATATTTTAAACCTAATTCTAATTAGATTTGAGTCAACATAATTAAAAGGCAATTCTAGTCTAATTAGAAGTCTAATTAAATCAAATTAAATCATATTTAAATTTAATTTAATTTTTAATTAAATTAAAAATTAGGTGCATTCAAGTCCTAATTGAATAAGGACTTGTTCTTTCTTGCAACTGGCTTATCCAATAAATCAATTAGACATAATCTAATTAAATTCAAATCAATTCTAATTGAATCTAATTCAATTAGACTTGATCTTAGTTCGATTGCTCAATTAGATTGAGCTAATTAGCAATCTAATTACTAATCGATCCTCCTGCAACACTTGCACTTGATCGATCATTAATGCAATTATGATTCGATCATTAAATGATTCTCAATCATCGATCAATCATTTGATCAGGTAATAATCTATTATGTGCGTGATCCCATAGGTTTGAACCTAAACTAAAAGCACAGAAATCAATTTTTGTACCAATTAAAATGACCATCTAGTAATAGTACCCAACATTCGGATAGATTGAATGTTTGCAAAGCAACATTCTTAGAATCCTGATCTATAGTTATCATATAATTCATCATTTTGACTAATAATACTCAGGATGACATCAAGTTAGCTGTCAACACTCATATAAGTCATGTATATTATGTTTCAAAATTTTGCAAATCTCGTGACTCCTCATGAGGATTACCTAGGCCTAAGTTTTGCTAAATTGAAACACAGTGAGACATTCGCTTTCTAAAATTAATTTGGAGTAGTCAATCCCATGTTGACTCATATACTGATTCTATAAATACTTGACTATATCCAGAAGTCTTCCATTGCTGTATTAGAAATAGAGGTAGGTTGGCACCAAAGTACAATGAGTTGCTTGCAAGTCATCATGGTGATCTTAGGTCGAAGAAATACTTATACTCATTGATCTTAGTTAGCTACTCTTAATAGTAGAGTACTATATTGGTCATATTCAGTGTAGATGTACTCCTACATCCTGTCTGTATGCCATACTAGTATTTTCATACTGCTTGGTTATGAGGACAATCAATATATATGACATACAATGATCTATACTCGATAAGTTATCTTCTTTATTAATAACTTATCATTTGGTCATGAATAGTTTAAGAACCATCTAATAAATCCTTCTTTTATCGATTGATTGTGATTCTAAGAATTTTATCATAAGATAGGAGTTCATTTAAGAAAAATAGAACTTTGATGATGAAAAAGTCAAATAACTATTATTATTTGATAATTTATATACTAATTCTAATCATCTACAACTTATATGATTGGCTTCAGGATACATTTTCTAGTAATTTTCACTTAGATTAAAGCCAATCAAAACAATATTAAATATCCTATCTTTCACTTGAGCTCGTAGAACTTCTTAGTTCTGAGGTTTAAGTAAATGGGTCAGTCAAGTTCTCATTTTTCATTGATTTTCTAAAGATCGATGTCATCCTGATCTAAAATCAAAGGTGATAGTAATATAGAGTATACTATTCCTATGGTGCATCTTTGGTTCTTTAGCCTGAGCTATGGCTCCAGTGCTACAATAGGACTGGACTATCGTTGGAAGGTGACACTCCTAATATACTAATGAATTTTAGTAACTGCACAACCTACAAGGCAGTATCAGATGCCATGATGTACACTACATCACTAACAGAATATGCTATAATTTTTTGTTTGAAATTTTTTCAGTAGATTACTCCTTCAATTAGGATAAATTCATGACCTGATACTCTATTGCTGTGATCTTTATCTAACTAAAAATTGAAATCAAAACATGCCACAAGTTTTAAGTCTATATCTCCATATTTGAATTATTGGACCTTAGTATCTTTCAAATATTTAAGGATTATCTATATAATTTTTCAGTGGTTCTCATCTAGATCAGATTGGTATCTGCTCATTACCTTTAGTGAGTATACTATATTCGATCTTGTACATAGAGAAATAAGATGATAGCTAAACCTTTATTTCTTATAATACTGGAATGTCATTTTCGATTAAAAAAATATCATTCATAGATAATACAAGGAATAACACTACAGAATCTTTTGCCCATTTACAAATGTAGGATTCATCTTTGTTTATAATAAAGACATACATTCAAAACGTATGTTTCAACTCCAAGATAATAGCCAAACAGGCTTTATAGGTCTCTATCTTTTTGTTTGCGCTACTCTAATCCTTTTGAAAATCCATTTGTATCCAATTGATTTTATCCCTTCTGGTGAATCAATCAGTGTCCATACATTATTGATCTTCATGGACTTCAATTCAGATTTTATGATTCCAAGCCACTTCTCAAAGTCGGACCTCTGCATAGCATCCATATAGGTAATCGGATCCTAGATGTTCTCATTGAGCTCAACAGGATCACCATCTCGATTCTAGATACTAAAGTATCTATCTAACTAATATAATATTTTACTAGATCTCCTTAAAAGTGTTAAATTAATGGGCTCCGAATTTGATCTAATTAAATCTGATTCTGTAGGTTTACTAGATTATATTGGTTATTTCTACTAGTCGAACTTCCTTAAGTTTAATTTTTTAAGCATTAGTCCTTTTTTAAGGAACTTCTTTTCTAAAAAGAATGCCTTAATACTGATGAACATCTCATGTTCTTCAGTATGGTAGAACTAATAACCCTTAAATGCCTATTGGATCAAGATCCAAGTTTATCTGTGTAATCTTTTGACATAGGTCGATCAACCCCAAATCCAAAGATGAGAAAGTCTAGGCCTATGCGACAAATTTACTTAGAATATTTTTAGAGTAAAATGAATAGTCTCAAGAGCTTAACCCTGAAACAGAAAGACTAGTAAACCTCATCATGGATCGAATCATATCTAACAAAATTCGATTTCTCATTTCCAATAAATTATGTTTTAGGAGTCAGTTGTGAGAGAATCATATTCTCTCTTAGATATGTGAAAAAAATTCACTGGATAAGTATTTGCCTCTTTGATTTGATTGAATAGTTCTAATACTTTTTCTAGTTTATTTTTTTATTTTATTATTAAATCATTTGAACATTTTAAAAGATTCATGCTAGATGCATTCATATCTAGATAGGTCGTCTATAATCGCAATGAAATATTGATATCCTTCTTTGGCACTTGAGTTTCATAAGTCCACATACATCACTATGTATGAAACTTAGAACTTTATCGGCTTTTTCATCTTTTTCAATAAAAGATGATTTTGTCATCTTTACAAGAAGACAAGACTCACAAGTCGACAATGATTCATAATCATTGATGTCGAAATTTTTCTCTAAGGTTAACTTGTTTATCTTGTTCTTGTTAATATGACTAAGCGTATAATGCCAAAGATAGACATCCTTAATATTATCTAACTTGAGTGTTTATTAAATGTATACATTATACTAACAGATAGTATAAATGTTAAATATCATTTCTTTATTATTCATATATTATTATAATATTATTCATAATAATATCACAATAATTTTCTTTATAAGTATATGATGATCATCTTTGGCCAAAAGGCTAATAAAGATCATATTCATTATAAACGATGGATAATAGTGATAGTTACTCTAAATGACAAATTTTGAAAACATGCTCAGACAATTCCTAAAGTTAAGACTCGAATAGGATTTCCAACCCTAACATTCAGGAATTCTCACCATCTTTAAATTTTCTACTTATCCAAAATTCTTGCAATAAATTACATAGGACTATTGGTATCCTATATGTAGATAGTAGAATCATAAATAGAGAAATTACAAGGTGTTATCATATAATATCTTTCATGAGCAACTTCTTGCTCTCTTCTCTTATTCAGCCTGTTTGGGTCAAAGGAAATAAGATAATTTTTCTTCCTATGACCCTGCTTCTAATAGTAGAAGCACTCTATCTGATTTGGGTTAGTCTTAGACCTTTATTTTCATTAGACTTGGAAGCCCCAGCACAAACCTATTCATACTGTTGAACCAAATTCAACTTTCGATACTCATTATCGAAGTTGGATCCATAAATCAATTATTGTCCAATAGTGGATGGAGCAATTACGGTATAGCCTTAATCTTAAGAAAAGAGAATAATGACCTAATGTATATGAATTATTTTAAGCCTAAAGACTTGGATTTTAGTCTAAAGATTCTTTCACTATTTTGTACGAATTGATAGCCTCTACCTCCAATTCAGAAAATTATATTAATTTTTTATAGGTATTAGAATCCACATAGACTACATACGGATTTGAGGAAAACTCTGGCTAACCTGTGTGCACCTATGGATAGGTTCGTAACTAATTATTTTTTAAAATAATTTTTAGTATTTAGATTTTGCCCTAGGTATCTTTCAGTAGGCTAGGGCATCCATTGAAAGTCCCAGTTAGGTCTAACTATTAACATGATTGAGTTCGATGCATCAAATGAACGATGATCAGACCCGAGAAAAGCTTTGGTTAACCTGATCATCTTTTCGAGACTATGACCTAATAATCATATGATGAATGATAATTTCAATGTCTCAATGAACACCAGACATAAGGTGCCTTCAATGTCCATCCAGACTATTGGACCCATTATCAAACATCTTAATGGGAGGCTATGACTTAGTTATTTCCATAACTTTATCATTTTAAAAATTTAATAATTTTAGAGAATTTAAAATATATTTATGATTTAAGGATAGAAAGGACATGGATCAGTTTACTTCCACTGACTTCATCAAGTTAAGTTCTTTCAGTAATTTCTCAAGTCATTGACAATGACTAGGATCAATTTCGATCCATGGGCACCTAGATTAGTCTCACTGAATAAAATCAGTCTTACTGATTTTCTATGTGATATGGGTTAGCACGAATTAATGAGTAATCTAATCAAAAGCTGATTAACCGTATTGGTCAGATAAGTGAGATCGATGGGTCTGCCAAAGCTTGCCTTAGATACCATAAAAAATGGTCAGATAAGTAGGCTACTAATTAAAAATCATCAGTCTGGTAATGCCAGATTTATCTTAGACACCAATCGGTTTATCAATTTTGATTTGATTTGTCTAAAGACTTGGGCTCAGTCATTGAGCCACGATCAGTATCCATTTGTTAGATTTATGTACTTTGATCAACTACAACTATTAAATTAACCAATAGAAAAAAAATGACCTAATTCTAATTAACTATTAATTAGATTTGATCAATTTCTTAATTTAGTCCATATTTAATCTAACTCTAGGTCTAACCCAGTTAATGATCTGATCAAAGTTAACCCATTATCCTTTAACCCATATTTTATGAAATTATCTTAGGATCTTCCAATCACAAATCTAAATCCTAAACAATCACTTAATTTTCAATTAAGTTTAAGGCATATAGGTTGGGGTTTGGAAGCTTAGAACTAGTTTCTGATTTCAACTTTTGAAATATTTTCAAGTGTAAAAAATTTACATTGAATCAAATTCAATTTATAGTTTTAGATTTAATTTGTTTCAATGTTTATATCATATTCTAGGATTTTGAATCTAAGATTTTGCAAAAAGTAAGTTCTAAATTTAAATTCTATAAAATAAATATATCAAATATATAAATTTTAAATTCAAATATAAAGCTACATATCAACATATGCAATTAGTGGATCTAGATCTAAACATAAAATACATCATATAGATCAGATTATAAACTATTTAATATTAAATTTAAAATCTAAAAATAAATTATAAATTATTTTAGATCTTATCTAACTAATTTATGATTTAGGTTATGCAGATTAGCATATACTAGGACAACTTGTGCACTGTAAGGGGTAAATCTTACAGCAGGACAACTTTATTATCAGTATGTGCGACGTGATATTATTTAGATCTAATTTAAATAATTTAAAATAGATCTAACTTCTATTTATTTTAGATTTAAAATTAAAAAAATAAATTATAAATTAACTGAGATCATATCTAACTTATTCATGACTCAAATTTATAGATCAACACATACTAAGATAATCTTTTCATTGTAAGGGATTAACCTTATAATAGAACAACCTTATGTCAGTATGTACGATATTTAATTTTTATTTTTAGATTTATTTTAATGCAAACATGATCATGTCATAAAAGAATCTAGATGCTCTGATACCACTATTAGAAAACATGCAAGAGTTTCATACTTATATTTTGAAACTTTTACAAAATAGAATGCAGCAAAAGACAGATTAAACTATTTAATTTACAAATGCAAGTGATCTAATCACTAAATCCTACATATAGGACTTACAACATGTCATGATGCAAACATAAATTTAAAAATTAAATAAGAATGATTGGTATTGATTAAATCAATACCTAGATTTAGAACTATTCTAAAAATCCTAAATCATATCTAGATCAAGAAGAGATCGAATCTCTTATCTTCGTGCGGGTCGAGAACACCGCGGTTGAAATCCAATGTTATCCTTTATTGCTTGGAGCCACACAGCACGTCTGGCCTCTACAGGTAATCTACACAAAGCTGCAACATAGATCGAAGATTCATCGAATGAAGATCCGCTTGAAGTTGTAGCTTCTCGCAAATTCCTCGTGATGGTCAATCTAAAAAATATTCTTTGAATTTTTTGGATACTCTAAAAGATGAAGATAAAGAGGAGGATTAAGGGAAAAGTCCAACTTTTGGATCTTCCTAAAAGAAGAAAATAAAAGGCTTGAGAAAAGTTATAAGAGAAGATCCATCTTCTCTTCGGTAAGAGGAGACCATCTTCTCTATATTTTTTTCATGCTCTAGGTTTCTTATCCAAGACATCAACCCTTGAATACAGAAGAACATCTCCAAAGCCTCTCTAAATCATTATCCAAAAATACTCCTTGCTCTGATCAGGTAACCTAGTTTTTGTGTATAGGAAAACCTTATTTTGGTTGGACTGCCTCTTATTCTAACTAAAAAACAAAGAGATATTTAAGCCCGTTAATAGATTATGAGTTGCTTGCTGTAAGTTGTTTCAACGATTGATTTTATGCCAATTATCAGAAAGTGGTTAGGTGTTTACACAATTTCTTTTATAGTTTCAGTGTAACTGTAGCATATGCTTGAGCTAACATGTATCGCGGGAAAGCTTTTTCGGGTGGATTTTGGCAGCAAGTTGATATTTTGTCATTGTCGGTATGGTACATTTATAGAGATATGTGGTGATTGACCTCAATTTCTTAACTTGGTGAAACTTTTGGTATTAAATTTTTTCTGAAGACTAATAAAAAGGATGCATGCACATACATATAATTTATTAGATATTGTTGGAGGATGTTAATCTGCCGCTCGACTCACTAGCTTGTGATTGACTGATTATCGATCTTCGATGGACATCCGCCGACATAATGATAGAAATGCTGACATATTATCATTTGATGAGCGTGCAGTCCGATAGACCGACTAATTATCAATCAAAAATCATTTGAATGATTGTCAATCATCCTTCTTCGAGCCATCCGATCGATTATTGTTCACCCTCAAGTTCTCTGACCAAAGATCAATCGGCAAAGAATCAGTTGATCGACGTTGACCCCAAATCAGCCGACCGACTGATGGTCGGTCGGTCCCAAACAAACTGACTAACTGATGGGAGCTCCTCAAATAACCTATCTGACTTTCGATCGGCTATATAAAATCATCCCTTAGAAGAGCGGATAACGACGATTAGTGGGTGGTTCTAACTACCTACCCATGATCACATTACATTGAAAAAAGAGGGATTCACGTGCCAAATAGTTATCACTTCGATACCTATAAAAGGAAGGTAAACTTGCTAGTTTAGGAGGACAAACAATACTTTTTGAGAGTAAACTCTACTTCTTTGCTCCTCATTTTTCTATTCGACTAGTCCATTCTTCTAACTTAAGCATCGGAGGGTTCCTACCGAAGTCAAATCTGGTCAGTGCGGATTTTATTTTGCAGATTTTCAGACGATCGTTTACGGGCGTAGGTGGATTGGATGCAATAGCTTAGCACGTCAGATAGGAGGGATCGAAAATGATTAGTAAATCTTTGTCATCCATTACGATAATGAAAACGCATGCTCGCAACTCACTTAGCTCCATTGGTCAGTCATCTCGGCGAGAAGCATTTCTCCCTCCACTATCGTCAGTGGTGGAACCGAGCTCTTCGCATCCGACAATCACGACGAACGCACAAGCCCAGCAACTAACTGCACTAATGCAATAGGTTCGGATATTAATGGAGGTTGTACACAGCCTTCAGTAACAACCACACGTGGCGCTGAAGGACCAGCGACACAGGCAGTTCCATCCAGACACAGCCGTCGTATATCGAGGCACTTTGCCTCTCTTTCATCGGAGTGACCATCTCAATGCTTTCATTGAGCAGAAACTCCATCCCCCTGCTGTTCGCGAGGAACCATCCGTCGATTATAATGCTTCATTATCCCGCCTTCTCGTCGGGATTAGCATAAGGGGAAAGCCCCTCGGGATTCAACCATTTCCTCCTCAACTAGTTTCTCAGGAGGATCAAACCTGGAGACACCTCGCTAACATCGATTCGCTACCTACGAGCAAAAGCTCAAAGAAATCGATTGTCGATTGGCCTGGATCTAGGAGGATGCGAAAGGAGAATCCTCCAAGGGACTCCACATCTAGACTGCTCTTTTCTCCTCGCGCATCCTGAGCGAACCAATTTCGTTATGGTTCAAGATGCCGCAAGTGGAGCCATAGGATGGCTCTATCGATCCAATCGATCATCTTCAGAGCTACAAAGCTCTCATGATGATCCATAGGGCAATTGACGTCCTTATGTATATCAACTTTCCGACCATCCTTCGGAAAGCTACTTGAGCTTGGTATTCTGTGCTCTGGCCAGGAAACGTCGACTCTTTCGAGCAGCTCGAAGACTCCTTCGTGGCTCACTTCAGCATCAGTAGAAGACTGCCACGAACTTCCGACATCCTCTTCTCGATCAAACGAGGAGAGGGAGAAATCCTTCGGGCCTTCGTGGCATATTTTAACGCTGCCATGCTTGAGGTTCAAAATCTCAATAAGGATGTGGCCATTTTGGCCATGAAGCAAGATCTGTGGGACTCTCGGTTCACCTATTCACTAGATAAGAACCACCCCCGGATCTATGCTAAGCTCTTGGAGCGTGCGGATAAATATATTCGCATAGAAGAAGGCACTTCTGGCCGACGCCAATCAAATGAAAAAGGTCAAAAGAAGCAATGGAAGAACGATGCTTTTACAGGACCAAACTGGCCCACTCCAAATAGGAAAACATTTTTCTCCCGATTGAATCCAATACGGACCAATATGAAAAGTCGGTATGACACCTATACTCTCCTCTCCACTCCACGTGCGCAAATCGTGATGGAGATTGAGGAGGAGAATTATCTTCGTCGACATCCGTCAATGAAAAATCGAGAAAAAGATAAGAAAGTACTGTCGATTTCATCGTAACTATGGTCACGATACCGAACAGTGCTTTCAACTGAAAGATGAGATGAAAGCTCTCATCTGACGAGAATTTCTTGCCAAGTACTGGCTTGATCGATCGACTCAGTCTCATGCTGATCAACCATTAGCGTCGAAGGAAGTTCATCAGAACCGATCAATGATTGGGGTGATCAATATGATCTTTGAGCAACCGAGAGTCGGAGGGGCAACATTTGAAGAAGGATCGATCAAGAAATGATGATTCGATGAACTTATTTCTTTTTCAGATGATGATATAAGGAGAGTTCAAATTCCCCATAATGAAGTCGTCCTCGTTTCGATGACGATAACAAACTACGATGTAAAAAGAATTCTCGTAAATAATGGAAGTTCAACTAATGTTTTATTTTACTCTGCCATCTTTCGAATGAAGTTGTTGACAGAGCACCTCCAAAGAGTTCTCATCCCTTTAGTCAGATTTACTGGAGATGCCGTCGATGTTGAGGAAGAGATAGATCTTCCATTAATCGTAGGGACAGAATCTCAATAAAGCACTATCGTCTTGACTTTCATGGTTGTTAGAGTTTCTTCGACATACAATGCCATACTCAAAAGATCGAAACTCAATGCCCTCAAGGCGATAGTATCGACATACCATTTATTAGTCCGATTTTTTACTAAAGCCGAAGTCGGAGAGATGCGAGGCGACCAATAGATCGCTCGACGTTGCCTCACAATCACTACAAAGGAGGATAAGCTAGAAGATTCTTCGCCATTTGAAGGCCTTGATCAGCGAGGATGAAAATCGAGGTGAGCTAGCCGAACAGTTGGTCTCGATCCTATTTTAAGAGAATGATCCGACTAAAGTTGTTCAAATTAGGTCGCACCTTCAGATGATGGTGCATGAATAGCTGATTCGATTGCTAAGAGCCAACGCCGATGTATTTGCTTGGTCGGCAACCGACATGTTAGGCATACCTCCAAAAATAATCTTTCATCGACTGAACATTAATCCAAATGTCAAGTCGGTGAGATAAAAAAAGTGACCATTTACTTCTGAATGACAAAAGATCATTGACGAAGAAGTCGACAAGCTCCTCACTGCATGCTTCATCAGAGAAGCTCATTATCCTGATTGGCTTGCAAATATCGTTATGGTGAGAAAAGCCAACAAGAAATGGTACATCTGTATTGATTATACCAACTTGAACGAAGCATGTCCGAAGGATATTTTTTCTCTTCCAAAAATAGATCAACTTATTGACGTGACCTCAGGACATCAACTCCTAAGCTTTATGGACATTTTTGTGGGCTATAATCAGATCCGAATGGCATCCGAAGATAAAGAACATACTACCTTTATCATCGATAAAGAAATTTATTGCTATAAAGTCATGCCGTTCGGACTCAAAAATGCATGAGCGACCTACCAATGGTTAGTGAACAAGATTTTCAAGCCACAAATTAAGCGAAACATGGAAGTATATATTGACGATATGCTGATAAAAAGCATCCAAAGTTATGACCATGTCCGAGACTCAGAAGAGGCTTTCGACACCCTCTGACGACATCAAATGAAGCTAAATCCGATCAAATGTACCTTCGGAGTGACGGTCGGGAAGTTCCTTAGTTTTCTTATTTCACATTGAGGAATCGAAGTAAATCTTGAGAAAATAAAAGCAATCATTGACATAAAACATCCAACCTCGAAGGAGGTGCAATAGCTCAACAGAAGAATCGTTGCACTCAGTTGGTTCATCTTCAAGTCCGTCGAAAGATGTCTTCCTTTCTTCAAAACTCTATGGTAGACTAAACACTTCTCATGGACTGACGAATACCGACGATCCTTTGAAGAGCTGAAGAAATACCTGATGACTTCTCCATTGCTTGTAAAATCAATGGAAGGAGAACCTCTATATTTATACCTGGCCACATCCAATGAAGCTATTAGTTCGGTTCTGGTCAGAGAGGATGATAGTCGAGTACAGCAGCCCATCTACTATGCAAGCAAAGTCCTTCATAATGTCAAAACTCAATATTCAAAGGTGGAGAAAATGATCTATGCTTTGATCATTTTGGCGCAATGGCTTCATTCCTACTTTCAAGCCCATGCAGTTCATGTCTTAATCGACTAACCTTTGAAGTCAATCCTACATCGACCAGATACCTCAGGTAGAATGGCGAAATGAATGATAAAACTCAGTGAATTTGACATCCAATATCGCCCTCGTCCATCGATGAAAGCCTAGTTTCTGGCCAATTTCATTATCGAATGTACCATCTCGAATGACAAGCTCGATCAAGAGGAAACAACTCACAAGTCGGCAAAAAATATTCCTAAAATTGATCATAAGTCAGCTTGGGTGTTACACGTCGATGGGGCGTCAAATGCTCTTGGAAGCGGCATGGGACTCATCTTGGCAAATGCCGATGGAATAGTTGTTGAGTACGCTCTTCGATTTAATTCAAAGCTTCGAACAATCAAGCCAAGTACGAAACTCTTCTAGTCGGCTTGAAAATCGTCAGAGAGCTCGGTGTTAGAGAACTGAAAATATTCACCAACTCTCAACTCATCGCGAGACAAGTCAAAAGCGACTTCGAAGCTCGCGATCCAATGATGCAAAAGTATTTAGAGAAGGTGAAAGACCAAATTTTTATCTTTAAATACTTTGACATCTCGCACATCTTTAGAGTAGAGAATGCTCGGGCCAACGCACTCTCCCGACTCGCCGTCACCACTCCTAACAAACTTGGCCAAACCTACATCGAATATCTCGATGTGCCAAGTATCGAAAGGATGGAAGAAATATTGTAGATCCGTAACGAATCGAGTTGGATGGATCCAATTGTCAAATATCTGATTGAAGGAACTTTGCTCGATGATCTATCACAAGCGAAGCACTTAAAATGGATGGCTTCGTAATACGTCATGATGGACGAACGACTCTACAAGCGGTCTTTCTTCCTTCCATTATTGAAGTGCCTAGGACCTTTTGATGCCGACTACACACTTCGAGAAGTCTACGAAGAAATCTATGGAAACCACTTGGGTGGCAAGTCTCTCGCCTATAAGGTCCTTCGGCAAGGATATTATTGGTCAACAATGCAGAAGGATGCAGCCAAGTTCATCCGTAGATGTGAGCCATGCCAAAGATACGTGAATATCCAATGCCAACCAACGATGCAACTGACATCGATCATAGCACCATGGTCGTTTGCATAATGGGGGATCGACATATTTGGTCCTTAGAAAATTTTTGGTTGTTTTTCCCAAAATGGATGGAAACTGAATCTTTGGCATAAATTATGGAAAGTAAAATGGAGAATTTCATTCAAAAATCTATCATCTATAGATTCGGACTCCTACATACAATCATAACCGACAATGGTCGATAGTTTGACAATCAAAATTTCAATGACTTCTGCGCGACATACCACATTGCGCATAAGTTAACGTCCGTAGGCCATCCATAGTCAAATGAAGAAGCGAAAGTTATGAATCGAACAATCCTCTATGGTTTGAAAATCTGGCTCAACGAGGCCAAAGGCTTTTAGGTAGAAGAACTACCTTTGTTGTTGTGGGCCTACCGAACCACTTCCCAAGTTTCGATGGGCGAATCTTCCTTTAACCTATTTTACGGGATGGAAGCAATGATACTCGTTGAAGTCGGACTACCATCAATGAGAGTGGAAAAGTATGATGAGTCAAGTAATTCGAATCGTCGAAGGGCTGACCTAGATCTGTTATCTGAAATTGGCAATAGGTACAACTCAGAATGGTTGCTTACCAATAGCGAGTTGTAAGATACTATAATAGAAGGGTTAAACTGAAAAAGATTCGTCCAGAAGACTTAGTCATATGGAAAGTATAAGTATCCAATATGCTAGACCAAGAAAAGCTCTCCCAAAACTAGGAAGGGCCATACCGGATGATGAAAATCATTCGATCTGGGGCATATCGACTCAAAATACTCGATAAAGTTGAAGTCCCCTGAACGTGGAATGCTACCATTCTTAAAGTGTATTATCAATGAAATCAACTTCATGTATTTTTGACAAACGCAAAATGTAAAATTTTGTGAAGTCTTCTGCAAAGATGTCTCCTCCATACACAATGATCGATTAACCGACGTATCGGTCGATTGAAAATCAGACAAGTCGATCGGATGAAAATCGACACAAACTCAAAAGCAATGGAAGAGAATCCGATCGATCAACTGTCGGTTAAGTATTGTAACCGACGAATGGTCGGCATATTTTGCTCGATGGAATCCAACAATCGATGAATGAAGGATGATCGACAATCGACGTTTCAGCCACCTTCGATTGGATATCTCAAATCGTCGGTGCGATCGACTTCCTACAATAGAACCGCCGACTGGTCGACTAGCGAATAATGTCGATGTATAACCTCCTTACAAATGATAAAGAAAGAAAAGCATCAAACTTTTGGTTGTGGACTAGTTGGTTTGCCTTGACTAGAAAAGAACACAATCATTGCCGATTTGGCTATGGCCAAATCGAAGGACATTTGGCTCGCACCCGACCATCATGAAAATTGATCAAGTGTTGGACGGTAAAAAATTGACAAAAAATTGGTTAGAAATGGATCCATGGTCGGGTTAAATCCGATCATCAAACACCTTAATGATCCGATGAACTATTGGTCAGCAAAAAATTGACTAATAGTCAGTTAGAAACCAACTTAGGGTTGGCTTGTCTCCGACCTATAAATGTCCTAACAAATGACTAAATGTCAGCAAAAAATCTGATTCAAAGTCAGTTTAAAAGCTAGCCAAAAGTTGATTAAGTAAAACCAATAGATGGATGGTCAACAACTGATCAACCAAAGTATTTGTAGTCGCGGCGTAAAGCAAAGTTACACAATAAGAAATAAGTGTAAATAAAGTTTTTCATTATTGAAGAAGTTTACAAATAAATCTTTGGTCCTTATAAAATTCAAACCACAAGTTTCAAAAGATAGAT
Source organism: Cocos nucifera (assembly GCA_006176705.1). Lineage (NCBI taxonomy): Eukaryota > Viridiplantae > Streptophyta > Magnoliopsida > Arecales > Arecaceae > Cocos > Cocos nucifera. Next base: position 741,975 of record QRFJ01000487.1, on the reverse strand, counting down.
AAAAGTACAAAATTTACTCGACGACTGGCTGCTCCGAGAGTTGATCGAGAATGGCTTCAATTTTAGTCGTTGGTATAACATCCATCAATGAAACGACTTTGGTCGAAGCAGCTCCCTCGTTCTTCGATGGGACTTCAACAACCAACTGGGAAGTCAAACTTATCGGTGCGGAGGGACCTGATGTACCTTCCACTGAAGCTGCAGGAACTACAAAAATAGTTGGCTCGGTTGAAGCAAGAATGGTGACGGGTGCACCATCGTCCATCGAGCCCACGAATGATCTATCGTCTTCTCCCTCCTCTTTTCAACACTAGGGATGACGATGCTACTGAGGTCAAGATTAGGAAAGAGCTGTTGGACAGCATCTCGACCATCGTCGAATTCGATCCAATAGGAAGCTTCACTTTTTTGAAGGATCAAGATCCTCAGATCGAACGAGGTCTTGAATTCCTCGACGTCCATCTCTTTCACCCGACTGAGATCCTATCGCAGAATCTGGATCTCCGTCTTGGCTGAAGATGCCTCCCCTTCAGTAAATTACCATTTTCGACGATAGTCCTCCGCTTCCGTAGCCCAACTGTCACGGTCCTTCATCTTGTTCACCGTATGCTTTTTCTTCTTAGCGCGACTTCTTTGGGCCTTCACCTTCACCTGAGTCGACTTAAGGTCAAACTGAACTCGGCTCTTACCGACCCAAGTTCGGCTCTGAGGCAGGAGACTTCCTCGGACAAATTGTTCTCCTGGGCAGTGGATTCTTTCTCCTGCTCCAATCGATGGATCACCGCATTATGTTCGACGTTTGCAGCTGACACAAAGTCGGAACACGCATGCCGAAACTCGATCATTCTATGGCAGGCCGACTCAAGTTTGGTCATGTCGTGAGCCCATTGTTCACAAAAGATGAATCAAGTTAGCAAAAAAAAGAGAGAGAAGAAGACAGTAGGAGGTTATCGGCTTACCTCGATGAAGGTTAGGTAGAACGATCCAAACATTTCGCCTAAAGTCCGACGCCTCTTCAACTCTCGATCACTTAGGAGAAGAATGGTGTGGACCAAATTCTTTACCAACCGAGGGTCGGAAAGAGCCGATCCACACTCTGAGATCCAAACGTTGATTCGCTTAGAGTCTGTATATCCATGGCTGGAAACGTCACTCCCAGTCGGTGCAGAAGAGACTGGCGCCTTCCCTTTCCTCCCGATCGATGATTATTCAGGAGGCGCCGACATCCACTCGAGCGTAGATGGAGACAACGAACGCCCCTGCGAACCAGAGTTGATCGGGGGGTGGGTGCAACAATAGTTGATTGAGCTACCGACGATGGAGCGATAATCGGAGCATCAATAATAATAACATCTTTCTCTGATCGAGTGACAGTCGGAGGGACTTTGGAAGATGCTATCGCTGCTGGAGCACGAAGGGCGACAACATGAGCACTAATGGCTCCAGAAAGTGCCGTCGATGGAGCATCAGCAGAAGCAGGGGCAGCCGAAGGACTAGCTGCCCAACTTTTCTTTGGTGTATGCAATGAGCTGGCGTCGGATGCCACCCTCTTTTGAGTGGCGAATTGGCAGACTTTGTCTGCAGAGATTCCAAGAGGAGGGCACATCCCTATAAAATTGAATAACAAAGTTAGATCAATATTGAAAATCAATTGAACGAAAGAAAAGACAAAATTACAGACACTACGTGTACCTACTGATGGTGCCGGACCAAGTTCAGCATCATACAAAGCTTCTTCGGTATGCAGCTCTTTCTGTAGGGAAATCCTTATATCCTTCAGCTGAAGAAAATCCTCTCGATCGGCTGGATCCATTTGATCATTCTCGTTCGGAAGGATATTTGGCTCTCCTCACACTGATGAAAATCTCCAAAAAGGAGAAGAAACAAAAATGAATTAGATCTTTCAATCGTGAATGGACAATAGAAGATCGGTGATAAAAGAAAGCCCCTTTCTTGGGGCGAAGTACCACCATCCATTGGCCTTTGGATGGGATCGGAGGGCAAAGAAAGGTCTAAATAAAGAAAGCTGAGGAATCGTCAGGATTAATCGACACAATAAAGCAAAAAAAATCAAAAGCCGAATGGAGTTCTGTGTTAGCTGGGCCGGACAAACCCTATAATAATAAAAAATATTCCAGAGGAACTTCGGAACAGGGAACCTAAGGTCCAACCTAAGGTTTTTAAAATAAAAGACTATAAAATCCGATGGAGGCGAGTTCACTCGACCGTTGGGGTCAGGAGCCAACAACCGAAAGTCCTTCGAGATTGAATACTGATCCCGAAGCTACTCTACAACTGATGTTGTCAGAGTGGAAGCTTTAGCTGCTGCACCTCGCAACGAACTACTACGATCAGTCATGCACACGACAATAAAATAAAAAAGAAAGAAATAAAGATGTTAGAAAGGAGGTTTGAACTTCGAACTTGGGGGCTAAAGGATAAGAGAACAAGCAAGGTTCCCAAAGCTACTACTGTTGAAAGCGATGAAAAAAAACTTTGGAGGGAGGGATCGGTATATGTAGGATCCACTGATGATCGAGATGCACAGAAGTCTCATCAGATGCTGATACGTGTTGGTCGAAGAGCGGCTGAGCATCAAATCCCTCAGGCTCCATAATCGTGCGTCCGTTAATGGCGACTGTTGCGATTCCTGAAGCATCGAACAATAAATTTATCGAAGATCGTGGTGATCATTAATGACAGACGGTAGAACGATATTCAAAGCGACAGCACGTGTTAACTCCCTACATTCGGTGCATCAAGATAAAATGTCAAATCATCGCATTGGACTTGGATGTGGGGGGCAACTATTCGGAGATGTTAATCGGCTGTCCAACTCACCAGCCTGTGATCGACTGATCACTGATCTCCGATGGATATCCGCCGACACAACGATAGAAATGCCGACACATTACCATCCGATGGGCATGTAGTCCAATAGACCAACTAACTATCACCAGAAATCATTTGAATGACTGTAAATCATCCTTTCTCGAGCCATCTGATCGATTATTATTCAGCCTTAAGTCCTCCGACCGACCGACGATCGGTCGGTAGAGAATCAGCTGGTTGACCGATCGATGATCAGTTGGTCCCAAATCAGTCAATCGATCGGTTGGTCCCAAACCAACTGACTAACTGGTGGGAGCTCTCCAAACAACCTATTTGACTCTCGACTAGCTATGCAAAATCACCTCCTAGAAGAGCAGATAATGATGATTAGTGGGTGGTTCTAACTACCTATCCACAATCATATTACACTGAAAAAAGAGGGATCTACGTGCCAAGCAGTTATCACTCCGACACCTATAAAAGAAAGGTAAACTGGCTAGTTTAGAAGAACAAACGATACTTTTTTAGAGCAAACTCTGCTTCTTTGCTCCTTATTTTCTTGTTGGATTAGTCCATTCTTCTAACTTAAGCATCGAAGGATCCCCATCAGAGCCAACTTTGGTCAGCGTGAATTTTATTTTGCAGGTTTTTAGACGATCATTTATGGGCGCAGGTGGATTGGATGCAATAGATACATTTATATTCATCCAATGTGAAGGGGCCTTTTCACCTTAGTAGATAGATTGGTTACATGGACATCATGACAACTAATCTTGGTCTTTTTGTAACGGAAGTCATTTTGTGCTACCATTACGTACTATTTGTTTACTTCCATTAGCAAAACTATCCTCTTGACCCTATCGATCATCAATAGCTATAGGAGGTTTGTCATAATCCCACATTTGTGGCTTTTTTTAATCTATATATAGAGAAAAATAGAGACCAATTGTGTAGTGAATTTTGGTTATGTTGATTTATCTTGGCATGGTATTTTAGTGTGGCCCTTTATTTTGTTTTGTTTGTTTGTTTGTTTGTTTGTTTTTAATTTTGCTTTCTTTTGCAGATTTAGGTTAGAAATATGATGGATGGTGCCAAGAAAACATAGGGATTATCTTGCTGATGGCTTCATAGGTTGATAGATTCTTAGATTTTGCAAAGTTAATTTTTTAATGCCATCAATTCAAGTTTACTTTATTCTTTTTTTGGTGTAGCAAAAGTAAGCTTAGAACTTATATATAAAGTGTAAGAGATTAGCTAGAACTTGTTTATTTCATATTTTGAGTTCTAGTGTTTACTTTCTTTTATATTTAGAAATCCGATAGTGTATGGTTTTGTTTTTTGAATTTTGATGAAACTAAAAAGATTATTAGGATAATTTGTTTGAGATGATCACTATGTTTAATTCTTTTTAATACAATAATGAAGATTATTTTATTTGCAGTTGTTTCATCTCTTTAAAGCTATTAGTCTTTATATATTATTCAATGGTATAGGATGCTTAAATAAATTACCAATGTATCATTTTTATTTTTATTAATTATTATAAATGATCCATGTTTTAAAATTGGATAGGACAATAACGTCTAAAAGTTAATTATATATTCATATTTTATTATTGATAGTAGAGGTCTATTTATATCCATGCTTTGGTAACTCCCGCGGATTCTGATTCATGTATATTTAGTTACCCATGTTTAATAAATGAAGGTGTACACTAGGTTTATACCCACGTATACTCGTTCACCTATGTTAAATGTTACGTGGATAAAGCAAAGAATATATATACGAAAAGAAATAACATGGGTATAAGCTATACTAATGACGGACATATTCACGTTTAACCAAATATGTATACCAACATGGGTGTAGGCGTATTCTCACATTTTTTAGGCTTTTATCCATATATCTTTCATATCGGTGTATCTCAATTTTCTTGATGTTCTAAAGGAACTCGTCACAAATGAGCAATCCACCAAAATGAGGCTTCTTCGTCATATCATCGGGAGGATTCTCTTCCCAAATATCGGATGATTCGACTTTATTTTAGAGAGGGACGTGATCGTGATGTATCACATGATTTAGGGTATCCCCTTAAATCTTTTAGCACTCATGTTTCATCAGATATGATAGGCAACCAATAGGGTGAAGGCATGTCTACCATATGATATGGCCCTTACTCTAATATTTAGAGAGCTTGGTGTAGCTTTTGAGAAAGAGACCATCAGAGTTTTGATGGACTTTGATACCTACAATGAATAGTTCCTTCATCGTATGGGATACCATAAGTTGGATGGTCAGTGGACTTGGAGGAACTCTAGATAGGATAGAGCGCAGGACAGATGAGGCTGGGCCAAGCGGAGCATCTCAGATTTAGAGCCTAAGTCTCCACCACCTGCAATGGAGCCATAGATACCTTCAAGAGCAACACCTCTAGTTTGCACACCCTCGGTGACACTTGTCGGAGCACCTCAATGCTCTAAGGCATGATCGGGTGATGATCCAATAAGAAAGAATGCTGAGTTGGTACTAGATGGTTTGAGGTCAAAGAGAGAGCACCTAGTGGCACCTAAGGTAGACTTGTCCCAGATCATTTTTTTAGTGTAGTTTGAGCTACAAGGATTAAGGAGCAAGATGGCTAGTTTTTCTGAGACGATTGGAGCTCTAGAACAATGAGCTAGACCGAGAAGCATAGAGACATATCAATGTTAGCTCAAAGGGCTGCTCATCTCAAAGGAAAGATTTAGACTGGAGTGGCACTAGTTTTTGACCTTGATGGACAATCTAGTGGCATAGCTTGATAGTATCGCATTACGAGCCACCATAGCAACAACCATCAAAGGATATGGTCAATAAGCTTCACCAGCTAGACTTCATCAAAGTAGAGCTAGTTGACCTATCGTGCTCAACCTTCTCAATCTTTCTGGCCTTCCCAGACATCCTAGCCTACTCCTGACCCTCTTTCAGGACATACGCTAGGTTTGATATAGACTTTTCTATCCATGCTCTAGGATCCTCCAGTAGGACCAAGAGCAGAAGAGATGAAACCTTATCATCGAAGGCTCACTCTCCTTTGACCATTGACCTTTCCTCTAATGAGGATTAGGTTTAGGATCGATCACTATCTTTAGGTTGCTCAGCATATATGTTGATGTATCTCTATTTATATCTTTATACTCTATAATGGTGTAGTGGATTTCTTTTGTAAATAGTATATTTATTTTGACTAATACTCTTATAAAGATACCTATTTATGAAATTAAAAATACTATTCTTTTATGCCTGGTGAATATTTATGTGGTATTTTTTTGATTGATGAGAAAAAAAGGGAGAATAAATAGTAAACTGGGAAGCAAATAAATAATAAGGACTAACAAGTAAAGCAACTATTAAAGAAAACAATTGATTGGCCTTTTTTTTTTTGATGGACCTTTTTTCTTTTGAGATTTTGAATTAATACCTAAATTGCTCTAACATATGAGATAATTGCTTTGATGCCTTAATTACATGTATCAATTGCTCTGATATCTTAATATCTTGAATGCATTTTTCAACAATGATTCTTCAACTCTGATATGATACAATTGCATCCTTTCTAGCTCTAATATATTTTATTTTAATTTGCTCTGATGCATTTATTTTTAACCCTGATATGCATTATTTTTAGATTCATTTTTGCTCTAATACAAAATACTTCAACCTCTTCTTGTACCTATCTAGTTCAACTTATTATACTACGATATACATTCAAGTTATCTTGATACACAAACATTTTTACTTTGATACATGTTAATATTTTGGTACATGACTGAATGTCAAAATGTTTACTTCACCATGCGTGCTTTACATTTACTTAAATCATTTCTAAGATAAGATGAAACCTGCTCTGATATATTTACATTAGTGATATTTTTTGCTTGTACTCAAAATTTTGTCATCATAAAAAAGAAGAAGATTATTGATCTAAGAATTGATTTTGATAAATATAAAATATTTGAGTATTTATTTTGGTACTAATGTATTGTTGAAGTTCATGTTAAGAATATTTCAAGAAGCTAAAATCATCCTTAAAAAGTATTTCATGACTACCAAGTTATGACGTCAAAGAAAGCGGATTGGAGAAGCCACATTATGAAAAATCAAACGAAAGAGGTTAAGAGCCGACTTCAAGCCTCAAAGAGTCAGCTATAGCATACAAATATCAAGTGACATAGTTTGCGAGTCGCGAAGTTCATGTTAAGAATATTTCAAGAAGCTAAAATCATCTTTAAAAAGTATTTCATGAATACCATGTTATGAAGTTAAAGAAAGCAAATTGAAGAAGCCATATCATAAAAAATCAAGCAAAAGAGGTTAAGAGCCGACTCCAAGCTTCAAAAAGTCAAATATAGCATACAAATATCAAGTGACATAGTTTGAGTCGCTCCTACTTTTGTCGAGTTGACTCTTTTTGGCAGAGAAACATTGGATTTTTCAGCACGGACCTCAAGTGGATTCCTAATTATTCTCGAGTTGACTCTCTCAAGAAGACAGAGTCATATTTTTCAAGCCTAACTTCAAGTTTGAGCTAACTTGTAGTTATCTGAGTTGACCCCTACTTGGTCTCGAGTTGACTCAACTATAGCTAATAGCTCCAATAGCTAGTTCTGTAGAAACTTTAATAATGTATAAAATAAGTCGACTAATGGTTAGCTTTTGGTCCCCCATGGCTAGAAATAGCTTTTTGAATATTTTAAAAGGATTTAAAGTCCACCAAACAAAGAGAAAATTCTAGTATATTAAGTGAGCATTCAAGAAAGTTATAAGCCTCTAATAATCAAATTCTTGAAGCATTCAAGTGGTTTTCAATAAAATAAGAGTGCATTGATTATTAAGCTTCCTCGACAAATCTTCAAAAGCTTCATCGACTTTTATTTTTGCTGTTTTAGGAGCTTTTCGTTATGCTATTCATTATATTTAATTTTTCTATTGTAAATAAGTTTCAATTAGAATTGGAACTTAGGGATAGGCTTATCCAAGTCTTGAATTGGAGTGAGATTATTGTGAGCCTAGGATTGCTTGAGGCTATGGTTTTGATTGATTTTCACTAAGAAAATCAAGTAGATTTTGATGTAAGCCCATAAAAATAATCAAGCTATAATCTTGAAAAAATTATAATATAATCTCCAAAGATAACTTGGAGAATAAATATAGATACTGAGTTTGGTACCGTACCATTATTAAATCTTTATATTTATTTATATCTTATTATTTTATTTTATTTCTTATTATTGCATCATCATACTTTTATTTATAGCTAGTATTTCTCTCACTCACATTGCCTCATTTAGTTTAATTATTCAGCATAGTAAATTTTAAATTTTTGGAAAACTCAATTCATCCCCTTTTGGGTTGTTTATCCGGGCAAAACTATACACAATAGCCAAGACATAAGAATTTGATGATCTTCCTGCACTCCAAGAGTGGTGACTACTAACCTTTACTGACTGTACCAAAGAGAACCTACCAAGTAACTGGACATAGGATGGATTTGGATGACCAGATTGTATCTGAGGGTGAGCCTATTTTTATAGAAGGTGGCTTGGGGTTGCCTCCTAACTAGATCTGTTCTGAGAGATAGAGGCATGGACCTCTAGTCTGCCTGCCCATCCTACGGTCTGGGGGAGGAGATAGTGGAGAATGTCCTCTTTTTGCATCCAAGGGCCAGATAGATTTGGCACCCCTTGTAGACCCATGTTAGTTGATTATCTAGGCTAAGGTTCTAGTTCAGTCCTTTTTGGAGTTTTTGAGGTGGAGTGCTGAGGGCAATGAGTCCAGGACGGCTGGCATCTGAGTAGCCTATATCACCCACCACATCTGATTGTCTAGGATCAACCTGGTTTTCAAGTCCACAAGGTGCTCGGTGAGACTTATTTTGGAGAAAGCCCTCACCATGGCAGCGGAGTTGATGAAGGTGACATCGAGGTCCTTAGATATTTGAGACTTCCCTCCTACTCATGCAGCAATCTAATGAATTTTTATTGCTTAGGAGCCTCATCCACTGGTGTACCTTAAGGTTAATTTTAATAGTAGTGTCAATGACGAGCGAGAAGGCACGAGCCTTATGAGCCATGGGCCTAATTCTTGATTAGTGGTAGCCAAGAGGAGCCACCTCTTCAAGTCCATGATACCTACAATGGCTTTGAGCTGTCCAGGCAGGGATTTTATACACATGGTGGACTCTGCGAGCCCATCACTTGGTCATCAAGGAAGATTTTGTTATGATGGTGACATGGATCCAAGGATGTGTGTAGGGAGATGCCCTTACCCTTTTTTGTAGGACATCTTGAGACTGCTGATGAGATGCACAACCCTAGTTATCTGGCATGTCTTCAGAGAGGTGAACATTATAACAAATTGAGTAGCCACATTTGTTGTGCAGTACTCTCGGGACCTTTAGATGGATGTGAAGGCAGCTCCAAAGTTGCTTAAGGATATTTTGTTTTTAATTTTTGTGGATGTGTTTGCACTGGGCTTATACGAACACTTCATTTTACCAAAAACAAAAAAAATACATAAAGGGCTACACTACAAGAAAAGTCCTCATTTTCTGTAGATTTTTCTATAGATTTTAGCTAAAAATCCATAAGAAACGGTATTTCTTGTGGATTTTCTTGTGGATACGCTCGTGGGTAATATTTCCTACAAATTTTAGAAATCCATAGGTGCTTTCCTATGGATTTTTATGCAGGTAATGGATAAAATCCACAAGTAGTTTTTCGTGAGGAACAGAGCTGAAAAAAAAAAATTTCTAAGGATTTATCTATGAAAAAAATCCACAAAAAAACTTTCTATGATTTTTTTTTCTAGCAAAATCCTTAAATAAAGTTCCAACAAAATTCCTAGAAAATAAGTAGCAGAAAAATCCACTAGAAATTTTCACAAAAAATACTATAGGAAAGAAGTCGCAAAAAAATCCCCAAGATATTTCCATAGAAAAATCCGCAAGAACAAAGGTCGTAGGAAAATTCTCAAAAAATTTATGTAGAAAAATCTACAGGACAATGATTCGTAGGAAAATCCATAAGAAATATCCACCGAAAACTCTACAAAAAAATTATTCACAGAAAAATCTACAGAAAATATATGCGAGAAAATCTGCAGCAACTATAAACCATAGAAAAATCCACAAGAATTGAACATTGTAAGATCAAAAGCTTCTACAGGAAAATCCACAGAAAAATTATTTGTAGAAAAATCAATAGAAAAAATTCACAAGAAAATGATATTTTTATAGAATTGCTTGTAAATCTGTAACTAAATCCATAGAAAATTATTTTATAGGAAAATCTGCAGATAGTATTTGCTGAAAAATCCCCAAAAGATGTTAGTCTCAAGAAATTCTGTAGAAAAAATTTATTAAGTTGCTTGAGTTGTATAGAAAATTCTCCATAAAAATCCGTAACTAACAAAATTCTATAGAAAAATTCTCATGAAAATTTTTTGATATCCAATTATAATTAATAATATTTTGACTTTTGAATTGCTCCTAAAAATGACTTTTAATATGTATAATAAAATTCTAAAATGCTCTAATCAATATAAAATTGATAAATAAAAAAAGTCTTGATCGCATACATTCAAAATATGCTAAAAATTCATTAACTAAGTAGTTCACAGGCTATAATTCACAAACAAAGATTACATAAAATTTCTAATGTAAGTGGTCTATAAGTTATAATTTACATACATTCAAAATATGCTCCATATAATCATAATCATCATTATTATATACTAATCATCATCTCCATCGTCATTATATAAATCATCATTGTAGTCGTCATCATCGCCGTCGTCGTCGTCATCATCTTCTACGTATTAAGATGGAGTTAATGCATAAGAAGAAGATCTTGCTTGGAATTCTAGATGTTCCATCAAGTATTCTAATTTCTTATTAGTCTCAACCAGCTGAGTTTTGATTTTTTCTTTCTCACATTGCTCTTGTTGTAATAATGTAGTTAAGGCATGAACTTGGCTCTATATCTTAATATGATCCTGGCATATTGGTTGATGATTGCTTGGAAGAGGACTGTTTTAAACTCCTACCTATGGAACCAAGTCCAAAGACTCTCCTTCTTCTTTCCCCTAAATACATCCTCCCAGATATCTCAATCACATGGAATAGGCTGTGTTTGCTCACCCTTAGTAGATACGGTTTGACTAGCTAACTCTAACTTCTTATTTTCAAAAGTTTGCTGCATTGAAATCCTACAAATCAAAACTTAAGCAAGGCAATAGAAAGAACAACAAATTTAAGTTAAACATCAAAAGATTGGAGTGGATTGGAGTGAAATGACCGGAAATAACCAACATCAGTTATATTAAATATGCAATGATAAGAAATAAGACTAAAGGCAATCGAGCACAGCATAATAACTTTGTAGCTAAATATAACAAGCATAAAAACTATGGCATGTTCAAAGTTAGATATCCAACTCAAAATCAAAATACAGGCAGAAAACTAACATCAAAATGAGAGCAAAATTACATAAACAAATACATCTCTGATGCCTACTAAAGGTAAACAGAATACCTTATGTCAATAAGAAATTTTTTTAAAGGGTTAGAAGTTGCAATAAAGAATTTTTTTTTAAGTATCTAAGTATTTGATACATATCTAATTTGGACATGTATTTGAAACGGGTTATACGAGATGAATGTTAATGTCCATGTAACATAATATTTAAGGACCAATTGTTACTTCATATTAGCAAACAATAAAGCTGGATTTGGAGAGTAACTGGATATAAAAAAATGGAAATTTGCTAAGAATATTTGCTAGAAGGAACAAGCAGGAAATATTTTGATGATAGAGAGCAAGGCGAAAGGGATTACAAGTTGCAACCATCTTAATGAACATTTAGAAATTGGAACCCCTTGATCCAGCCTAACCCATGGTGGCTGAGATGCAGGATTCCTGTTCTGTTGTAGTTCAAACATGGTTACCGGACCCACGCACCACATAAAAAACTCTCTTTCCCTTCCTATTTTGTTCTAACTCGTCGTACCAACTACCTTTTCCCTTACAGTTTCAAACTAGAAGAGAAGGAAAAGTGGAAGAAGAAGAGAACCGAGCTGAGCCTTCTCTTCTTGAATTTTATGCCCACAAAGAGTCTGGTGGGCTTCATTCCACTACAGCAAGCTGAAGCAAGAGAAAGCTCCAAATGGAACAACGCAGAGAATCTATGAGAGAAGCATACCCAAGAACACAGATAGGAAAGAAATGTGTTAGAGCAGATAAATAAGGAATTAAGGATTATTTTAAAATAATTATATAATTTAGTCCAACATTTGAAATGGAATGGTTCTAATAGTTTGAACAGTTGAACTGTCAGCTTCAGAGGATTAGAATATTTTTTTAAATTTTACCAATTAGGGTCCCACTTTGACAAATTTTGTTTTCAAGTGATGGGCCAAATGGGCCAACCCATACAACCTGAATGGTTCTCTAAATGCTAGGCCGCATATAATCACCGAGAACAAATATAACTGAAAGAGTCTGGCCCTTATTATTGTACTTGAAAGCCTTTGTTGCTGAACAAGGAGCTTTAGACTCACATTAGGATATGTAGTCTTAGTTATACAATAACAAATGTTAATTAGTCTTAGTTATACAATAACAAATGTTAATTAGTAAGTTGATTGTCGATCCAAAGTCTTACTAGGGTTAATCTCTATTAGAAGAGATGATAACTACTATTTCTCAATTACTCAATGAAGTCCTCAAGTACTTAAACATGAAGTAAATGAATCTAAGCAAAGCCTAATCATGATTTTTTTTTTTCTTTTGGGAGTAGAGTACTTATTTTCAAATATCTGTATATAACTTCTGCTCTATTTGAAACTAACCATGCCATCTAAAGATAACCTCTAAGGTATCAAAAGATGACCATTTCACTTCAGTCTTTTAATGAATTAAGAATCTCCAAATCATTATCTTATTATACAATATAACAAAAGATCAATAACCGATTCCTTGTCTTCTCCTTGAATAAGGTGGTAATTATTTTTATATATATATGCATAGACACATACACATACTAACTCATCTGGAAAAGCACCACAGTCTAAATTTCACACAATAGTTCATAATATGCATTCAACAATATCAATAGAAACTGAAACTTGATAAAATTTAAAAACTTACACAAGTACTTTCAGCTTTTGCATTCACCTAACTTTGATCCTTTTTTCTCCAATGAGTACAGAAATAAAATTTTAAAAGTGAAGGAGCTGTCCCACTCTTAGCTTTTTATAATTTGATTAAAGACAGAGAAATGTTACTAAGGGTTGATATAATATAATGGTAAAGTCGAAAAAAAAGAAAAGAAAAGAAACAATAATACCATTTTCTTTTAATGTATACTATGAGATATAGATCCACTAGTATGAAGGGAGGCACCCGCACAAGAATCTCGTTTCTTCTTATTTTGTACTGACTTAGTTAGAAATTCAGAAGACTGCCTATAAGCCTTCATTTCTCTCCATATAGTATCTCCTATCTAATCAAATTTATGGTCCAAGTTTTTTCTAAGCTCTTGAAATAATTAACTTATTTTAGATGAATCTCTTTTTTCAAAATTTATTTTAATCATGTCATTATGGCAAGGCAGCCACCTAAATTTTTTTTATAATTATTTTTGAAAATGATGATAAACATATGAAAAATAAGTTAGACATGTCACATTATAAAATACTAACCAAAACAATGTATGCACATTTAACAATCAATTTAAAGTTTTATATGTCATTATCTTGAATTCTTCAAACCAAAAATCTCGGATAGTTTGAGAAAACTTTTTCTATGATGGTTTCGCCTCCTCAAACTTACTTTTTTGCATGAATGGCATCATTAACCATTTTGTGATGGTCTTCATTGAATCTATTTTCAATAAAACAAAGTCAAGAACATTTGCTTCATTTTAACAAAAACAGTGATATATCACATGTGAATACATGTATTACTCACCCATCTCCATCAAGCTCTATCCGAATTCGACTATCTTGATCATCTTCTTCAACTTGACTAGATGAAGTACCCAGGGTTTGATTAGCAGATGGAGATGATTGCCTAGGAGGGACCATAATAGGAGGAATAGATGGAGTATGATGTATAGAAGGTGTGATAGGAGGTGAAGGAATGGGTTGAGGTTGAGTAGGTTCAGGTGGAGGTTAAGGTATGGGAGGATTAGATATGGTAGTTTGAGGTCGGATAGTTTGAAATAAGACAGCATATTATCGAATAATTTGGAGAATATGAGTTTTTGGTATAGGAGAACGGTGTAATGAAAGTATTTTGTGATGGTTGTGGATGTTTAGGATGTTGGAGATTTCGTACCAAAATATTGCGATAGGAAGAAAGACGAAATAAAAAAAATATAAATCAAGTATGTAGATCAGTCTAAAGGCTCATCTTCATAAGGCATGCTTCACTATAAGAAAGAAATGAATGCAAGAGAAGATTACATATTCTCAATACTCGTATACAATCCTCTCAATTAGAAACTATCCTTATAAAGCTTTCTTTTGAAGACTTCCTAAAACGATCGCTGTCCATTGTCTAGTTATCTGTCTGGAGCCCCCTACTCCTGTTGTTCGCTACTCTTATTGTGTTTCAAGATTGCGGCTGCCCATTGCTCACCAAGACCCACCGAACCATCTTCTGGTTCTCGGTCTATAGGCCTTTTAAAGATCTCAGTCTGAGTTCAGATCGAAAAACAGTCTTCGATTACATCTCTAAGAAGCCTCTAACCCTTAGAGTATCACCGCAAGCAATGCCAGTTATTGGATCGCGCAAAACCTCCTATGGACCGTGCGTGAACCTTTCCTGGTATGAACTAGAATGAACCGCCACTCGCCAAGCATGCCTACCCAACCATTTTTGCACGTATGCCATGTAGAACGGTGGTAAACTGCTTAAGGGTCCATGGTGGACTACGTGTCATGCCGTCCACCATGGACTGCATCCTATTGGCATGCATTGTGTGCGCACATTTGTAGCTTGCAAGAGCGCTTGTGCTGGGTTGGCCTATGCACTGGGCCGTGCCTGCGCACCTGCGCTAGGCCAACCTGTGCCCTAGGCCTTGCACGCACGCTGCGCCATGGCCTTATCGCTGGCCTATGCCGTGCATTGGGCCGTAGCGGCCTGCCAACCTACACCAGCCCATGGGCCCCCTTCGATGGCTCCGCATGCTCCCTTGTGCATGTCTTCTCCATCTGATCTCTGTTTGGGCTATTTTTGGGCTCATTGGACTCTGTTCGTCATCCTGAATCTTGATGTGGGCTTATTATGGAAGAATTCGAGATAATTTTCTTAATAATTTTTATCTTAACTCGATATTCGATCTTCACCTATCTGAGAGCTCGTCTCGCACCTCCATGCCCTGGGGTAATTGCCTGTTGTCTCATGGATGGGCAAACGTAGGAGTCAAGCTAGATCACTCGATCCCACCTCCATCAATGACTATGATCTTCCTAATCTGAGATATGCTTGAAAAAGTCTTCTGTAGTAATAGAAACTTCACTCTACGACATAGCCTCTTATCCTTTTGAGTCCTCCATCTTGTGTTCGATCTACCTTCATCTGGAGCTCCATCTCACACTGGGCTTCCTATCATGAGGTAGTGTTATTTATACTTTCTTTCTCTAATCACCATCTTACTGCAATGCATGACCTTCAGTATTTCTCCATCAATCAGAGTGAAATTAAATTTTTTTTAAAGCTGGATATGTATTGGACCTCGTCAAATTTCTTCACTATTCCATCATGAAGCTTCATGCTGACCGTTCTGCTATCCTTGATCTCGTAGCTCGATCCATTCAGTAGGAATATAGTACTCTTGCTGGTCTTCAAAAAGTCAAACAGTTTCTTTCTGCAATATACATGATGAAAAATTATTTTTTTTTGTTTAAATAGGATTTTTCAAAATTTAAACCCAAATCAATCGAGTTTTTTTTATTTCTAAACTTTTAAAACCAAAACCAAATTGAATCCGGAAAAAATCCGATCCAAACTGAACCAAAATTAATATTTTGGATCAGTTTTGTAGTTTAATTGGTCCGATTGTACACCCCTAATAATGCCTATATATATATATATATATATATATATATATATATATATATATATATATATATATATATATATATATATATATATATATATATATATGATCTCTACCATATTTATCATTTAATTAGATATTACTTTCTATATTCACTTAACCTAGAAACTGCTCTTCTAGTACTCTTTCTATAATATTTTAATAGCATAGCTCTCCTAGAGTCTCTTGAAGTGCAATTCTACCTATATTTTTAAACTATTTTCTCTATCTAGAACCTCCTTAACCCACTCTCTCTAGTATTCCATAATTTATAAAATAGGGCTCTTATCCAAAACCTCTTTAAAAAATTTTTCTTACATTTTTAACTAAAAGCTTGAAATTTATTTGCATCTTTAAAATATTGCTTTCTTTTATGTGCTTACTCTCCCACTATAATTATCCCTAAATAGTTCTAGTGTACTAACCAAGGCATTCAACGGTGAATTCTATCTTCACCTAACCTAGCAACACCCCTTTTTGATATCCTTTCTCTAATATTTTAGAGCCAAAGCCCATCTATAATCTTTGTCAGTGCAATTTTCTCCATATTTTAGAGCTTTTCCCATCTTTTTTTTTTTTGGTAGCATTTTCTTTTTCTTTTATCCATAATCTTTAGGAAGTCCCTCCATACAAAAGCCCTTTAGCTGACTTTCCTCTCATTTTTATTGAAAGCTTAAATTATTTACATCTTTGTTATTTTAAAAATTTTATTCTATCACTCTCACTCTCTTATATATTGTAATAATGTTCATTTAGGTTATCATTTATGCGATAACATGTAATAATTCTTATTTAATTAGCTATCTTGCATTTATCCTAAAATATTATATTGATTATATAACTATGTTAATTGCTTATAATTTATCTATTCAGTTAAATAATTACTTGATTATTTCAAACTTATTCCTCACATCTAACATAGTTTTTATGTCCAAAATTGGAATGAATTATCCATTTTTTTAAAAATCTTTGTCCATATTCTCATAACTTTTTCATTATTGTCCTTATAATATTGATATATATCTTAGAAAAGAGATATTGATACTTGTTAATTTACTAATTGCAAGATTAAATGATCATATTGGACCAAAAGTATACTTTTTAATTGCAGCTCAACCTAATCGTGTGAATCAAATATGGGTCACCATATCATTACTTAATGACAATTTTTTATAGTTTAATACATATGATTAGTATATGGCTATTTTTGGTTCTCATAAAAGTAATAATTCTTGTTTAACTTGTTTTTATGTGATACCATGTATATATAATTTCATATTTAATTAGCTAGTATTCATATTTGTTTTAGCTATATAGATTACAAAATTATATTTATTTTCATATAGTCATAGAAATAATCAAGTAATAATTTATTTAGCCAAAAGTATATTTTCCACTAATTATATAATTTGAAGAAAATTGTGATAAATTAATCACTATTTAGTGGTTATTTATGAATAAAAGTTCACGAATGATATATTCATACTATAAGATTAAATGGTCAATACAATATATCCTTCTTTGCTAATGGGTTGTCATTATTGTGGATCATAAATGATAAAAATAATACAATTTTATTTTAAATTATTTTATTATTTGAATTCATGCCAATTTGCATATCAATTTCTTTTATTTCAATATTAAAAATTAAAGACTAGCATTGTCTTTGATAAAAATACAAGGCTACGAATGAATTCTAATATTGCAATATTTTCATAAAATATATAGTGAATACTTGTTTAGTTTAAAGACCACAAAAATTACAATATTGGGATTTTCAAGTCTACATCTTTTGGCAATAATAGGTTTTGTTTTTTCTTCCTTTGTTTCCAATAATGCTCAATTCTCCATAGAAAATGTTAAAGTTACAAGAAAATTTTTATATGAAAATAATACATAGTTGCTTTATAACTCTTTCACTTGATAACTTCATGATAGTTTGTACTCGTTCCAATATTTTTCACAAGTTAGATTATAATAGATGGGTAATAATCCTAAAATAACAGAAAAACATGTTATAGTAGCATTATTAATTTTTTACATGTGTGGTACACCAATGAGCTAGTATACATTGAACTTAGATTATTGAGATGGCACTTGGATCAATATAAATCATCTTTAGTTATAAACATGGCTTTGTTTTCATATTTTGTTCTTTAGTTATTTCAAATCCAAGAATTTGCCCTTAGGACACATAGTACAATACCATAAGAAGTCAGTGGACCAAGAGAGTATGATTTATTATCCATTTATAAATATTATTATAGATTAGAGCACATAAAATATGTAAGTAATTATTAAACATACAAATATGTGATGCCTTATGGGAAAGAAACAGAAATATTTCTGCTATTAATTCTATACATTTTTTATTAGTTGTTAATATATATGTATCCCTTATTATGGTATTTATGCATACGTTATCATTAACCATAAACCATGCCACTTTATAGCATGATATATTACAAATTAATTATTGGTCATTTTAATAAACATGCTATCCACAACCAATATTTCTTATTCAGAATAAAATAAGCCCCGATATCTAACAAATTAGATATTATTTAATTTCTAATATTAAATAATATTAGCTAGATAATACTAGTAACAAAGTAGTATTACATTACAAAATTACAATTAAAGTTAATTAATGGTCCATATTAATTAAAAAAGAAACCTAAGTCATGAGACAATCTCTATTATTCATAGATAAAGATTTAATTAGATAATAAAAATAACTTTTATTAATTAAAAGCGCACATTAATAATCATACCCCTTGTCACGGTGGTAACGTGAACACCTCAGATCGTCTGATTGATATCTGAAATACTTCGGCTCAGTTAGTATTCGTTAATGTTTTGAGGGCAAGGAAGTTACCATGATGACCTCTGAACTGATAGTCGATCCTCGAAAGAAGATCCGAACCATTTTATCCGAAAATAGCTCGAATAGCATTTGTAACTTATGAATTGCCTCGAATAAGCAACTCATCCATACTCTCACCAATTTGTCTTGTAGAATAATGGTTATACAGTTGTATCCTTGCTACGAGTAAGCTATTTTTCACTCAATCTCGATTATTGGAAGCAGATAAGACATTCCAATCCCTTTGATAACGACCTTCCTATTTGAAAAAGTGTCTCTAATCTCGCCACCATGATATTATCGGTCCAAGATTAGCGAAACGACATAACAGCCGCATGAAACTTTCTTTCAAATACTAAAAACCTCAAGGACCCAGGTAGGCAAAAAATTCTTTCTCAGAGAATCCGTTGTTGCTTGATTATTCTCTGCTGACTTGAGTGTTGGAGGATCCTCGCTGGAGTCAAATCCTTTGGTCCAGACTTTATTTTGCAGGTCACTCCAGCACCTTCTGCGAGAAGTCGACCGTTTCGCTTTCGAAGCGAATCATTTTCAGCAACAATAGATAGAAGAAGAGACTTATCTCTTGAAAATGCCATCTAAGAAGGCATCATCACGTCTTAGTGACGTTGCTGATGTCGCTTCTCAATAAGTAGATCTTCGGATCGAAGATCGTACTTAGCCCTTGATGGTGGAAGCCTCTCCATTGGTTCAACCAATCCCTGTTACCATAAACCAGTTGAACCTGCAAGTCCAAACTTTGACGATCGCTGTTCAAGCGATCCAAACTACATTCGTGCCTCCACCAATGGTGCCACAACCAAGCTAGGTTGCACCCGCGCAACCCATTATGGTGCAGCCTATATTTCCTTCAGTAGTCTCATTCGCATCCCTAGTTATGATGCCTCTTCATCCATCAGCTTTTCATCTGCAAAAACAAGTCGAACCTCCTCGAGCACCTCCACAAAGCCCTAAGAGGAGGCAACCCTATCGATGATCTCTCAGCCCACAGTCTAGGCATGATTCGACTCCCGGCCATCTCTCCCCTCAATAGTCTGAGGCCTGCACTGCTCGGGATTTAATTATTGAAAAGAAACTTCAAGAGTTCAATAAGAAGCTTGAGGTCCCGAATAAAGCTTCTTCCTTCCACCTTTTTGATGGGCTTAGCAATGAACCTCCTTTCGATGAAAGAATTATGAAAGAGTTGCCGTCACCCAACTTCAAGTTGCCTTAGATCGAGACGTACGATCGGACAATCAATCCCGTTGATCATGTTGAGATCTTTAAGGTAGATTGCTCTTTCAGGATGCATTGGATGCTATTCTCTGTCGAGCTTCCCCACCACTCTTAAGGGAGTGGCCCGATAATGGTATTCCAGTTTGAAATTGAGCTCAATCCACTCTTTTGAAGAGTTGAGCTGGTCTTTGACTGCGCACTTTGTCAGCAGCCGCAAACAGTAGAAGCAGTCCAACTATCTAAATACCGTTCGCTAGAAGAATGGCAAGTCGATCCATGATTATGTGAGCCATTTTAATGCGGCAATCCTGAAAGTTTGTGACCTAAATCAATTGGTCGCAATGACCGCCTTTATGGGTAGATTACATAAGAACGACCTGAAAAGGTTGCTAATAAAATCTTTTCCTCAAGATTATGCTGATATACTAGAGCAGACGAGAAAGTATACCAACATCAAAGAGGCCTTTGTTGAGGACACCCCTACCGATTCTATTCCGACAAAATCAAATGAGCACCTTCCATCAAAGAAGGAGGCTTATTGACAGCGCTCCTGCTCTTCGCCTAGGAAGCAGAAGGGCGGAGGTTCTTTCCGAAACCATAGATCTTCGAGCCCTCAAAGAAGGGACCGACGGCGGTCTCCATCGAGGCATTTCCATAACTATATGCCCCTAAATATTACTCGGGGGGAGATCTTAATGCAAATCCAGAATCAACTCCCCTAGCCTCCCAAAATGTGGACGAATTTAGAGCATCGCGATCCGACAAGGTACTACTTCTATCATCATGATCATGGCCACGATACAGAAGATTGTTGGCCTCCTCCACAACACCATCGAGAAACTCATTTGAGAGGGAAGATTGGAATGCTTTGTCTGCGGGAGAACTCCCCCACGACGACCTCCTCTGAGAGCTCGGTAGCCATCTCACCAACCTCAGTGCCTAATGCTGATGCCTTTGTAGGAAGAAGGGGAACCAGCAGCAGTTGAAGAGTGACTTCTCCATGGTGAAATTCATATGATCACTAGAGGTCATCTGAGGTAATGGCAACGAAGAGGCCAAAACGTGAGGATAGGCTTGAAGAAGCAATAACCTTCACCGAACAAGCTGAAGAGGGTGTACAGCAACCACATAATGATGCTGTGGTTGTCTTTTTAAATGTTTCTGATTACAATGTACACCGCATACTTATTGATAATGAAAGCTCAGTTGATATTTTATACTTTTTTACTTTTTTTCTCATAGGATTTTCTTTCGATCGGTTAAGTAGATCTAATACGCCGATTCAGGGGTTCTTTGGAAGCTCTATACTTTCGGAGGGGATGATCAAGCTGCCCATCACAGTAGGCACCCCACCTCAGCAAATGACGATACAAGTGGACTTCCTTGTTGTGAAGCTTTCTTCGGCTTACAATGCCATTCTCGGCAAATCTAGTTATGGAAGCTTAAAGCTATTATGTCCAACTACCACCTCACCATCAAGTTCCCAACAATCTATGGAGTGGAAAAAATTTGAGACAACTAGACTATGGCGAGACATTGTTTCACCACTAAGCTCCAGACAGATGATCAAGTGAAACTCCAGTCCAAACTCCTAATAGGACTGGACGCTCGAGATGATCTGATGGAAGATCAGGCCCAACCATCCGACGAGCTTCAGGAGATTTTGTTAAGGAAGGAGAGTTCTAATCAAACCATGAAGATCGGTTCCTACCTCGACCAAGTAACAAAAAGCTGATTGATTGCTCTTTTGCAGGCAAACGCGAATACTTTTGCCTGGTCAACTACTGACATGCCTAGAATTAATCCGAAGGTGATGTCCCACCATCTGAAAGTAGACCCTACTTACCGCCCGATCAAGTCAAAGAAGTGAAGCTTTGTCCTGGAGCGTCAGAAAGCCATCATCGAGGAGCTGGACAAATTGATCAAAGCTGGCTTCATTAGAAAAGCAATATACCCAGAATGGTTGGCAAACATCATCCTAGTAAAGAAGGCGAACGAAAAGTGACGCATGTGTATTGACTTCACCAACTTGAATGAGGTCTGCCCGAAAGACAGTTATCCGCTACCTTGAATCGATCAATTAGTCGACGCTACTTTAGGGCATGAGCTCCTTAGCTTCATGGATACTTTTTTCAGTTACAATCAGATCCGAATAGCCCTTGAAAATGAGGAGAAAATAACCTTTATAATTGACCAAGGGCTTTTTTGCTACAGGATGATGCCCTTTGAGTTAAAGAATGGAAGAGCCGCATATCAAAGGCTACTTAACAAAATCTTCTAAGAACAAATTGGCAAAAATATAGAGGCATATGTTGATGACATGCTGGTTAAAAGCTGATCGATACCTGATCACGTTGAAGACCTCCGAGAAACTTTTGACATACTTCGCTAATATTAGATGAAGCTAAATCTTATGAAGTATGCTTTTGGAGTGACTACCAAAAAATTTTTCAACTTTATGATCTCTCTTAGAGGCATCGAAGTGAATCCTGAAAAGATCAAAGCAATTCTAGAAATGTCATCACCGAAAACAGTCAAAAAGATACAGCGTTTGACTGGTAAAATTGCCTCTCTTAACTATTTTGTTTCCAGTTCAGTCGAGAGGTGCCTCTCATTCTTCTAGACCCTCAAGCAACCAGCAAAGTTTCAATGAACCCCAGAGTGCCAAAGAGCTTTTGAAGAACTAAAGAAATACTTTGATTCTCCATTGCTCACTAAGTCACTACCGGGTGAAGAGCTCCTTCTCTATCTAGCCGTTTCACCAGTGGCAATCAGTGTAGTTCCTGTCCAAGAAAAGGAACGGCTTCAAAAGCCCAGATACTATGTCAGCAAAGTCCTCCATGATGCAAAGATCAGATATGCCAAGATGAAAATACTAATCTTTGCACTGGTCATCGCAGCAAGAAAGCTTTGATCCTATTTTCAAGCCCATACTATGGTACTACTTACAGATTAGCCTTTGAGGGCGATCTTGCATCGCCCAGATACTTCGGATCGGATCGCAAAGTAGGCATTGGAGCTTTCAGAATTAGACATACGCTATCGATCGAGGCCTTCTATCAAAGCTCAAATTCTAGTTGATTTCGTCCTCGAGTGCACTATCCCAGATGCAGAAGCCTAAGGAGAGAATTTAATAAACAAATTGAAAGACCCCATAAGTTCAGAAGGTGATGAAAACTCTGGGCTAGATCAAGAGGAAACTTGGACCCTTCATGTTGATGGTTCATCAAACTAGTCAGGGTCAGGAGCTGGATTCATCTTATCCAGTCTAGAAGGAGATGTGGTAGTGTATACTTTGCATTTTGAGTTCTTAACTACCAATAATGAAGTGGAGTATGAAGCCCTAATCGCTGGACTAAAGATTGCCCAAGAAGCTAGGGTTCAATGTCTGAAAGTCTTTAGTGACTCTTAACTAGTGGTTGAACAAATCGAAGAAGAATACGAGACTCGAGAAGAAAATATCTTCAAAAGATAAAAGATTTAACTTCATCCTTTAGGTATTTTAATATCCAATAGGTTCCCAAGGGCACAGAATTCTAGAGCTGATGCTCTATCCAAACTGGCATCCCTATTGCCCGTCGATTTGGGCAAAGAGACCTATTTCGAAGTCCTAAAAACTTCGAGCTTAGAGGAGTCCACAATTATTCATCAAATTAATGAAGAGCCTAGTTGGATGGATCCAATCCTAAAATATTTGAGGTTAGGAGAATTACCGCATGATCAAAAAGAAGCCAGAAAAGTCAAGAATTAGGCTGCCAGATACATATTACTCGATAATGACTTGTACAAGCGATCTTTTTCTCTGCCACTCTTAAGATGCCTGCATCCATCTAAAGCTGAATATGCCTTGCGAGAGGTCCATGAAGGAATCTGTGGAAACCACTTGGGGGTTGATCATTATCTTGTAAGATCCTTCGATAAGAATATTACTAACCAACCATGCAACAAGATGCACAAGACTTCATTTGGAGATGCGAGCAATGTTAGCGCAATGACCGAATTTAACACCGACTTGCAGCACTTCTAACTCCTATTGAGGCTCCATGGCTATTCGCTTAATGGAGACTAGACATCCTAGGCTCGTTCTCCCAAGCCTTGGATCAACATAAGTTTCTACTGGTAGCAATTGACTACTTCATAAAGTAGGTAGAAGCCAAAACCCTGGCCCAAATCATAGAATCGAAAGTCTGAGACTTCATTTGGAAGTCAATCATCTATCGTTATGGTCTCCCAAAAGTACTGATCTCTGACAATATAAGGCAATTCAACGGTGCTTGACTCCATAAATTCTGTGGGGATCATGGGATCGAGGAACGCTTCACCTCGGTAGGCCATCTACAAGCAAACAAAGAAGTAAAAGTCACCAACAGGGCTCTCCTACAATGTCTTAAAGCCAGATTAGACCGAACTAGGGGATCTTGGGTGGAAGAACTTTACCATGTACTTTGAGCCTATCGAATAATCCAAAGAGTCCTGATTGGTAAGACGTCTTTTAATTTGGCATTTGGAACAGAAGCAGTCAGACTTGTGGAATTTGAACTTTTCTCTGTCAGAATCGAAGAATATGATGAGGATACTAACCCCATATGGCTCAGAGCCAACCTCGATTTGATTGAGAAAAGAAGAGAGCGAGCAGCAATGAAGATGGTTGCGTATCGATAAAGGGTAGCTAGATACTACAATGCCCGAATTAAAGCTAAAGAGTTTCCAAGCAGGTGATCTCATTCTTCGAAGGACAGAAGTCTCAAAGCCCACCGAACAGGAAAAGCTTTCATCCAATTGAAAATGCTCCTATCAGGTCGATGAGATGATACAACCAGAAACATATCAGCTGAAGCAACTTAATGGGACTCTACTTTCGAGGCCATGAAATTTGGCCAATCTTCGCATGTATTATCAATAGTTTGGATAAATAAAAAGAATTTGCAAATTTGCTTTCTCATTCTATCAATGAATGCTTATGTAACAAGAAGATTCGAAAGAAATCAAATATAGATCCTTTTGATCGGGATATATTACAGTACATTCCTCGGATCGGAACTATTTTAATCCTAGATCTTTTTGATTGGGATAAATTATAGTACATTCCTTGGATCGGAACTACTTCAATCCTAGATCCCTTTGATCGGGATAAATTACTATACGTTCTTCGGATCAGAACTACTTTTAATTGGGATAAATTACAGTATGTTCCTCAGATCGGAACTACTTTAATTCTGGATCCCTTTGATTGGGATAAATTACTGTATGTTCCTTAAATCTAAACTACTTTAATCTAAGATCTCTTTGATCAGGATAAATTACTATACGTTCTTCAGACGGAATTACTTTAATTCTGGATCTCTTTGATTAAGATAAATTACTATACGTTCCTCAGATCGAAACTGTTTCAATCCAGGATCTCTTTGATCAAGATAAATTATAGCATGTTCCTTAGATTGGAACCATTTCAAGTCGAAGTCCCTTTGATCGGGTATGCATTCCTCAGATTGGAATCGTGTCCTTCTAGTCAAAGAAGTGTCGGGGGATATGACACTAGCTCGGAACAATTCCAAAAACTTCAAAGAAGAAGAAAACGATCTTTCATTAAAAAGGAAGAATAATTCTTACAAGTGCAATAATGCTATTGCTTTTACAAGAAATAATAGTAAATATTCTACGACAAGTTATAGTAAGAGCTACAAAATCAAGACTCTATCTATCGTTTCCACTTTGGAGACAAAGAAACCTAATCAAGAAACCCGATAGAATTAAAGTTGCTCTTACGAAATTTGTTCCTTTGAAGCTCTGAGGCTTTGGGCTCCTATAAAGGATACCCAGACCGAGGGGAGTACAAGATTGGAGGTGATGGAGATCCCACTGAGGTCAAAATTAGGTTCGCTTGAGGATCAACTCTGCACGACCTGGAACTAGGGGACCTATCAGTTCCTCCCCCTCGCTGGCAAGGTGGCGCAACCTCAAGCACCACCAAGAAAATTGCAAATCAGATTTGACGGGGAAGATCCCATCGAGGTTGAGGCAGCATTCACTTGAGGATCAACTCTACACAACCTCGGAACAAAGAAACCCTCCATCAAATGCAAATGCATGATAGATAACTGGAGAAACGCCTGAGGTTTTGAGGGGCGTTTTCATGCCAGCCTCATAAGTATCCCCGATCGAGGTTCAACTTCTTCCTGCTCCCCTGTAAGGGTGGCACAACCTCAGGCCCCTTTGAAAAAGTCACGAAATTCTACCCTCTGAGGGCAAGAAAATCGTGACAAAGCTCTCAGGACCGAGCGAGAGACCATCTCCTACAAGAAGAGCAAGATGATAAAGATCTTAGGACTGAAAGTAGAAGTAGCCCGACGATGGAACCTCCATCGCCAGCATCCTTAAATTGGTTGAAGCCAACCGATGTTTGTCAGTTCCTTGGATCGAGCGACGGTTACCACAATGAAGAAAAAACTTCATCTCCATCTGAAAAATTAAACAGCCTTGTAGGCATTTCTTAAAACGATTTTCGATACCGTAGATGGAAAAATTGATGAGCGGAAGGTTAGTATAAATAGGCAAATCTATCATAATTACAAAGCGTTAAGTCGCGTCACGTGTAAATTATGGGTTGGACATTTCTACCACCCACAACTGCATTCTAGATTTTGCATGGGACTTATGATTACGATGCTTTTGGAATCATGCATATTCAATACCATGTAGAAAAATGAGTACTTTCCATCAAATACGCACACAAAAAAAATGAAAAGATCGGTTCGCAAATCCTCGAACAAAAAATTGAAAAAAGTATATGTCGCTTGTCGAGCCGAAGTAACAAACTCACCAGATCGGAGTATAATAGAGAGACAAGGTCAGGAGAAGTAAATCACTTTAGCAGAAGAAGAATTTCTTTTATGAATTTTCAAATGCCATACATGGCTTAGAAAGAAAAAGAAGATAAAAAGGGTACATCTGAGATCTTTCAATGATTCATCTCGGAAGGAATCCCTTCAATTTTCTCTCCATTTGCCTGCACACCTGAGTTAATCTTATTCGTCCCCATGATGATATCAATTGCACTCATAAACTCACCGACGTAAATACGAATCACCGATCTTAGGTTTTCATCCGATCGATCTGTGTACAAAGATTCAGCGTCACCCTCAGGAAGATGAGGTAGAACCATTTTCTTGCATCTACTAAAGCCCATGTAGAATCCCAATTTGCAAGCTTTGGTGACGGAATCAGTTCCGACTTTCTCCAATCGATTGAGTCTCTCTTTCACTGTTTGAAGTTTGGCTGAAGGTTCTTAAGCTATAGGTTCTCTTCTGAATGAGGAAACTTTAGGTCTCCGAGAGGCTTCTTCCTCAGGATGGTCTCCATCGGAAGATCTAGATCTTTTGCTCTACCGATCGTCAAAATCTTGAGGAAGATGAGCTTTAGATGAAAACCCTTTCCTCTTTGCAAGCATCCTTTTCAGGCATTTTATGACATCATGAGCCCAACGACAATCTCGATCGGCCTTAGACCTTTGCCTCTCAAGGACCTCGATCCTCTTGCAGGGCCTGCTTAATTCATTGTCTCGTCGATCGATCATCTTCTGGGCTTCGAAAAGAGCCTTCTTAAAATGATTAATTTCTTTAATTAGATCGGTATTAGCAGTTTTTTTCTGCTCTAAATAATATTTAGATTTTTCGAGTTCGCTTTTTACCTCTACTAGTTCTAGAGTTGAAAATCCGAAAGAAGCATCGGTGAAGTTCTTCAAGTAGTGGCTAACTAAAGCCAAGGATCTGAAGGCACTCACCATTTGATGTTGAGCGCCTTCTCCATCCAAGGCCCACCTATCCGTAGGAGCGAGGCAGCTTCTCAAAAACTTAGCGGCAATTTTAAGACTGTCTGCAGCTGAAGAAGAAAGATCGGTTGATGGCACCATCTCCGCCCTAACCTCTGTTGAGCGAGCATTAGAAATAGAAATTTTTGGCCCCTACGATTCGATGACTTCGACTCCTTTAACTGGACAAGGGGGATTGGCCATTCCATAGTTTCTGTCATTCCATTAGGAAGACTCTCTCCTGTTTTCGCAACGATGGGTACCGAAAAAATTATAGAAACCACTTCCGCAGCAGCTTCCATCATCGATTCTATCATTGCATCTACAACCTTCCTCGCTGAGTCCACTGGCTCGACTTTGGTATCCTTCATCGGATCCTATGGATCAGTTATGGATGAAAGACCACCTCCCCTTATATTGGTCGAGATAGGGAGAGAAATTATTGGGGCAATAGCATCTGAGGCCTCGATGAAGGAGCTCCCGGAAGCCTGAGATGGGACAGATGGGGCATTGGTTCGTAATCTTCGAGCCGATAGCTTCTTCAACATCTTGGCCATCAAAGGATCCATCTAGCCCTAGAACTCCACGAGGGCAACCCTGAAGAGGGGAATGTGAAGGGTAAGGGACTCTATATTCATAGTAACCTCTCTTCCACTCGCACCTTTTGGATGCACTTAAAAGAAAGAAGATGAAAATGAACATATGCCTTTTTAAATCGTCTCCCCAAATAATCAAAGACGGATGAACCCTACAACAATGATTAATCTTGTATCAAGGAATGACGTCATCAATAATTAAATATTAAAATACAGTCGCAAATAAAGACGTAAGTCGTATGATCTGAAGCATCATCTGGAAATAGTTCTTTTGCCTAATTCTCAAACTTAGCACTAGGAAGATAATGTTACGGTAGTAACGTGAATGCCTCAGATCGTCTGATTGATATCTGAAATACCTCGGCTCGGTTAGCATTCATTAACGATTGAGGGTAAGAAAGTTATCATGATGACCTCTGAACTGATAGTCTTGAGGAGGATCTAAACTATTTTATCCAGAAATGGCTCGGATAGCATTTGTAACTTATGGATCGCCTCAGATAGGTAGCTCGTCCATATTTTCACCAATTTATCTCGTGGAATAATGGTTATATAGCTATATTCTCGTTACAAATAAGCTATTTTCCACTCAACCTCGACTATTGAAAGCAGATAAGGCATCCTAATTCCTCTGATAACGGCCTTCCTATTCGGAAAAGTGCCCTTGATCTCGCCACCGCGATATTATCGGTCTAAGATTAGCGAAATTGCATAACAGCCACATGAAGCTTCCTTTTAAATACTAAAAATCCTGAAGATCCAGGTAAGCAAAAAATTTTCTCTAAGAGAATCCATTGTTGTTTGATTGTTCTCTGCTCAAAGGATCCTCACCGGAGTCAAATTTTCAAATTCGGATTTTATTTTGTAGATCACTCTAGCACCTCCTATGAGAAGCTCACCGTTCTACTTTCGAATTAAACCTTTTTTAGCAACAACACCCCTACATAATATTTATGATTTACTTTACTAATATAAATATCATGTTGCAAATTAGTTTCAACAATAATTCTTTATCATAAGCAAAACTTAGCTCAGGAAAAAAAAATCTAGCAACTATAGAAAATAAAGCCGATGCTGCTATTAAGCCATAAAACCGTTACCGTTATAACAACCTCATTTCCTGGACAAAATCCTGGTCAAAGTGCTGACCACGTAAACAACGGCCAGTGGCCCTTCGGAGTTGGGCGTTATAATAGGAAAACGCCGTTTTGAAAAGGGATCGCAGCCCGGTTCAAGCCGTTGCAGGGACGGCAAGACACCGTATAGAACAATACAACCGTCGCCTCTCCATTTATACAAAAACGATCCACTCACACCGGAAGCAGGCCTAAAATTTTCTGGAAAACGACAAAAATAGTATCTGTCCAAACTGTCCAAACGTCGCCGGATAAAACGCTCCTCACACCGCGCCGCATAAAATTTTCTCTATACAATCAAATCATTTCTCGTCCTTTTTTCTACCCCAAAACACATCACTGCCTATAGATTGCGTCGAAAGGGCGTCAATACCTCTAATATCTCGACACTATTGAC
The DNA here is from genome assembly GCA_006176705.1 of Cocos nucifera. Taxonomy (NCBI): domain Eukaryota; kingdom Viridiplantae; phylum Streptophyta; class Magnoliopsida; order Arecales; family Arecaceae; genus Cocos; species Cocos nucifera. The sequence continues at coordinate 711,969 of QRFJ01000487.1, read as the reverse complement.
GGACGGATCGATGATGATTCCACATAAAAATTTTATACAAGTGTCTGAAAGATTCGTATCACTCCCCGGGTCGGAAAGACATTGGTTGTAGTCACCACCGGAAACGACTGAACTTTATTAAATTCGAATAGCATCTCCGTTGTACCCAAAAAATAGCATCTTTCTGTTGTACCTCCTAGAAAAGATGGTGGTAAGCGTGCCCGAGAGTAACTGGATTCGAGACAGCCTACTACAAAAGCTTCCAAATCTCGACGCTCTGCTTTGTCTTCGCCTTCATTCGCTCCCCTCCACCCTTTCGTCTGCTCGTTCGCCGCCGGCGATCCTCGAAACCCTAACCCCAGCCTTAGAGGAAGGGCAGATCCGGCGAAGATGAGGGAGATCCTCCACATCCAGGGCGGCCAATGTGGCAACCAGATCGGGGCCAAGTTTTGGGAGGTGATCTGCGACGAGCACGGGATCGACCACAGCGGGAAGTATTCCGGCGATTCGGAACTCCAGCTTGAGCGGATCAACGTCTATTACAACGAGGCCAGTGGCGGCCGCTACGTCCCGCGGGCGGTGCTCATGGATCTGGAGCCAGGGACCATGGATTCCGTGAGATCCGGACCCTTCGGCCAGATATTCCGCCCGGATAACTTTGTCTTTGGGCAGTCCGGGGCCGGGAACAACTGGGCCAAGGGGCACTACACCGAGGGCGCGGAGCTCATCGACTCAGTTCTTGATGTGGTGCGGAAGGAGGCAGAGAATTGCGATTGCTTGCAAGGTATACTGGATTTGGGGTAGAAGGGGTTTCAGTTCTATTTCTTTTTGTTTCCTATGAAAATTGTTTGAATGAATTTTTAAGTGGTTGGTTCATGTGCTGAAATTTCTTCCTTTTTTGTGTTTTTCTTTACAGTGATTAAAACTTATTTTCCAGGAAACTCACGGTTTATGGGCTGCTTCCTCTTCTTCTTACTGTTGATCGTTAGGAATTTTGGGTCTAATGCTTCTTCAATTTGAACGTTTTTAGCGTAAAATTAATGGATTACAGTTTAGGAATTGTAGGGAATTTAGCCATCCTTCTCTCTGGAATTTTATTTTATTTTTTGATACTTTGATCTGATGAAATTTAAAATTATCTTTTTTACTTTTTTTTTTGTTTTTTGTCATTCATTTCTCTGCAAGGTGTCTCCTCTGCTTGTTAGGGATGTATGTTTCTATTGTCTGCATTTGCTTATGATAAATAAGTGGATTTTGTTTCTTCCCAATTATATGGTTCTTCCTGTTTATATTCCCCTGTATTCCTTTTGCGTCTGAGACAGATGTTAATATATTTCAAATTTTTTCGTTCGTTTCTGAATAATGTCTAGTTACCTATAGAAATTTACATCTCTTTTATATTTTTTTTAATATCTAGCTTTGGTATATAAGCTTGCTTGTTGAATTTTATAATCTGTACGTATTGCTTTTGGGATAATCGAATTTGCCACCCCTTGGCAAGTGGCGTTCCCCAGACTATTCCCCGACTTGACATAGGCACCCGACTATGTGTTGGCATCAAGCGGCCGAATGGTCCAGTTGATCAAGAGTCAACAATCCTGATTGCTTAATCGGTATTCGATATCGACTACCTATCAGTTTTTGACTACTCAAGCCAACTATTCAATGGTCGATTGTCACCCAGTAAGCCCCAACCATCAACTCAGGAGCAATCTAACTCCAACTCAGTATCAGAGCATCCAATTCACACTCGATCGATTTCTACCATGCCATCGACAACACTCTCAATGACTTCGACATCATCAACACTATCGGCTTTTAGTCGATATGCAACAGTTGCACCGACCCTTAGTCGGTGCATCAGAAACCATCAGCACAGTAAGCGTATAATGGCTGTATCCATGGTCATTCATGAATAATAACTACCCTTCATGAGCATTAACTGTCGACCTATGACTATAGTGCTGAAATAAGTGGGACCCACGTGCTCAACTGTCACAGACAGTTATCGATGATTCATCTATAAAAGGAAGGTAAAGAAACTGGAAAGGGGGTTCCATTCTGAGAGCAAAAACTCTATTATTTTAGTTTCTCAACACTTTGTTCGATCAATTCATTAACTTAGGTATCGGAGGATCCCTGTTGGACACAATTTTGGCTAGCAGACTTTTTTTTGCAGGTCGCTCTTATTCGTAGCAGGCATGAGGAACAGTCATGTTCGAGATTGGCCGCAACAACTTTCGACTATGATCATTGGGTTGTTAGTAATGCTCTGGTGTTCAACCATGGTGCCAAAATAGGAAAAGAAAAAGGAAAGCTCTATGCCTTGAAGCACAAGGCATTTGTGTGACCACAAGATTGGTGCACTACATAGTGGGGGGACAAATCACAAATGCTTTTGTCACATATGGCTTGAAGCTTCATTTGGGTACCAGTAGGGTTGGAACTAGGTTGGTCCAGCTTGATTTCGGATCGAGCTCCGGGCTAGGCCCAAAATAGTTTAAGTCGGGCTTGGGCCTAATTATAAGTTCTGTTTGTCTTTCGAGCTGGGCTGAGGTATACCTCTGACCCAGCTCGGGCCTGAGTCTGAAGTCTAGCCCGATCAAGAGCCTGAATTCCATCCATCCCATCCATGCTATCTCGAAGCTCCAGACTCTATCTACCCATCCATACTATCCCAGACCACATCCACTGCCCAATAGGTAGGGCACATTTGCCCGACTTTCGCCCGCTACTCCATGTGGAGTGTATCCTCGCACACGATGACAAAACTCGGGCGTGTCTCCACACTGCCACTCATCCCTCCTTAACCATATCTCACCCTCGTTCACTCCGCTTCCCTTTCTTTTCTAAGAATTCTTATCTCATATAAAACTCCTCAAACACATACTCTCTCTTTCCACCCTCATCCAACCCAGACCCAAACCCTAACCCAAAAGAAAAGAAGGATGACAGCAGCAGCCTCCTTGACCTGCGCTGGCACCGCCTTCGCCAAGAAGTTCCTTGCCCCCATGTCCATTGCTCGCCTCTACCCCATCTCCAACACCCACATCCCTCACCTTGTCTCGTTCCCTGCGCCCCTTCGCTCTCATCACTGCCTGATCAGGTGAATCTCTGCCTCCACCGCCACCCCGGCCATGACGACCACCATTGCCTATCCATACCGTTTCAAATTGTGACCGTCTTGAACTATGACCGCATTGGGGAGCTCCAAACAGTGACCGTTTCAGAGCTTACCAAGGGCAAGAAGACCATCCTCTTCACCGTGCCTTCACCCTAACTTGCTCCCAGAAGCACCTGCAGAGGTATGGGAAGAGCCTGGTGTGGCCAAAGGTGTACGATCTAGAGGATTTGTTGAGGGCGTCAGCAGCAGTGTTGGGGAAGGGGAGGGAGATGGCCGGATGGGTTAGGGTTAGGGCTTAGAGGGATTTTCATTTTTTTAATAATGAAGAGAGGGAAGAGAGTTGGTGTGGCTGAAAATCTGATTGGGCTAGCCCAATCAGGTTTGGGCCGAGCTTAGGTTGGGCTTAGGCCTGAGTTTTTCAAAAACTTTCGGGCCTAAGCTTGCTCAAAGCTTGAAAAAAAGTTTTGGATTGTGCTCAGGCAAGGGTGTGGCCTGACCTAACCCGGCCCACCTCCAGCCCTAGCTTCCAGGTTTCCCAAAGCATTCATGGTTTGCTTTAGATAAATATGTGTGCATGTGTTACTCCAATTGTTATATGGTTTCTTGGTACTAGTCATGATAATGTATGAATGCACTTATGTCATTGAATCGGGAGCAATTTTTTAGCGTCATAGAAGGGTTTCAACTCTTGCTTGGTTTGAATATCATGGACTTTTTACTCTTTATGGAAGCAGTTTAAGAATTATGTATTTGTGATGGTAAGATTTATTTTTATTGCTCAACTTTTTGCTCAGTTGTGCAGGTTGGTGTTTTCAAATTCGTAGCACTTTTTGCACCAGGAAATCTAGGATATTGCAAGTTGAGCTAAAGCTATAACCAAAATTTTAAATCCAAGGTCTAATTTGGGGCTTGAACAGTTTTGAATTTTCAACCAGGAAGGCAGTGAATTGCATAAACTTGACATTACGTGAAAGATGAAAATTGCTTTTGAAACTCACTATCAGACTGATATTTGAAATGTCATGTGTACGAGTATTTAGATTTTTGTCTTTTTTCTGTTCGCGTTCATATTTAAGTGGGTAGTTGTCTTCTAAATTGGCTAGTTGAATGGTACTTTCAAAAAATTGCATGATATCTATTTTTTCTTTGATCATATTTTGTGGTCCTTAGAGAAAGGCAAAAGCACGCAACTCTATCTTGCTAATAAGCTGCAGTCCTCGTATATGCATTTACGTTAAATTTCTCAGCTTGTTATTCATTTCATGTAGTCTAAAGTTTAGCTCTTTGTTTTGGTTCTATAACAAAGAGCCTTTTAATTCATTTATGTGCAGGATTCCAAGTTTGCCACTCGTTGGGAGGAGGAACTGGATCTGGCATGGGCACTCTTCTCATCTCTAAGATCAGGGAGGAGTATCCAGATCGCATGATGTTGACATTCTCTGTTTTTCCATCTCCGAAGGTGTCTGACACTGTTGTGGAGCCATACAATGCCACTCTATCCGTTCATCAGCTTGTTGAGAATGCTGATGAATGTATGGTTCTTGACAATGAAGCTCTCTACGATATCTGTTTCCGCACGCTAAAGCTTGCAACCCCTACCTGTAAGTTTTTATATTACTTCATAATGCATTATTGAAGAATCTGATGTTTGATTTTTATTTATTTTGTAAAATAAATAATTGAAATTTACAAACATTTGAGGGTTTCATGTGCTTGATTTCAAACTTAATATGTTGGACCCCTTTATGTTTTATGTCATATATTGATTTAGGCTTGCGGCACTCAAACTTTGATAGTTAATCAGCAATACTTGTGTTGTTGATGCTTGAAAGCTTGCCTACTCTGCTTTGATAATACTATTTTACGTGCAACTTTTGTCATGAACTTTTTTCTTTTGAAAATTCAGGGCTAAATGCTTAGTGGCAGCATGTTTCAACCCATTTTGATGATACTGATCCATTATTTTCTAAGTCTCTTTTAATTTGAGTAGTTTCATGCTTTTAAAAGTGATGAGCATATTGTAGATGAATGATTATCAAATCATTTTACTGCACTTTTGGGATCCTATTTATAATGTGATGTTTCAATTCCTGATATGACTCTTTATCCTTTGATGTCATGCTGAAGTAATCTTGAACATCCAAGAATGCTTATGTGTATGCAGTTGCCTCTTTTTATTCCTTCCTATGTTCACCCAGAGTTAGTTATAGATGTTTTCTACTCCTTTAGTTTTATGTTTCAGAAAATTGAGATTTTCCTAATTTACCAGTAACTGTTTTGTTATTCTACATAAAAGGAGAAATGAGAAAGGAAGAACTTTGCAAGGAAGAACTGTTTTGTTATTTCTATAGATATGCTTTGGAGACCATTGATGTTGGGTCTTAGGTCCTTTGGGAAGTTCATGAAGAATCAAAATATTAGTCCTGTAACATCAGTTGTTTCATATTGCTTATTGAGCTTTTGTTTCTAACATTTTTGTTTGTTTCGTTCCACCACAGTTGGTGATCTTAATCACCTAATCTCTGCGACCATGAGTGGTGTCACATGTTGTCTCCGGTTCCCTGGTCAGCTGAACTCTGACCTCCGGAAGCTTGCAGTCAACCTGATTCCCTTCCCCCGCCTCCACTTCTTCATGGTAGGCTTTGCTCCCCTTACCTCAAGGGGTTCCCAGCAGTACAGGGCACTCACAGTGCCTGAGCTCACCCAGCAGATGTGGGATGCGAAGAACATGATGTGTGCTGCCGACCCCCGTCATGGCCGCTACCTCACTGCTTCTGCCATGTTCCGTGGGAAGATGAGCACAAAGGAAGTTGACGAACAGATGATTAATATCCAAAACAAAAACTCTTCCTACTTTGTTGAGTGGATCCCAAACAATGTCAAGTCCAGCGTGTGTGACATCCCTCCAAAGGGGCTAAAGATGGCATCCACCTTCATTGGTAACTCAACCTCCATTCAGGAGATGTTCCGGAGGGTCAGCGAGCAGTTCACAGCCATGTTCAGGAGGAAGGCTTTCTTGCACTGGTACACAGGTGAGGGTATGGATGAGATGGAGTTCACCGAGGCTGAGAGCAACATGAATGATCTGGTGGCGGAGTACCAGCAGTACCAGGATGCAACAGCAGACGAGGAAGAGTATGAGGAAGAGGAAGAGGAGGTCGCAGCCTGAGGTATATTCCCTTTGTGACCAAGATTTGTCGTATCGTGCTGCTGTGAGAGGTGTTGGTTGCTTCAATATTAGACATGCTTGCTATGTCTATGGGTTGTATGACTCTTTGTACGACATAAGGTTTGTGATGTCAGAGCAGTGAGTTTGTTTGGAAGGTCAGGGCTTGCATTTTGTTGGATTTGGTCATCTTTTCTGCACTGAGTTAGCTATCAGCTTTATCTGTAAGTGATTGGTTGGAATGACAAGCAAGGGTGATTGAATGAATGTTGTGGATTTACTCCTCGAGTGTATTTTGCGGTTTTTATGTTCTTTCTGGCTGCTATTAGCTGTTTAGGCTCCGGTGATTTTGTTTTGTTGACATTGGTGCCGGGTTTTCTCTTGAATGTTAAAAGATGAAGACTGGTAATAGTTTGATGTCAAAGATGTGTGTGAGGGAAAGAGCTTCATGGGGTGCCAGTGTAATGCAGCGCGTCGTGAATAATGGTCACATCTCTTCATGCACGTTGTTATGTTGTTTGGAGTGCGCTTCGTCTTGGTCGCTATATTTAACCACTCCTCTTGCTCTTGCCTTAACCAAAATAAGGTTTTTAATAATACATTTGCCCACGACAATATTCCTCTTTTTGGACCGTCTGGCTTCCAATGGTGTCTTTTTTCTTCGTGGCATGCCAAAGTCTACTTCTCAGTCTTTCGCGCGCATCTCTTGGAAATTGGATTTTGGAGAAAGAAGCTTGACCGATTTTCGGTGGAGTTTAGAGTTCGAATTCTGTGTGTCAAAATTCTTCCCTTTTTTTTTTACTTTTTTGTTCAGTTCGCTAGCCTATTCTTCATTCAGGTTGGTTCCGCATCAGCCATAAATAATCCGCGAATGAAATGGAAAATATTATCTGGTATGAGAGGATCCGAACCCATTTATATTCTTATGAATCATAGACAGCGAGACTGAATAAGAAAGCTACCGTCCCTTTGCATGCTCTAGTTGTCCTTTTGTTTCACATGTAATTGTATTGGATGATGTTTTGTTTGGATGCACATATTGGGCCTTTCGATTCGTGGGTCATGAATTTATCATTCAAAGTTCCCTTTGCAAAACCGATAGCTACGGTATTGTCGCACGTGTCGCGTAACATTAAACCAAATAATCGGTTGAAAATATTTAAAAAATTTCTATTACGTCGTCATTGCCAAAGTCGTTGTAGTATAGTGGTTAGTATTCCCGCCTGTCACGCGGGTGACCCGGGTTCGATCCCCGGCAACGGCGTTACGCACTTTTTCTTAAAAAAAAACCTTAGCACAATTTTGAAACGCAACCCTGAATCGTCTTTTACAAGGAAAAAAGAGTAAAAGAATCACAGCGCTCAGGTATAACTCAAAATCTATAGCTCTAAATTCTTTTTGTTTTGTTTGGGAATATAATTCATTTTTATATGCTACTTAGATAGGCCAAGAAATTAGCTGAACATATTACAATTGAATTACTTAGAGATTTTTTTTAGCTGAACATATTACAATTGACTTACTTATACATCTTTTTTATTTTGAGCACAGTGGTGAGGAATAATCTCAGACATGAGAATATCAAAATTAAAGATAGCATATGTAGAATTACATGACAACGTTGTTGGAATGAAAAGACATCCTACATGATCTCATTTTTTAAGTACATGTGGAGGAAGCGAAAAACACCTTCCGCATTTTATTGATTAGAAAAAGAATGAATGTACAAATGTAGAGGTGAATAAGAACAAGGGAATGTGGACCATAGGCCCATTTGTAAGGATCAGAAAATGTATCTTGGGTTTTTTTTGGCCCCCTATAAATACTCAACATCAAACCGGTACATGGTTATAATGGGACTGAACATGTGCCTGAAAAGATTTTCGCAACACTTCTCTGATCCTCCATCCAAAACCAAAGGTTCAACACCCCCTGCCAACCCAAATTTATTGGCCCCACGATACTCAAATGCTACATCCAAGCCAACAATCACGTATCCGTGGCCTTCAAATTAGAGTCAGGAGTGATCCATGATTCATCATTTTTGCTCCTCCACAACCTTTGTTCCATCAGAATAGACACCAACCATGACACTGCATGGGTCCAACCTGGCGCAATGATAGGAGAGTTGCACTACAGAATTGCTGAGAACAACGTTGGCTTCAAGGCTAAAGATTGTCAAGAGAGCAGTTGGATAAAGTCTGCTATGAGAATGGGGGTTTGGGTTGTTTCTTTTGCATGAAAGAATGATTGGTCTTCTTTCACGACGTCAACATCGAGCGTTCATGCTTTCAATGCACTTTAACCTTTTCCTTCCATCCACAGCATAGATCATATTATGCTTTAAAAGTATTGAGAAAAATACCTCAAATTCTCATGCAATAAGCCGATAGCGAGGTCCGGAATGACGAACAAAATTCAACGAATACAAAAACATCCCAATCAAAATTTAGATGACAAAGATACATACGAAAAAATTTATGAAACCGTTGGATGGGACTCATGGGCTAGCACAGGCCAGCAGGTCACTAGACCTAGCGCGCGGGCGCAGGCCCAACGTGTGGGCGGGCCCAGCACATGAGCACTTGGATGCGGCCTAATGCCCAGTGCATGGGCACGCGCTCTCGTGCGGCCCAGGCCGACTGCCCATGCTACGCAGCCCAGGCCCCGGCGTCGCACGCGCTGGCGCAGCCCAGGCCTAGGTTGGGCACGCATGTCGCACGGCCCAAGCCTAGGCAGGCTTTCGTGGAGCGCCTACGTCGGGGGGTGTTTTGTTGCGATTCACGTGGTCCATGAGATGTTTTTGATGGTCTATTCACGGGGTTCACGACTTTTTTTGAGGACAAAATGCATGCCCAGCATGATCAGATGGCCAACGAAGCTGTCGGCAAGATCTGGATGGTAGCTGAGCATATAAAGCCCGTTTGAGTTTTAACAGGACTCGCATCTCCAATTTGAAGCAAAACAGAGGCCTTTAAAAGGCCTAGAGTAGTACGAGAGAAGCCGTAGCATGGTGGCTTAGATGTTTTGAAGAGATCTAAGATGGTAGTAAGCAGAAAGAGAGTGCCAACAAACAACAAAAGCAGAAGCTTCGGACAGACAGCTAGGCAGCGGACTGCGGTCGTTTCAGGAGGTCTCTAAGAGAGAGTTTGGTAAGGATAACTTCTTATTGAGAGAATTGTATACGTGAGATGAGAGTGGATAATTGTTATCCCAATAATTAATTTTGATGATTACAAAATATTTGAGAAAAATACTAATAATTTTGGCTTGGAAAAAGGTTAATTATGTATCTCAGATTTAATAAGAAATTTCAAGTTTATTAAGAAAAAATGATGAGGGACAAAATTGTAATTTCATAAAGTTAGAGAAAATCTATTTTGGAAGCCTCAAAAACAAGCTTAAAAGATTTTTGATCTATTGAAGGTGGTTTCATGAATTTTAGATGCATATTTTGGAAGAAAATTAGATTTGAAGAAAAAGATCAACCCCTATCAAATGGGATTGATTGGCATGTTGTTCTTTGGCTGGCACATCAAAGGGGACGACCCCGAGGTCGACCCCTCATAGGGGTCAATCTAGAGTTGACCTCTATTATTTTTATAGGTCAGAAAATAGAAACTGACCGTTTCCTAACTTCTGCCACAGAGGTCGACCCCAGGGTCGACTCCAGGGTCGACCTCTGCTATTTCTCCCATTTTTAGTATATTAAATATCTAATAAATGCTCTCCAATGGCTCTAAATGGCTACTAATCATTCTCCAGCATTATTTGAAGGTTTAAAAGAATTCAAAAAGAAGAGAAAAGAGAGCAAAAATTCAAATTGTGAGCTCTATTGAATACCTAAGAAAAAGAAAAGAAAAAAGAGGAACCAAGCTTCAAAATCAGAGGGCTTTCAAGAGAATCTATCTACATCATCTTTCACATCCTCTTAAGCATCAAGAAAAGAAGTTGAAGCATCATTTGAGCAATCCAACAGCAACTTCTTCAAGCTTCAAAGAGTTCTAATTTTTATTTTCTATTTTGTGCTCAAACTTATACTTGTATTTTTATTTCTTTATAAGTTTCTTTGGAGAAAAAAATTTGAAGATTAGGTCGGTCCAAGCCGGTATTAGATTTTGGTTGATGAGCCTAAAAAATTAATTAAATTTTATTTATGAGTTTGTGAAAATAAACACACTATAATCAAAGAAAGATTATAGTAAAAATTCTAAGAAAAGCTTGGAGAGTAAATATAGGAGCAGATTTCTCCGAAGCACTATAAATTTTGAATGTTTGTGATTCTGTTCTTCACTTTATTACTTTACTTATCTTTACTTCTTACTTTATTTGTATTACTACTTGTTTAGCTTAGCCATAATTCTTGCATAGTTTAATATACATTTGATTCTATTGCATACACTACATAATCATATCAAACTAAAATAATTAAAGTAAAATATATATTTATTTAGAATTAAAATTTGGATAAAAATTTTATAAGAATCCAATTCACCTCTTCCTCTTAGATTGCTATCTTTGGACAACGAGTGATATTAGAGTAGGTGCTTTGTTATTAATTATTGACCTAACTATCAAGAGCCAAAGATCTTGGTAATCCAAAATGGAATTTCTTTTTAATGAAGGCCATTTCATTGATTTTTCTCTACTTTTTAATGGCTTAAATTTTACCTATTAGAAAGCTAGGATAAAAATCTTTATTCAAGCACCTGACAATAATTTGTGTAAAATTATAATCAATGGCCTACACACACCTAATGCATTGATTCATAATAAAGAAGTGATTCGAATGAATGCTAAGGCAATGAATTTACATTATTGTTTATTAGATGTAAATATATTTAATAAAATTTTTTCATGTATTTCGGTGAATCAAATATAGAAAAAATTAAAAATAATTTTTGAGGGAGTCGATCAAAAAGAAGAACCAAACTTGTAAGAGGATAATTAAGCTCATCTCGGCATATACCTCATGGCTCATGAGGATGAAAAGAAAAAGAAAAAGAAGAAATAAAAGAAAAAGAGGGCATTGATAAAGAGGAAGCAAAGTAAAGAAGAGAATGAGAAAGAGAAGGAAGGTATAGCAAGTTGTTACCTCATGGCTCAAAATAATAAGGTATATCACAGATACTCCTCTAAATTCATTTTTAATGAATTATATGAAGCCTTCAATAAGTTAATGGATAAACACAAAAAGATAAGACTACAAAATAAAAAGCTTAGAAAATCTAATCTTTCTTTGGTCAAACAAAAAGATAAAATTTTGAGTGAAAAAAATGATCTTTTGAAAACTATAAAAAATATGGCTAAAGAAAAGAAAGATTTCTTGAAGCAAATTAAAACTCTAACTAAGAAAAAAGAGAATATAGTTAAATCTAAAAAATTCTTAATTAAAGAAAAAGAAGAAAATTTTAAGTTAAAAGAAGAACTTAATAAACTAAGATTTTCTACTAGAGAAAGAGTAAATCTGAAAAATCTTTTTTAAAAGAAAATATTAAACTAATGAAAGAGATTGAAAGCTTGAAGTTTATGATCGAAAAGTTTACAATTGGATCTTGAAAGCTTCAAGCCATTTTAAATAATCAAAGAGCAATTTTTGACAAACCTGTAATTAGTTATGATTCAATAAGAAAATAAAAGTTTGATAAAAATATGCTCAACAAAGCTTCAACTAAAAATCATTCAATTAAATGCTTTAAATGTAATCAAATTGGCCATAAAATTTTAAAATATAATTTTAAAAGAATTGGCCAAACCTTAATTAAACAACTTTGAATTCCAAAGAGAATCTTGAATACTAACTCCTATGGATCTAAGATGATTTGGGTACTAAAAATCATTAAGTGATTTTGCAGGTATACCAAGAATCCAAATAAAATGAAAGAAAAATTTTTTTTATGGATGCCTTGAAAATGAAAAAGGATGGGTATTGATGCATGGTAAATCTAAATATTTTCTCATATCATACCATTAATGATTGCTAAAATTATTTTGATTAAATCTATTGACTTTAATATATTTTATATTATATTTATTTGCTTGAAATTTTGTTCATATATTAGTCAGATTAGTATGATTGATTGATTTTGATAATTTGAATACTTTGATTTTAAGATGTCAATATGCTCTTCTTTAAGTATCATGTTATGATATGAATTAAAATTATCTTAAAATTCAACAAGATATAATAGCTTCTCCATATCAATTTTATAATTGATAAACTTAAATTAAAAGATGCTTAATTAGATATGAATGTTTTTAAGTTGCTGAACGTATAAGTAAAACTATATTTGACATTCCCCTATAAAATGCTAAATTATTAAAATTTTAATAAAAATTTTGTATGAAATAAAGTACTTGAAGATAAAATATTCAATTATAAAAATTAAGTGCTTAATGTGTTGAATTATATTGCATATTAGCTTATCCCTAAAGATTTAAAATTTCATAATTCAATCAAAATTCATAAAGCCTATATCTAGATTTTCTTTTACATAAGTCTCTTGACTTGATAATCTTACCCTCATGATTGATTAATTCTTGATCCTCCAATTTGACTTGAATATCTTTCTTGATCATCGATTTGATTGCCTATTGATTCTTATTCAATTTAATTAAATTTTTTTGAATCAAAAATTGCTTGAATTGTTTTCTGCTTCAAGGAGTCGACTTTCAATTTTATTGGAGTCAACCTCTCTTCAGGAGCCAACTCTTGATTTAGTAGGAGTCGACCTCCTTTTTTTTCTAGGATTAGTTCTTCTATTTGAAAATATCCCAAGACTCTATCATTCTATTATCAATTTTCTTGAGCCATAATTTCTTTTAAATCCCTCTCCTACTAAAATAAGATCTTTCCTCTCCATTTCTATTCTAATTTTATAGTCCTTGTTCTCCAATGGCACCTCAAAAGCATTTTGCCCAAAGAAAGAGAAAGTCTAGTTTTCAAAGTGAAAGATGTGCAGATTGAGATAAATGTTGATAGCATTGGATACACGCTACATATATACAGACTAGTAGGAGCACCTCGGATTATCTTAAGTAGCTACACATTTAAGATTTTTATTTGATCGAGATGATGATTAAGGATATTGAGGATATCAATTCTCGTGGTATAGCAGATGATGATGATGAGACTTCTATAGTTGATCCTATTACAGTACATATTAAGATAAGAAGCCAGCAGAGCAGCATGAACAAATAGAGATAGCTTCACTTTTACAGACCAACCATCCAGATATTAGCTCATGATTATCTGATAGACTGGATGAGGATGCATTTATTAAGAGACTCTCCATCAAGATCGTAGCGTTAATTTGTGCAAAACTTAGAGATACATATCAAAGGCACACCAAATGAGATGAGATTAGATGGAGGTATTATCATTGAGAGATTGATTTGGGCACTCACTACAGTGAGAAAGGATATTTGCTACTGGGCTCAATTATTTGGAGATATTAGACTATACTCTCCTTCTACCTAGCCTAGATCTATATTTTAGAATTATCCTGATATATACTTACTTAAGATGCTAGGATTTCTTTCCATAGCTTTAGTGAATCTTTCAATCTATTTTTCGCATCTATATAGGATATAGCTCTCATACATTTTGCATGCTTTCATGATTTTATCTTTGTAATCACCATTGACTAATCAATAAGAATTTTATCTTTTGTGAAAATTCAATGTATTTGATATTATTTGTTTGACTCAATATATGCTTTGCTTGCAAAATAAATAGAAAGAAATGATTGCTTATTTAAATTAATTAAATATGCCTGATTTGAAAGAAATAGGAGGAGAATTAAGAAAAATTAATTTTTCGACATAAGGAGAGAGTTAAGAAAGTCAAGTTTTTTAGCATTTATTATGAAAAATAGGAAAAAAATAATTTTAAACTGAATAAGAGAAAATATTATTAAAATATTAAAAATAAAATTATTTTAATTTATTTATGACCTCTTGTTGTTCTAGTTATTTGATTTACTTTAGAAAAATTATTTTTATTTTACATTTTATTTAACCATACTTTGCATGGTTCGATCCTATTATGATTTTTAATAATTAATTGGTATCAAGCTGAATCTTGAAAAATATTTTACTCCAAATGAAAATCTTAGATAAATAATTTTTGAATCTCATGAAAACTCATTAATAGGCATTTATTTGTTACTTGACTTGTTGGTTCATTGATACTTGAGCTTTCATGTGATCTTATTTATTAATATTTTGCATTAGTATCAAAGAATTCATCCTTAAGTGAAGTTTCATAGTTGATATCAAATAGATTTTTCTACCTTGCACTCCATTACTTTGTTTCGGCAAAAAAAAAAGAAAATTTGATCTCGAATCTGATTTTGCATAGCTTATATGATATCTTTTGAGATAAATTTAAAGAATTCCATATATTTTTTAAACTAAATCGAGTGATATTTCTTAAGAAAAGAAAGATCTAAATTTAAATAGTAAATCTCTCTATGATTTATTTGCGTAATCTATTGGTATCAATTCAAAATGACTTATCAAAATAATTTGATCTAAACTTAATGGATTCATCTTTTTTGATAAAAAAACTAAAATAATTGATATCAAATTTTATCGTCTTGTACTATATCTTTTGACAAAAAAAAGGAAGAAAGAAAAGAATATTTTATCTCAAATCTAAATTTACACTATCATATTTTAATATGATAATGTTTGAGATAAATTATAAATATTTAATACCTTTTCTAAACTCAATATGTAATATTTCTTGAGAAAAAATATTTTTTAAAAAAATAGTTATTAAAAAAAATTAAATAAATCTCATTGTGATAATATATCTAAATTTTTAATTTTGAAAGAATCTATTTGTCTTGGATTTTTAAAGCTTAAAGCTATTTTTTAGCTAAATTTGGAATGCATTTTTTTTGAATCTATAATTTTGAGACAAAGAAAATATAGTGTTGAAATTATATTTTTTAAATGAGGGAGAAATATTTCTTAAATTAAATCTTATTCTGATTTTGGTTGAGTTATGCTGAAAGAAATAATTTTTTAAACTTAAAAAAAAATCACTTATATTGCTTGATTTGTTCATCTTTGATTTAAGTATTTATATATTTTTTGACTTATCGATTCATACTTTAATTGATTTGATTGTGTCATCATTTCTAATGATCAATGAATATTTCAAAAATACTTTACATCAATTGATCATTTTGATGTTCTTATGATTAAAGACATCTTATTGTAAACATTCTATTTTAAAATTAATGAAAGCAAAATTTTCATAAAAAAAAATTTCACTGTATTATGATTATGATTGATTATTTGATTGATGGTTGATTGTTTGAAACTCAATATGCTTACTTTAAGTATGTGCAATAGAGAAAGAAAATACTGAAAAAATAATCTTTCTTTTAAAAGAACTAAATTATTTTGTAGAAAGTAAAGTTTATACTATGATTTTTCTATCCTTTATGGTAATGATATACTATGATCATCTACCTGTAGGTATTGACATTATGACTTAATATTATAAAGCTCATGCCTTAAAAATTTACATCAATTAAATATATTTATATATTATCTTAATTTTAAATTCAAAATTTTTAATGATACTATTTTACTTCAATGTTCTATCCATGCCTTATTTTGCTTATACACAAATATTTTGTCATCATCAAAAAGAGGAAGATTGTTACCTCAAAAATTAATTTTTATGATTATAAAATATTTGAGAGAGATACTAATAATTTTGACTTGAAAAAAAATTAATTATGTATTTTAGGTTCAATAAAAAATTTTAAGTTTATTAAAGAAAAGTGACAAGAGATAAAATCATAATTTCATAAAGTTAGAAAAAATCTATTTTGGAAGTCTTAAGAACAAGCTTAGAAGATTTCTAATCTATTGGAGGTAGTTTCATGAATTTTGGATGCATATTTTGGAAGAAAATAAGATTTGAAGAAAAGGATTGACCCCTAGGTCGACCTCTATCAAAAGAGGCTGATTGGCATGCTGTTCTTTAGCTGGCACACCAAAGAAAATGACCTTGAGGTCGACCTCTACTATTTCTGTAGGTTAGAAATAAAAACTGATCATTTTCTGACTTCTGCCATAGAGGTCGACCTTGGAGTTGACCCCCCTTGTGTAAGGGATGACCCTAGGGTTGATCCCTGCGATAAAAACTTCCATAATGACTAGTTTTTTTACCATCTTTAGTATATTAAATATTTAATAAATGCTCTCCAACAGCTCTAAACAGTTGCTAATCATTCTCCAGCATTACTTGAAGGTTTAAAAGGATTCAAAAAGAAGAAAAAAGGGAGCAAAAATTTAAATTATGAGCTTCATTGAATACCTAAGAAAAAAAGGAGAAAAGAGAGGAATCAAGCTTCAAAATCAGAGGGCTTTCAAGAGGATCTATCTTCATCATCTTCTACATCCTCTCAAGTATCAAGAAGTGAAGTTGAATCATCATTTGAGCAATCCAATAGTAACTTCTTCAAGCTTCAAAAGTTCTATTTTTTATTTTTTATTTTATACTGAAACTTATACTTATATTTTTATTTCTTTACAAGTTTCTTTGGAGGAAAGAAAGTTAGAGATTAAGCCAATCCAAGCTCAAAATTGGATGTTGTAAAGGTTATGGTTGGTGCTCCTATTAAAAATTAATTGGATTGTTAGTGAGTCCAAAAAAACTAATAGTATTAGGTTTTGATTGGTGAGCCCAAAAAATCAATTAGATTTTATTTATGAGCTCATGAAAATAAACACACTGTAATCAAGAGAAGATTATAGTAAAAATTCTAAGAAAAACTTGGAGAGTGGATGTAGGAGCGAGGTGCTCCGAACCACTATAAATTTTGAGTATTTATGATTGTATTTTTTACTTTATTATTTTACTTATCTTTACTTCTTGCTTTATTTGTATTACTACTTGTTTAGCTTAGCCATAATTCTTGTATAGTTTAATACACATTTGATTCTGCTGTATATACTACATAATTATATCAAGCTGAATTAATTAAAGTAAAGCACATATTTATTTAGAATTAAAATTTAGATAAAATTTTATAAGAATCCAATTCATCCTTCCTCTTGGGTTGCTACCTCTGAGCAACAGTAATCTCCTCTTGTATCTCTTTCTTTTTAAATAGTGAAGCTTTGGTGAAGCTTTGCATGCCCCATGGAGGTAAGCCTTTAGACTGATCCATGTACTTGATTATTCTTTTTTTTCTATCAAAATAATTTGGTATAAGATCTTCATCAAGTGGTATCAGAGTGAGCTGATATCCCAATAAATTGGTATCAGAGCTAGACAGTATCAGAACGTAGATTGCAGCAATGGTGATAAAGATTGAAGAATATGGAGAAGACAAGTGCAATCAAAGTGGAGATCAATAAGTTCGATGAGAAGGATAATTTCTTTTTATGGCAAATAAGGATAAATGATGTCCTCATCTAACACAGGTTGATCAACGCTCTCTTATACGACGAGATGTCAGCCACCATGGAGGTGAAGGATTGAAAGCGGATTCAGATGCAGGTGGTGAGCATGATCTACTTATACTTAACGAATGATATCATGATCCATGTACTTGGCGAAACTTTTTCGACGGTGCTGTGGTCGAAGCTCGAGTTGTACGTGGCAAAGTCGCTTACCAATATGCTATTTCTTTGAAGATAGTTTTATCAGCTGTGGATGGACGAAGGTCAAAGCATGCAGGAGTATCATCCAACTTTCAAAAGATCCTCACCAATCTTCTCAATGTTAATGAAAATGTTGAGAAGATGATCAGGACATTATTCTTGCTATCATTGCTTTCATCCTCTTTTGAGTCTTTGATGACTGCTTTTCTTATAGGTAAGAGTACAATCAAGATGGAAGAGGTGACTTCTACATTACTTTCGAACAAGATTTTCAAGCGGGAGAATCGAGCCTCAAGTTCAGGTGACAACTCAGCCCTGATGGTGACTGAAGATGATGGTGGTAGAAAATGGAGTGGAAGGAGAATGCGAGATGGGCGATCCAAGTCCAAGAAAAGGGATCAGAGCAAGATCAGGTGCTACCGTCGAGTCAAGAATTACCCACACTCAAAGATCGGACATATGCTACTATGGTGATGGCCAGTAGCAATATAGAAGATAGTGGTAATGCTCTTCTAGTTACTGATGAGGTATCTAGCTCTTTCTTCTAGTAAATTATGGATTCTGCTTATTTCTATCATGTATGTTGCAGAGAGGAGCTATTTGACTTTCTAAAAATCAGTGATGGCACTATGTTCCTGCCAGATAGATCGAGCTGTGAGATCAAAGGCAATGGAACGGTCAGCATAAAGCTCCATGATAGAACAATGAAGAAGTTGGATGAGGTTCGATATATACCCAGCTTTAAAAAAAAATCTAATCTCACTGAGTTAGCTAGATTCAACCGATTTCAGATGGAAAGCTAATAGAGAAATTCTGAAGGTCATGCATGGCAGTAGGATGGTAATAAGAGAAAAAAAGTATGGAAAACACTACCTTATGGCTAGGAGCCTAGTGCAAGGTGGAGCTCCAAGTAAAAATGGATCGGACATGAGACGGAAGACTCAGGAGGATGACATGTAATATCGTAAAGTGAAGTTTCTATTACCGCAGGAAGCTACCCCGAGCAGATCTTAGGTCAGAAGGATTACAGCAGTCGATGGAGGTGGGATTAAGCAGCCTAGCTCGACTCCTACATTTGTCCATCCATGATCAACAGGCGATTGCCTTAGGACATAAAAATGCTAGATGAGCTCTCAGACAGACGAAGATCGAATATCGAGTCGAGATGAAGATTGTTGAGAAAAATATCTTGAATTCTGTAATAATAAGCTCACAACAAAGTCTAGAATGACGAACGTAGTCCAACGAGTCCAAGAACACCCCAATCAAAGTTCAGATAGCAAATATACCCATGAAGGAATATGCAAAATCGATGGTGGGACCCATGGGCTGGTACAGGCCAACGGGCTGCTAGGCCTGGCACACCACGCAGGCCAGCTTGGCCCTACATGCGGGCATGGGCCCAGCGCCTAGTGCACGGGTGCATGCTCTCGCATGGCCCAAGCTGGCCACTCGCATTGCATAGCCTAGGCCCAGGCACTACGTGCACTGGCGCGGCCCAAGCCCAGGCGGGCTTTCGCGGAGCACTCGCACGAGGTGGGGGGGGGGGGGTGTTCTGTTGCTGTTCACGTGGACCGGGTGGTCCATAGAAGTGTTTTGGTGGTCCATGGGATATTTTTGATGGTCTATTCATGGAGTTCACGACTTTTTTTGAGGACTGAACGTGCGCCCAGCACGATCGGATGGCCAATGAAGCTGCCGACAAGATTTGGATGAAAGCTGAGCATGTAGAGCCTGTTTGAGTTTCAATAGGACTCACATCTCCGATCTAAAATAGGATTGAGGCCTTTGAAAGGCCCGAAGCAGTCTGAGAGAGGCTGTGGCATGGTGGCTTAGACGTTTTGGTGAAATCTGAGACGATAGTGAGCAGAAGGAGAGAGCCAACGGACAATAGAAGCAAGGGTTTCAAATAGATAGCTAGGCAGCCGATTGTGATAGTTTCAAGAGGTCTCCAAAAGAGAGTTTGGTAATGATAGCTTCTTATTGAGAGAATTATATATGTAAGTTGAGAGTGGATAATCTCCTCTTGTATCTTTTTCTTTTTTCATAGTGAAACTTTGCATGTCCTATAGAAGCAAGTCTTTAGGCTGATCCACGCACTTGATTGTTCTTGTTTTATTTTCTTCTTTCTTTCTATCGTAATAATCTAGTACGAGATTCTCATCAAGTGGTATCAAAATGAGCTGATACCCCAATGGAAAGATTTGCAATGCACGATCCAATGTTGTGGAAACAAAAAAGGATCAGTCATTCTTTCGTGTGAAATAATGCAAACCCCGAGAATGGAGGATCTCCAAGTAGTCTCCTTGATAGGACAGCACAATTCAATGTCTCCTTAAAGGATAAGTTCTTCTTGGTAGAGCCCATCAATGAATTGGGGTGGGAGAGGATTTCCTCAGAAGTGAGGAGCAACCAATGATGATCGTCGATCCATATGGTGGGAGGATGGATGAGATCTCTGAGTCTCAGACTCCCTTACCCCATAGGGAGTTTGTATAATGTACAGTAAATACTTGGTGGGCTTGGGGGAGGGAGGGACAAAAGCAAGTAATAAGCATTTGGACTGGATTAGGAGTTTCTGTCATTTCATGGAGTCCAAGGGATGCCTATTGAACTATAGGGACCTTGATTTTGGTAGCGATAGGGTGGGTAACACAACTTACAAATGCTAGGGTGTAGGGAAGGAGGTACTTCAGGAGGGACTATGGGAGGTTGGCACCAGTGAAGGGCAAACATGATCCTGGGAATTTCTTTAGAAAAGTGAAGAGTCCCACCTCTCTTTCCGGCTTATATAGCAGCTTATAGAGCAAGAGGGATCTTTAGGTTAGATTTGTGTGACGCAGTGCCTACAGGCAAAATTTGTGATGTCGCTTTCTGCATTCAATATTTGCTTCTCTTCGGAGCCTCAGGGAGATGAAATTTCTCTTGGATAAGAAGTCATATACCAAAATAAGAAAATAAATAAATCAATAAGAAGAGAAGTTAATAAATTGTTATTTGTCAATTCAGTTGCCTTTTATTTTATATATTGTTTCATGTCATGTATTACAGCCTTTAGGAGGCTTATCCATCAAGACTGACTTGATTTTATACTGTGATCATGAGCTAAAGAACAGTAATCAACTGAAATATGAACAAATCATCTCAGTGAATTTTATACAGAAATTCTATGCTAAAATTGGAGAGACATGGGGGAAAAATTTGAATAAAAAGTTGGAACAAGATCTCTTTGAAATATGCTTGGTCTCCGTCTTCAACTCTCCCGCCCTCTGGCTGAAAATATAGAAAGAACGGGGGAAATCTTGTTATGGTATCAACTTATTCTAATACCAATTATTGGAGATTTTGTACCAAAATATTACGGCAGAAAGAAAGAAGAAAATTAAATAAAAATATAATCAAGTACGTGGACCAGCCTAAAAACTCGCCTCCATAGAGTATGCAAAGCTTTACTATGAAAAGGAATAGATACAAGAGGAAATTACCTACTCTTAACTTACGTATACAATCCTCTCAACAAGAAGCTATCCTTATAAAGCTCTGTATTGGAGATCCCCTGAAATGACCGCAGTCTATAAACTAGCTGTCTGTCCATAGCCTCCTGCTCATGCTGTCTGTTGATGCTCTTCTCCTGCTCTCTGCCATCTCAGATCTCACCAAAATCAGCACCAAGCCACCACATATCCTTCGGTCTGCTGCTGTAGGCCTTTTAAAGGCCACGAACGGGCTTTAATCTAAGTTCAGGACGAAGTCCTGACTCGATTCTAACTCAAATGGTGTTCCAGCCATTAGATCGTGACTACAGACCTCCATAGCTGTTGGATCGCGCAAACAACTTCATGAATCCCATGAAAAAACTTGGTCTGCGGGTAAGAGTCCGTAGACCGCGTGGAAGCCTGCTGCGCGCATGCCCGCGCGTGCTCGCCCGTGCTAGGCATGCATTGTCGACCAAACCCGAAACCAGAATAGCCGACTGCCTAGGCCTGGGTTGTGCAGCATGCATGCCCAACCTAGGCCTAGGCCGCACCAGCGTGCATGGCCATCTGGGCCTGGGCTGCGCAATGCGCGCGCCCGCATGCCCAAGCACTGGGCCACGCCTACACGCTGGGCCCGCCCTTGCACTGGGCCCGCCCGCATGTTGGACCCTGCCCGCATGGCTTGCTCTAGCCTGCACCGGTCCATGGGTCCCATCTGACAGCTTCATATGCTCCTTCGCACATATTTTCATCATCTGGACTTCGATTGGGGTGTTCTTAGTTTTGTTGGACTCCGTTCATCATCCTAAACCTCGCTGTGATCTTATTATCGAAAAATTCGAGATATTTTTTTCAACAATCTCTATATCAACACAATATTCGGTCTCCAACTATCTGAGAGCTTGTCATGCACTCCCATGCCCTAGGGTAATTACCTACTAATCATGGATGAAAAAACATGGTAGTCGAGCTAGACTGCTCAATCCCATCTCTATCGATTACTGTGATCCTACTGACTTAAGACCTGCTCGGGATAGCCTCTTGCAGCAATAAGAACTTTACCTTGCCATGTCGCATGTCGTCCTTTTAAGTCTTTCATCTCGTGCCCGATCCATCTCCATCTGAAGCTCCACCTTGCACTGAGCTCCCCATCATGAGGTAGTATTCTCGATACTTTTTTCTCTTATTACCATCCTACTATCGTGCATGGCCTTTAGAATTTTTCCATCAGCTTTTCATCTAAAGCCGATCAAATTTAGTTTGCTCAGTAAGATTAGATTTTTCTAAAAGTTAGGTATGTATCGGATCTCATCCAACTTCTTCACTGTTCCATCATGGAGCTTCATACTGATCATCCCGTTGCCCTTGATCTCATAGCTCGATCTATCTGGCAGGAACATAGTGCCCTCATCGATCTTTAGGAAGTTAAATAGCTTTTCTCTGCAACATATATGATGAAAATAAGTAGAATCCATAATCCATAGAGAAAGAAGTAGATACCTCATTAATTACCAGAAAGACATCATCACTGTCTTCTGTATCGCTACTGGCCATCGCCACAATAGCATGTGTTTGATCTTTGAGTTATAGGCAATTCTTGACTCGATGCTCCAACTTGTCATACCGGTAATACTTGATCTTACTCTAATCGCTCATCTTGAACTTGGACCACCCACCTCGCGATCTTCTGTCGCTCCATCTTCTGCCGCCATCATCTTTAGTCACCATCAGTACCGAGTTGCCACCTGAACTTGAGCCTCAGTTCTCTTACTTGAGAACTTCATTCTGGAGTAGTATAGAAGTCACATCTTCCATCTTGATGGTTCTCTTACCTACAAAAAGAGCGATCACCAAAGACTCGAAAGAGGATGGAAGCGATGATAGCAAGACCAATGTCCTGGTCTTCTCCTCAACCTTTTTGCCAATGCTGAGGAGGTCAGTGAAGATCTTCTGAAAGTTGGATGAATGCTCCTACAGGCTCTGACCTTTATCTATTTGTAGCTAGTAGAACTGCCTCTAAAGGAATAGCATGTTGGCAAGTGATTTCTTCTTGTACAACTCCTCGAGCTTCGATCACAGTGCCATCGAGAAAGTCTTGTCAAGTACTTGGATCATGACATCATCCACTAGGTACAAGCGGATCATGCTCATCACCTGCATTTAGATCTACTTCTAATCCTTCACCTCCATGATGGCTGGCATCTCTCATACAAGAGAGCATCGATCAACCCATGTTGGATGAGGACATTCTTTACTCTTGCTTGCCACAAGGAGAAATTATTCTTTCCATCGAATCTATTGATCTCCATCTTGATTGTGCTTGTTTTCTCCATATTCTTTAATCTTTAACACCACTGCTACAATCGTGCTTCAGTACTGCCTAATTCTGATACCAATTATTATGATATCAACTTACTTTGATATCAATTATTGGGAATCTTGTATCAGAATATTGCGGTAGGAAGAAAGAAGAAAATAAAACGAAAATATAATCAAGTACGTAGATTAGCCTAAAGACTTGCCTTCATAGAGCATGCAAAGCTTCACTATGAAAAAAAAATAGATACAAGAGGAGATTACCTACTCTCAACTAGCGTATACAATCTTCTCAACAAGAAGCTATTCTTATAAAGCTTTCTTTTGGAGACCTCCTGAAATGACCACAGTCCGCTGTCTTGCCATCTATCCCAAGCTCCTTACTGCTGCTGTCCATTGACACTATTCTCCTGCTCTCTACCATTTTAAATCTCACCAAAATCACCACCAAGCTACCACATATCCTTCAATCTGCTGCTACAGGCCTTTTAAAGGCTATGGATGGGCTTTAGTCTGAGTTCAGGACGAAATCCTGACTCGATTCTAACTCAAACGATGTCTCAGCCATCGGATCGCGACCGCAGTCCTTCGTGGCTGCTGGATCGCGCAAACAACTTTGTGAACCCTGTGCAGAAACCTGGTCCACAAGTAAGAGTCCATAGACCACGTGGAAGCTTGCTGCACGCATGCTTGCCTACACTAGGCGCTATGCATGCTGTCGCCCGAACCCAAAACCATAATAGTCGGCTGCCTAGGCCTGGGCTGCACAGCGCACGCTTGGCCTAGTCCTGGGCCACGTCATTGCACACGGCCACCGGGGCCTGGGCTACATGAGAGCGCACACCCGCGCGCTGGGCTGCACTCGCATGCTAATCCCACCCGCTTGCTAGGCCACGCCTGCATGGCCTTGCACCGATCCATAGATCCCATTCGATGGCTTCATATGCTTCTTCATGCATATTTTCGTCATCTGGACTCTGATTGGGATATTCTTAGGTTTGTTAGACTCTGTTCATCATCCTAAACCTCATTGTAGGCTTATTGTAGGATAATTTGAGGCGTTTTCCTTAACAAATCTATAAGGCTTTGATCAGTTGGTCAATCAGTTTCTTGTGTTGAAATGACACAGTTCAATTCGAACACCCCCTAGTGAATTGCAACAATTCCTTTGTGCATCACCAGCATGACAAACTGACCGGATGGCTAAGAAAAATACTGCAGCATTACTACTTAAAATTAACTGAGCTGAGTTTGAGCTCAACTCAGCACTTTGCCCCCATGAATGGGAGAATTGTCGTTGGATGGACTTTAACGAGAGAGAGAGAGAGAGAGAGAGAGAGAGAGAGAGAGGAGAAAAGAGCGTGTGCCAGAGCAGTTGACATTCTTGAATATTTTTAACCCAAATGCAGTGATTCTTTTGATCGTCCTGCTTTCTGCATACAGAGTCAAGAAGGCAATTTGCTTGACTTAAAACAAAATTACAAGTTGCTTTCCCAGCTTCCACTTAAACAAATTACACCAATTTTAGATCTAGGAAGCTGCAAAAAGTCACAGAAGGCTGAAGTAGGACTCGCTGGGCTACTCTCCTTAAACCAATTAAGACCAAAAACATTGTTAACAATATCACCATCTTAAGCCCCAAGATTTTCATATCAGCCAGAATGCTTAGGAAGAAAAGGAAAAATACCTTAATAATTCATTAATAGATTGCATTGACTTCTAAACTCTGGACTAATCTAATCAGTTGCTTTTCGTGAATGGCATTGGCAGGGGTAATGTACCAAAGACAACATCCCAAAGTGGAGAAGTAATGCCGAAACCCTTGTTTTGTATTCTGCAATGATGATTCAAATGATATTTCTGAAACAAAAACAAGGGTCATAAGCACTGATATAAAGGTCTGCAATTCCTACCAAGGTTCTGGTTAGCTCAATCTCTTCTTACCTTCATATTTCGAGCTGTATCTTTGGATGGTTGTCCATGGTGCAGGTAATAGTGGGTGCAGTCATACATCACATAACCCAACAAGCCGCCTCCAAATATCGCAGATGCGGTAGTAGGGGTTGTTAAGAGCCTAATCAGGGGCCAGATCTACGAGACAGTCCACAAAGAAGAATGAGCGAACGTACCATCATGATTCAAAACTTACATGTTAGACAAATAAAGATAGCAAGTTCTGAATAACAAATTTCCTTCAAAGTTGATCCTGTTATATAGAGCCCATGGGCCAGCCCATTTGGCCCTAAAAATGGGTCGGGCCGGGCCCAAAAATCCTGGCCCATATATGCACGTAGGCTTTTTGGGCCGGCCCCTATAGCCCATGGGCTGAACTGGGTTAGGATCGGGTTTGCCCATGGGCCGGCCCATATCGAGGCAAAATAACTAATAAGCCTAAAGGCTAATACTAGTAAGCCAGTAAGGCAGTACCAATAACCCTTCCATTCCCAATTTTCGTTGGACCCTTTCACCCTAGCGAGCCTTAAAACCTGATTCAGCCACTTGGCTACAATGATTCCCATTCTAAGGCTCCAAGCGGCAGTGGTCTTCTCGTTCCAAGCGGCCGCGAGGCCAAGCGGCTAGTGACGGTGTCGGGCGGTGATAGAGCCGCGAGGCGACTAGTAGGCGACATCCAAGCACGATGGTCCGATGGAGGAGAGAAATAGACAAGCGGTCCGGTGGCGGACTCACGGCATATGGCGAGCCGGCGACAACTTCGATCTTGTAAGTTCGGCTCCATTTTTGTTTTTTTTTTTTTGATTTTTCTCTCAATGGAGAGTCGGAGACAGGGGGTTGGAGTTTGAGACAGTGAGACCGTCGGCAGGGGTGAGGGGGGCATCGGGCGAGGTGGGTCAGTGGTCGTGGCCCGTGAGTCTTCTTCCTCCTCCGTCGCCCGCCGCATCTGAGATCCGAATGTGCCTTTGTCGGCTCTTATGCTGCCAGGGCCCGGATGTACCTATGTCAGCTCCCACCGGCTACCAGTCCCGGACTCAGGTGAGGTGACTGCAACCTCCTCTGCACGGCCGCACCCTCCCCTCCCCCCAGCAGTTAAACAGAGTCACAGACTCTCTATTTAACTTAAACAGATGTGTATTACTGTAGATAATATTTTTCTTTAGGTGTTTAACTGTTTAAGTGTCCCTATACAACAATTATGCCTTGATCTGGATAATATTTTCCTTTGGAAGACTCAACAGTGCTCTACATATGTGCGTTACTGTATTACTGTTTAATTTTTGATGTGTATTACTGTTTAATTTATTCACTCAACAATGCTCAATGGTGCTCTACAGATGCTTCAGTAACTGTTTAATTTTTTATGTGTATTACTGTATTAGTATTATCATTTTAAACATATACTGATCGTATTAATTTATTTAAATTATTAAATTATAAAAAAATAATGAACTCAGCGAATATCATTATTAATAATTTGGATGATGATAAAGTTATTAAAACTCTTCCGATTCATGCAAAAAATACTAAAAGAGAAACATCAAATGTATGGAAATATTTCTCAATGGTAAAGTTAAAAGAGGGGAATGAAAGAGCTATTTGCAATCATTGTAAAAAACAATATGCAGTAATCCTAAAACTCGCATCAATTATGGGACTTCACATTTATCTCATCATATTTCAAGCTATAAAAAAATTGAATATCAAGATGTGGGTCAAATGCTCCTTGATCAAGATGGCAAAATGAGATCAAGAAAGATAAATCAAAAGGTTCATCGTCATATGCTAGCAGAAGCTATAATTCAACACGATTTGCCTTTTTCTTTTGTTGAATACGAGAAGATTAGGGCTTGGGCAAAATACTTAAATCCAGATATAGTGATGCATTCTAAGAATACTGCTATTGCTGATATCAAAAAAGTTTATATCAAAGAGAAGAAAAAGCTTAAGCAAGTCATGGCTAAGATTTCTAATAGAGTGTGTTTAACTTCTGATGTATGGACGATATCTACTACAGAGGATTATATTTATTTAACTGCTCATTTTGTTGAGAAAAATTAAAAATTATGTAGTAAAATTCTCAATTTTTATCGTATAAAACCTCCACATACTAGAGCTGAATTAGAAGCAAATATACTATATTTGATTGTTTGAAACAATGAAAAATAGATAAAAAGATTTTTTCTCTTACATTAGATAATGCTTCTGCTAATGATAATATGCAAGTTATCTTGAAAAATCATCTCCATTTGCAAAATAGCTTATTGTGTGATGGTGAATTCTTTCATGTGCGGTATTCTGCTCATATATTGAATCTTATTGTTCAAGAGGGCTTAAAAGTAGCCAATGAAGCATTATTTAAAATCAGAGAGTGTCAAGTATATGAGAGGATCAGATGGGAGGATGATCAAATTTCAAGAATGTATTCAGCAAGCTAGCATTGGCATAGGAATTGATTTAAGGTTGGATGTGTCAATAAGATGGAATTCAACATACTTGATGCTTGAAAGTACAATCAAATATCAAAAAGCTTTTGATATTCTTCTGGTGATTGATAGAAATTATAAATATTGTCCAGTAGATGAAGAGTGGAAAAGAGAAGATAATGTATGTGAATTTTTAGAACCATTTTATGAATTACAAACATGATCTCAAGTGCATCTTATCCGACCTCCAACTTGTATTTTATGCAAGTTTGGAAAATTGAATGTATGCTAAATGAAAACTTGGACAATAATGATGAGGTAATGAGGAAGATGGCTACTAGAATGAAAGAAAAGTTTGACAAATATTGAAAGGATTATAGTGTGGTGCTTGCTTTTGGAGCTATTCTTGACCCATGAATGAAACTTGATTTTTTGAAATTTTGTTATACAAAGCTTGACCCTTCAACTTTCCAAGAGAAGGTAAATAATGTGAAGGAGACGTTGGAAAAGATTTTTGGAGAATATGCAAGCAACTTCAATGTACAAGTGCTTCTCCATCATCCAATGAGTCCATCTTGTTGCATAGGCCAAGTGGAAATGGAAGTAGCCACAACTGATCAAAAATCTTCAATGTAAGTTTTTCTAGTTATATATTAATTATTATATCTTATTTGTTTCATTTATATTTTGTTTATATGTTTAAAATATTTCAAAATGAAAATGTTGTTGATACTGGCAAGTGCGAATTGGATATTTATTTGGATGAAGCAAAACTTGATTATGACCACTATGATGATTTGGATGTCCTCAATTATTGAAAGATTAATGCTAAACGATTTCCTACTCTTTCTATCATGACACGTGATATATTGAGCATTCCAATTACTATAGTGGCATCAGAATCTGCTTTCAGTATTGATAGTCATGTTCTAACCAAATATAGAAGTTCTATCCTTCCTGAAAATATCCAAATTCTAATTTGCACTTGAAATTGATTGCGTGGCTTTGTGCCAAATGTTGATGGTGATATTTCTTGTATATTTATTGTATATGTTTTACAATCTTTATTCATTAATTTATTTTTTGAATTGATTGTTTAATATTTTAATTAGTTTTTTATTGGTTGTGAATTTTAGATGAAGATGATAGTAATGCTGGCCTTGAGACATCAAAAGTGGATTCAAATGTGCTTCAAAAAGATAAATTTGCAGAGGAATAGCTTGTTTAATTTGATGTTATTTTTTTAGTTTGATGTACCATGGATAATACACTTCCTTTCCTAGCTAGTAACTAGGTTCTTGTAACTCTTTTTTCAGATAGACATGCTAGTTGCTACAATGTTCTATCATGTCATATGGGTAGTTGGATTTTCATTTTAAGATCTAAGTATCTTATCTTCTTAGTAATGTCCACCTACTAGATTGAAATCAATGGATATTTGTATTAAACAACAATCAAAGTTACTTGTTTTGGATGCATCATAGGTGCTTATACTTATTCTTTGGGAGCACCATTTCCTTGCTCTTGCAGCCTTTCCTAGTTTTGGTTACTTAGGAAAATGTCCAAGTGGAGTGTCACATGATTTGGGCAATTGAAGCTTCTTTTTGGAATCTAAGTTCTTTTGTTCCTAATTGGAATGAGTTTCATATATGAAGAATGACAGCTTTTCTAACTAATGTTGTTTCGGGGAAAAATAAGCAAGTTGTAAACCGCATACGGGATAAAGTGCATGAATAAATCTCGTGATAGATATGTTAATTACACCAATTAGCCATGCATGAATAAATTGCTTCAGTGCTTCCTTAATACTTGGGTTAATATTTTCAATGAAATCTTCAAGCCATTAAAAAAATAAGAAAGAAAGAAAACCAAATTAAAATGTACTAATTTTGATTTATGAGCAAAGGGCTTAGGCTAGAAGAAAAAAAAAAAAAAAAAAAAGTTGGCTGCCCAGCCCTAACCCACAACCCACGTAGGCTAGAAAAAAAAAAGTAGGCTGGCCCGGCCCTAACCCACAGCCCACATGGGCTAGGGCCTGACCAGGTTTTTTCAGCCCATTTTAACAAGTGGGCCGAACCCAGCCCGGCCCACATATTCATAGCCCACGTGGGCTAGGGCCGACCGACTTTGCCAACTATACTATTATACATGTAGATAGGAATTATGCCAATATCTTACCAAATTAGAAAATCTCACTCTATAGAGTAATAAGATGTGTCACGCTTATTAAATCATGGATGACATAAAGAAAACTATATTTTGATTGATAAATTGATTCTTATTATGAAGTAGAAAGGCGATGGTAAGGAAAATGCATACGGGCACGCAAAGAATAGCTGTTGCAGCTGGTGGGAAAACAAGGCGCAGTCCATCCATCGGATGCTTATGATGGCATCCATGAAGAAGATAATGTAAGGTATTTGCTCTGAGCGTAATCTCAATTAACATTTTTTATTAATTTTATGCGCTCAAAAGGAAAACAAGCATACTGGTTCACAATAGAAACCTTAAATATAAGTAACAAAAGGAGAAGCATACCAGTAGCTTGAAGTTTTAATATGGAAAAGGAAGCGATGCAATGTATACTCAATGAGCGTCCACAAAAGAATACCACCCACAACCATTTGAGCTACCTGAGGAACTGTATGTCCCATGCAGACAGACATGCTCACAAGCCAACAGACTACTGGGATCCATACAACTGGAATCACCCACCATTTAGTATGGGTGAACATCTGATCAATGTGAAGCGCAAGTGAATCAGAAGGATACTATTAATTTTTTTTCATAGATTCTATATTGGAACACAGAGAATTGGCTAATTACCTCCAAGAAGTCATTTTCAAAAAAGCGTGGACCTTCCTTGGTCACAATGGGTTGGTGAACCCATTCCTCATAGTCTTCCCCAAGATGGCCAACCTAAAAGAGTTTTCATTGCTCATGTCATAGAACAGAAGAGAATCTAATTCACTAACAACAAAATATCAGTAACAAACTTAAAAATTGGAAAAACTAGAAATCAGAATTGAAGAGCAAGAATATAGGCTTAGAAAGGGGATATCACAAATGAAAACAAGAAGAAACCTAACATTTGATCTTCAAGGATAAATGAGAATACAAATATAGTTTAAGTTAGGCATATGGAGTTTCGGTAAAAAAAATTGTTTTCTTTGATGAGATGGTTAATAACTTGAATTGTTTTCTTTGATGAGATGGTTAATAACTTGAGTTGTTTGATCATGCCACAAGATTGTTCTCCTTTTTCACGTTTTCTTTTTTTAATTCGCTCCCTTCTTTATGTAGGTTGTACAAGAAATTGCAGGTTGATACCTTTATCAAGGTTGCAAAAATGTTGTTATCCAATTGTCACCGCCATTCAGGGTAACCATTATACATGCATCCCATGCACATAAAAGCACAAGTTGGGTGTCTTTGGGCTTGTCATTTGTGCCTATGTTGACAAATAATTAGTCAGCAGTCAGCACAACAATACAGTTAATATATGTAGATTATATTCGTAGGTAAAACTGGAACACAGTCCATCATTTGTTCTTGTCAGTAAGATCTCTGTCTCAATCCAATCTTATTCCAGAATTTTTTTCCCTCGAGTTGGTCTTCCTTTTAACAAACCAACTAGAACCACTACTTCTTCACCGTCAGAAAAAGCATATCATAATCATTTTTCTCCTGCATTTAGTGCATGTATTTGACAGCCATAATAATATTTAGCTATTATATTTTTTTCATAATGAGAATGCTGCCCCAAAACCATTATAAAAGCTTTTTTAACATTATAACAATCCTTAGTTGCAACCATGCTCCAGTAATGGGTAAACATTGCATTTCTTGAAACATATATGTATATATCTTGTCAGTTATTAATAGTGAACTGTCTTTTGATTTATGATATTTCATCCTCAAGAGACTCCTTATCAGTGGGATCAATTTGATTGTACTCATCGAATATAGAAATATAAAGGAGAAATAAAATGTATAGAAACATAGATAAAAAAACAAATATCAGAGGCAACAAAAATTATATTTGCATATATCATGTACAAAAGGGCTGTCAAATGTTGAATATTTAATATGCGTGAAAATGTTGCATGGAAAATATATTGGAGCTAAGGGTCTACCACCCACGATTTCTCAAAATTGGTAAAAATAGGAGGAACTAGCAAATAATAAAGGTCTCCAATTTTGATATAAACACATGTATCTCCAAATTCTTGGCACCATTTAAAATGCTGACTTTCCCTTTACATGGTCCACCCACCCATTCCCATCGCTGGTGTGTAAAATGTTTGTTACCCAACATCATCCAAAACATCACAAAACCAATTGACCAATTGACAGGGAGATAGGACTTGACTAACAAATACAGTTTTCTCCTAATTTCGTGAGTCTCACAAAAAAGTATTTCCAAAAATTTTCTATACAATTTTGCAAACAGAAGCTTGATGAAAAGGTAGCTTTGTGGACAAGGTTATTTCATTCAATACCATGCAAAGCAAGCAGGAAGGTTATCACAAGTTCATCTGAATGAATATTAAGGATATTACTAAACAGAAACCATGAAAAGTTTTTTCATTCTACACTCTAACTTCATAAGAACAAGGAAACCCCCTAATCATAAAGTAACGCATGTAAATCACCACCCTCCAAGCTACTGTTAGCCATTTAATGATTTTTAAATAAAATTAATAAAATATATTAATGAATTATAAAAGCATCAAATTAATCTAGGATATGCATACTTTCAATTAAAAATGTTTCTTAAATTTTTATGATTGGATTTTATCTTATTTTATTGTAGAGAAATGGCTATTATGGAAAGGTATAAACCTTCTCAAAATGAATAGTCCCACATTGGAAAAACACAATGGGGATATAGTGCTTATATTGATTCCCATGCCCACTACTTCTAGTTGGGCTTGTAGGGAACAGGCTAGGTGAACCATATATGTGTTTGAATATTCTTTTTGCACTATCATCTAATAAAGCCTTTTATTAACAGGCATTTAAACTGAAATGGTTTAAAATGATGAAAAAATTTTCATTAACGGGCATTTAAACTGAAATGGTTTAAAATGATGAAAAGATGCATCCTTACGATGCTCTGGTTTCAGAGACAGAACTCTCTCTCATGCTATTGCTTTCAGATCAGAAAGCCTTTCCATTTTAGCCCAGTCTTCGTAAAATTTTCCTATTTTTTGTGGCACTATTGAGATAACAAGATCTTGAAATAAGCATCCCTAAGATTCATACTTATCAGGGGTTCGAAGAAGACGATGAGGGTTGAATCTTGGAGACGTATCTAGCTAGAAAATCCTATATAATAGGAGGCAATACATTCTTAGGATAATGCTGAACTGCATGCCTTGCTTCTATCAGGCTTGTCACATCTAACCTTATTTATTATTTTATTTTAAAAAGAATTATCTATACACAAAATTTTCTTTTATAGTTGATTAATAACTTTATTGTATTAGCAATTATTCTATCATAAATCTATAACATTCTAAGAACATATTTGGATAATTTCTACTATCTAAGATTTTATATTCACTAGTATTATTATTTGTCAGTCAGATCTACAATGGTACCATCAGAGGATTCACTAACTATTAAACCAGAAAAGTTCGATAGAACTAATAGATTCAAAACTTAGCTGACCAAAATAAAATATTAGCTTGCATCTTTAGGTCTAGTTTCAGTCATTTTTTAAGTCTCTATAAACTTTGAATATAACATTGAATCTTCATTATCATCATCTTCTGTTGTTAAGGATCAAAATTCAATTTGTCTCCTATCATCAATAAAGATTGCCAAATCAAAAAATCTTACTGATGAAAAAATTGATTACCATTGTAGGAATAGGATTTTGAGTACTCTTAATAAAATCTTGTATGAAAATTTTTTGATATTTAAAATAGCCTTTGAATTATGGAAAGGACTAGAATCTCAATTTGGTATGGATAATGGTGGAGTTGATAGATTCAATAATATTTATTTTCATAAATTCAAAATTATTGATGGTCAACCTATTAATCCTCAACTTTATGGGTTTCAAAAGTTACTTAGAAAAGTTCAAACTTGTGGTACTATTTTTTTAGAGGATTTTAAAATGTCTTCTCTCATTGATATTCTCTCACCCTCCTGGAATAACTTTTCTAACCATCTTTGTTTGATCCAAAAATCAATGTCTTTCTTTGAAACTCCTTAATGCTATTCGAGTCAAAGATCAACGTAGGTCGATACTTCAACCTATGAATGATTGAGGACCTAAAGTAAATGTCACTGAAATTCTTTCCAATCCTCAAAACTCTAAGATCAAGCCAAAAGAAAAGAAATTCAAGAAATGAAAAATGGGTCAAGGCCAAAGACAATATCCTAAGTTCCAAAATCAAACTAAAGGTTAACAGAAAAAGTTCTGCTATGTTTGTGGAAAGACAAACCATTTAGCCCCTAAGTGCTATTTTCGGAAGAAAGAACCTTCTATGAAGCCAAAGGGTGCTACAAATCTTCAAGTAAATATGCTTGAAGGTGAAAATAATTTAAGGTTTGTTTCTAACCTTTTTGTTAATGTTACTACTTCTTTCTTTGATTGGTGGATTGATACCGGGGCTAACACTCATATTTATTTTGATCCTTCCTGGTTTACCACCTTTCAAGATAAATATGGAAAAAGTGTAACACTGAAAAATCATACAGCGGTGCCTATCAAGGAAAGTGAAAAAATTATATTGAAGATGTCTTCTGGAAAGACTATTACCTTGAAGGACGTGTTGTATATGCCAAACATTAAAAAGAATTTAGTTAGTGGTTCTTTATTGTGTAATGATGGTTATCATCTTATGTTTGATGGTACTCAACTTGTTATAAGTTATGAAAAATTATTTGTTGGTAAAGGATATTCATATGATGGTTTGTACAAACTTAATATAATTCCGTACAATATTAATGAAAGTTCAAGTTCCATTATTTTATATGTTGAATTTTCAAATTTATGGCGTAATAGATTAGGACATGTTAATTATCGTAATTTACAACATATGATGAATTTAAATCTAGTTCCCAAAAGTAAAGTAGCTTTATCTAAAAAGTGTGAAGTATATGTTCAAGATAAACAAACTAGACATCCATATAAGAAAGTTGTAAGTTGTAACTCCATTAAAATTTCTACTAGAGATGGTAGTAGATATTTTGTCATCTTTATAGATGATTATTCTAAGTATTGTTGTATATATTTACTTAAGTCCAAAGATGAGGTACTAGATAAATTTAAGGTATTTAAAATTGAGATTGAAAATCAAAGAAATAAACATATTAAGATCATTAGATCTAATCGTGGGGGTGAGTATACCTCTAATAACTTCATATTATTTTGTGAAAAACATGGTATTAAACATGAAGTTATTGTCCCATATTCACCTCAGTCTAATGAAGTGGCAGAACGGAAACATAGGATCCTTATTGACATGAAGAATACCATGATATTAAAGTCAAGGGTTCTTGAAAATTTGTGGGGGAAGCCCTCCTATCTACCTGTGTCATTTTAAATAGAGTTTCTTAGAAATTAGAAGTTAATACACCTTATGAACTTTGGTTTGGCAGAGCTCCTAGGATAAATTACTTTAAGGTTTGGGGTTATTTGGCAAAAGTTTGTATACCTGAGCCTAAAAGAAGGAAGATTGGTCCTAAGACTATAGATGCTATCTTTATTGGATATTCTTTAAATAGTAATACTTATAGATTTCTTGTTATCAATTCTTGTATTTTTGAAATTTCTAATAATACATTGATAGAATCAAAAGATGCAACTTTCTTTAAAGATGTTTTTCCATTTAAACATATGTTAGTTCTTCTTTTATTCCGAAACATGTTAGTGACTTTTCGTCTTCTAGTTCTAGAATCATTGATCCTATTATATAACCTAAACCTGAACTATGGAGAAGTAAAAGAGTCAGAAAAGAAAAAGATTTTGGTGATAACTTCTTTGCCTATATAGTTGAAGGTAAACCTTTGATTTATGTAGAGGCTATGACTTCTTGAAGCACCATTTTGGAAAGAAGCTATCCAAAGTGAGATGGATTCTATCCTACAAAATTTCTTTTTATAGTTGATTAATAACTATATTGTATTAGCAATTATTCTATCATAAATCTATAATAGCTACTCCTTGCCATGCCATAAATATATCATAATAGTCCCATCACAAATAGAATTAATTCAATGGCATGATTTCTAAATTAACTTGATAAAAATAATGCATGAGGACACTGAGCAACTAATCACCATGTTCATTCATCTACATCATTTAATGTGGTAGTTAGTGCAATAAACAGGAAAGAAATAATCAGCTTGAGAAGGCAAAAAGCAGACATAACAACTTTAAAAATAACTTATGAAAATATAAGATAATGTACTTGGCAGTCTTGCCGTTCTCATATATGAATGTTTTTCTGAATAATTGTTTTCTTTGTTTCTCTCATAAAAATTCTTTGTATATGATTTTTTTTTTTCTTTTTTTTTTTTGGGTGGTGGTGGGGGGGGGGGCTTGAAAGGGAGACTGTTGTGCATGGCACAAAAGTCACCTGTCTTTATTCATATAAAGCTTTACAGATATGAAGTTTTCAAGATAAAATTTACAGATATTAAAAGAGAAACACAGGATGCACAATTTGTACAGGTTGACATATCTTGAAAAAGTAGTGTAACATGAAAGTATTTGAATAAGTTTGAGCCGTTAATACATCTAAAGGTTGAAAGAAACTTATCTTAATTGGATGCAAACATAATAAGTGAATACATGATTCTGATATATGTTAATTTATTTAAAAGCATCTGAGACATTGCCACTTCCGACCCCTTTTTACCATTTAATAATATCGACTAATGCGAATGTTCGACATTGTGTCTCTTAAGTACAGCAACTCAAGATATCAGCATAGAAGCTTGTTTGACCATGAAATCTTACTTGAAAAACAAGAGGCTTGTTCAAGTCCACAGTGAACTTTTGTGCAACCATCTTGGTGTTCTCACGAACTGCAATTACATAAAGCAAAATGTAAATAACATGAAAATGTTTGGCAAGATGACAAAAAACTATTATGAAGAAACCGACTTAATTACAAACCAAAGAACTAATTACAAGCAACAGGAAAAAGGTGTTTGACATATTGTGTTTTGGCAATTATCTTTTTTCAACAAATCTCCAACAGAAAGGTCTGGGAAAAAAAAGGAGTTTATGTAGGCTAACTGAGTCAAAGATAGATCAGGGTTATAGAATGAATATCTAAGTGTTTGATATGATCTCCAAGGTGTAAAACACCTGTAAACAATACAGCTATGCTATCTGGAGACTGAATGCCTATGGATCAAGTTTTTCTGAATTAATAGTTCTATGGCACAATATGACATTCTAATTATGGAATTCCTTGATGAATAGGAAAAGAATATTCAATATCATAATATTTTTCACATACACATCGTATTTTATACCTTGTAGCTCATGTCTCCAATGATTTAGATTTTCGTTTTTGTGATCCTCATTCACTGAAGTTTGATAGAGTGTGTTTCTCTTCCACACTGTATGGATGGATTTCAATCAACCAAATTTATCCAGAAAATGGGAGAAACGATCTATATTTCATTATTCCTTCACTACCAAACATGTTAAAATATATAAAGATCGATAATTTTGATCCAGCATTCAAGGAAAAACTAAAAAATTTGCTATGAAACCCAGAATCATTCCGAGATCTAGCTTAGAGCGTCAAGAAAAGAGGCATTTCTAACATAAGATTTTAAGAATGCCAAGAAGGAACGCCTTCCAAGGCATAATGGCCGGAAAATCCAATACATAGTTCTCCAGACATCCATATATATTTCAAAATAAAAAGAGAATTAGAAGAACGAACAAAATATATGCAGAAAATCATGCGAAACAGCAGAATAGTATCACGAAAACCAATTTGTTGTTATAAGAAAAAGCAAGGATTTCATAAGCTTATGATTCAAAGAAAAAACTCCGAAAAATCCGTTCTTTACTCAAGGACCAGCAAAGATAAACAACAAATGATCCACTTTGGCGTAATTCTAGCCTAATCACATCAAAAGACCAAACAAATGCAACAATGGCGCATCAAAAACTAATTAAGCCCATGCATCCAACAAGAACAACAGATTCCCACCGCAAAACCATCCAAAAAAACCCGATCCGAGCCCCAAAGTTACAATACCAGATCTGAGAATCATCCCTAAAAAGCAAAGAAAATGCACGAAATTCACGAAACAAGGACCAAAACCTCGCACCTGAATGCTCCTCCGCGATTGGTTTGGCCCCCTCGAAGCCTTGTGATCGTAATCAGAAGGAGCTCTCCTCCTCTCCGTGGGCGGAGCGCGCGCGGAGAGAAGGGAGAGATAAGGGAGACAAGGGTGATCTTTTTAAAAGAAATTTCTTCCCGTATATTTCTTCCACCAAAATCCGTAGAATTTAAAAAGCTGGCGAGCGAATGGGGTTGTCGTCGTCAATTGGAGCGGCAAGAATGGGTGTCCCTTGCCGCTCGTTGGGACAACCCACTGCCACGTCAGCAAAGGTTCATATGAGATCTGATTAGATAATGTTAGGAATAAATTTTGCTCCTATCGAAGTTTAATTTGATGCTAAATTTAATGCAATCGATAGCTACGAAAAAATTTTAGTGGTCGGGCCTTAGCCAAATTTTTTCAGTCGATCGAACTTCTCAGCGGTCGAATTTCAATCGAACTCCCGCGAGAGCCGAACTCCCTCCATACTCTTCCAGTCAGACACCTACGGGAGCCGAACTTCCTTCAAGCTTCTCCTTCGATCGAACTCTTTCCAAACTTTTTCTTCGGCCAAACTCCTCTAGGAGTCCGAACTCCTCTATAATTGATACATACTGAAGTCCACCGATCAATGCCTACTTTCTCAGAGCCATGGCTATTAAATCTGGACAAACGGTCACCATTAGTTTGCCATAAACGACGCTACAGGCGGTGCCCCCCTCCGTGACTGACTCTGTCAAACCTCGAGCAGCCTACCACTACCGAACGATATGGCTATCACTATCAGCCTGATGATATCATCCTCTCCACACCAAATCCCGCACAGCCTTAAACGGCCCGCCATCAGGCGGTATGGCCATCACCATCAATCAAGCTTCGTCTATAAAAGGGATCCTCCAGATATGTTTCCTCTAAGCTCTAAGTTCTCCTCTCCCCTCTAAAACTCCAAGCTCACTTTTCATTACTGAGCACTCCATTTCTGTTGGCTAGAAAAGCTGACTTGACCGTCGGAGGGTCCTACCAGAGCCACCACCACCGCCTCCGGATGGAACTTTGTTTTGCAGGTCACCGACGACGACCTCATCCTCCTCCACTTCAGCTCGATCCGGCGTCAACCAGATTCTGCACCAACAGATTTGGCGACCGCCTCCGAACGGAACTTTATTTTATAGGTCACCGACGGCGACCTCATCCTCCTCCACTTTAGCTCGATCCGACATCAACCAGATTTTGCACCAACAGATTTGGCGCTAGAGGAAGGGCCGCCTCTATTCTTGAGGTGTTCTTGAGGCCCCTTATTCTTAAAGGAGTGCTCAGCGATGATTTCTCTCTTTCCTCTTCAAAGATCTCTCTTCTTCCTCTCTAGAGTTCTTTCTCAAGAAAGAATGACTCCCAGAAGAGCTTCGACTCGGCGATCGGCAGCCTTTGCGCCAGCTCCATCTGCTCCCACTTCAGCCCTGGCAACCCAGGCTCCACCTAAAGCCGCGGTAGATGTGAAGCAGTTCAACCTGCTGGTCCAGCAGGTTCGTGGCCTTGCCGAGATGATGCAGGCCGTGCGGCAACCTCCGATGGTGACTTTGCTAGTAAATCCACCATCAGGATACCAGGAACCAGCCTTAAGGAAGAGCATTTGGCCTAGTATACCAATCGCTCTTAAGAAGGAGAAATAGAGAGCAGAAGTTCTCCCCCAGAAGGTTTCACTGGAGGGCGGAATGAAGTTTGGCCGCGCTCACGACCTCCCCCAGCACAAGCAAGGCCGAACTTTCCCTCGAGCTCGTCATCAAGGAAGCCCCGACAAAGGTTTCACTGAAGGGCGGAATGAAGTTCGGCCGTGCTCACGACCTTCCCAGCGCAAGCGAGGCCGAACTCCCCCTCGAGCTCGTCATCAAGGAAGCCCCGATAAAGGTTTCACAGGAGGGTAGAATAAAGTTCGGCCGCGCTCACGACCTCTCCAGCGCAAGCGAGGCCCGAACTCCTTCTCGAGCTTGTCATCAAGGAAGCCCCGACGGAAGGGCGCGAAGAAGCCTCCCTCCGAAAGTTAGAACCAGCAATGAGGGAGGAACGACAAGGAGATCGGCCGCCTCCTGGAATCATCGACGCTATCTCCGGGAGCTTGGTGCTTCGGCGATCCATCATCTTCCAACGTCAAAGCCAAGAGGAGCTCGTCCCAAATTGAGAAGGCCAGCATGAGATGGAGGAGGTCGCCCGGTCTGAAGCCTATCGTCTGAAGGAACTTGGAGGAATAACGCTCCCACAATCCTAAAACATAAAAAATTCGAAGATGCGCTGCCAATAACTTTCTTTCAATAAAATTCTTCCATTTTAATAATATTGTTTCTTGGTGCAAAAACTATGTGATGACAGGAAAGAAGCAGTCAATAGTGGCTATGTTAGGAACATGACCAAGTCGAAGTCCTTCAACCTCAGCTGCAGGAGATAAGATCTCCCTCGAGCCAATCTCGACTGTAGGAGATAAGATCTCCCTCGAGCTTCAACCTCGACTGCAAGAGATAAGATCTCCCCGAGCTTCAACCTTGGCTGTAGGAGATAAGATCTCCCCTGAGGGTCCGGGCCAACCTCGGCTGCAGGAGATAAGATCTCTCCCAAGCGCCCGCATCAACCTCGACCGCAAAGGAGATAAGATCTCCCGTGAGGGTCCGGGCCGACCTCAACTGCAGGAGATAAGATCTCCCCCAAGCGCCCGCATTAACCTCGGCCGCAGGAGATAAGATCTCCCCCGATGGTCCGAACCAACCTCGGATGCAGGAGATAAGATCTCCCCCGAGCATCCGCATCAACCTCGACCGTAGAGATAAGATCTCCCCGATGGTCCGGGCCAACCTCGGATGCAGAGATAAGATCTCCCCGAGTGCCCGCATCAACCTCG
This sequence comes from Cocos nucifera, assembly GCA_006176705.1. NCBI lineage: Eukaryota > Viridiplantae > Streptophyta > Magnoliopsida > Arecales > Arecaceae > Cocos > Cocos nucifera. Next base: position 670,697 of record QRFJ01000487.1, on the reverse strand, counting down.
ACCGTAGGAGATAAGATCTCTCCTGAGGGTCCGGGCCAACCTCGGTTGTAGGAGATAAGAACTCCCCGAGCACCCGCATCAACCATGGCTGTAGGAGATAATATCTCTCCCGATGGTCCGAGCTGACCTCGGATGCAGGAGATAAGATCTCCCCGAGCGCCCGCAACAACCTCGGCCGTAGGAGATAAGATCTCCCCTAAGGGTACGGGCCAACCTCGATTGCAGGAGATAGGATCTCCCCGAGCGTCCGCATCAACCTCAGTTAGAGATAAGATCTCTCCCGAGCGACTGAGTCAACTCGGCCAGAGATAAGATCTCTTCCGAGCGATCGAGACAACCTCGACTAGAGATAAGAATCTCTCCCGAGCGACCATGTCAACCTCGGCCAAAGATAAGATCTCTTTCGAGCGATCGTGTCTAAGATCTCTCCCGAATGGCTGGACCAACCTCGACTGCAGGAGATAAGATCTCCCCTGAGGGTCCGAGCCAACCTCGACCGTAGGAGATAAGATCTCCTCCGATAGTTCGGGCCAACCCTCGGCTGTAGGAGATAAGATCTCCCCCGAGCGCCCACATCAACCTCGGCCATAAGAGATAAGATCTCCCCTGAAGGTCCGGGCTAACCTCGGCTATAGGAGATAAGATCTCCTCCGAGCGCCTGCAACAACCTCGACCGCAAGAGGATAAGATCATCCCCTGAGGGTCCGGGCCAACCTCAGCTGCAGGAGATAAGATCTCCTCTGAGCGCCCGCATCAACCTCGATCGTAGGAGATAAGATCTCCTCTGAGAGTTTGGGCCAATCTCGACTGCAGGAGATAAGATCTCCTCCGAGCACCCGCAACAACCTCGACCACAGGAGATAAGATCTCCCCCGATAGTCTGCATCAACCTCGGCCGCAGGAGATAAGATCTCTTCCGAGCGCCCGCATCAACCTCGGCCACAGGAGATAAGATCTCCCCCTGATGGTCCGGGCCGACCTCGACTGCAGGAGATAAGATCTCCCCCAAGCGCCCGCATCAGCCTGGACCGTAGGAGATAAGATCTCCCTCGATGGTTCGCGCCGACCTTGGCTGCAGGAGATAAGATCTCCCCCGAGCGCCCGCATCAACCTCGACTGCAGGAAGATAAGATCTCCCCCAATGATCTGGGCCAACCTCGACTGCAGGAGATAAGATCTCCCCCGAGCGCCCGCAACAATCTCGACCGTAGGAGATATGATCTCCCTTGAGGGTCCAGGCCAACCTCGGCTACAGAAGACAAGATCTCTCCCGAGCACCCGCATCAACCTTGGCTAGAAATAAGATTTCTTCCGAGCGACCGAGACAACCTTAGTTAGAGATAAGATCTCTTCCGAGCGCCCGTAATAACCTTGGCTAGAAATAAGATCTCTTCCGAGCGACCAAGACAACCTCAGCTAGAGATAAGATCTCTTCCGAGCGCCCATGCCAACCTCAGCTGTAGGAGATAAGATCTCCCTCGAGTCAACCTCGACTGCAGAAGATGAGATCTCTTCCGAGTTAGCCTCGGTAGTCGGAGATAATATCGTACCCAAGGAGCTCAACCTCCGACCTCGACCTCAGGAGATGGGATCTACAACAACCTCGGCTGGAGATGAGATCTCTCCTGAGCTTCAACTTAAGCCAGCACAGAGCCCAGAAGAGGACTTCGGCAGTCGCCTTTTCTACACTCACTTCCTTCGAGTTTCAAACTTAGAAGTGGGGGGGACTATTGTTAGAGATAAACTCCACTCCTGCTAAAGCCCCATCTGATGCTAAGCCTAATGCAACCGGTAGCCATGGAAGAGCTTCAGCGATCGGACCTTAGCCGAACTCCTTCAGCCGGCCGAACTCCTCAGCAGTCGAGCTCTTTCGGATTTCCAGCGGTCGGCCCTTAGCCGAACTCCTTCATCCGGCCGAACTCCTCAGCGACCGAGCTTCAGTCAGACTCCCGCGAGAGCCGAACTCCCTCTGCACTTTTTCAACCAGATGTCTGCGGGAGTCGAACTCCTTCCAAGCTTCCCCTTCGACTGAACTCCTATGAAAGCCGAACTCCTTCCGAGCTTCCCCTTCGGCCGAACTCCTATAGGAGTTCGAACTCCTCTGGAATTGATACATACCGAAGTCCACCGATCAATGCCTGCTTTCTCAGAGCTACGGCTATTAAATCTCAACGAACGGTCACCATCAGTCTACCACAGGCGACACTACCGAACGATATGGTTGCCACTACCAGTTTGGCGACACTTCTCTTTTCATAATAAATCCCATGTGGCCCACGATCAGACGGTATGGCTGTCACCGTTAGCTTGACGACATCTTTTCTTGCATACCAAACTCCCACCAGACCTCGAGCAGTCCGCTGCATCAGATAGCTACAGTTGTCACCTATCAATCAAGCTCCGTCTATAAAAGGGGATCCTCTAGATATGTTTTCTCTAAGCTCTAAGCTCTCCTCTCTCCTCTAAAACTCCAAGCTCACTTTTCATTGCTGAGCACTCTATTTCTGTTGGCCAGAAGAGCTGACTTGACCGTCGGAGAGTCCTACCGGAGCCACCACCACCGCTTTCGAATGGAACTTTATTTTGCAGATCATCGACGGCGACCTCGTCCTCCTCCACTCCAGCTCGATTCGGCGTCAATCAGATTCTACACCAATAGATTTGGCAACCATCTCTGGATGGGACTTTATTTTGCAGGTCACCGGCGGTGACCTCATCCTCCTCCACTCCAATTCGATCTGACATCAATCAGATTCTGCACCAACAGATAATAAATTATTATTTTTATAAATGTAGATAATGCTTCCGAAGGCTCCCGATGGATAATAAATTATCGATTTTGAGGATGTCTGATTGTTTGGACGATTGTGATTAAATAGTGCTGCATATCACCGGTCCGTTCATCACCATGATCATGCCAACTAAGCAACTACCATGCTGTTTTTGATTTAAATAATTTTTTATTTCTTTTATTTTGAAAATATCCAACAGCCACTTGGTGCGGTGCACGATGGGAAGGTTTTATCAGTAAGATCAGATCTTTATGATACATTACGAAGCAGTTTGACTCACAAAGATACATGCTGGGATAGACATGATGTAAGATAAGGTACAATCATAAGATACCAGTTAGACCATGCCATGTTTCATTGGAGTTAGCATCGTCACAAGTGAAAACTACAACAAGCAAATTAGATTTTCACCAAATTTTATTATAAATTTTCTATTAGAGATGTTACAGTTAGATTTCTTTATTTACAGTAAAATAATTCTCACATGTTTCCCTATTATTAATTGCTATTTCAAGTATAATTTTATACCAAGTTTGACCCATGAGAGCTCATATCCTCTTTATGTGTCATATCCATTATATGGATAATTTTTTGATATATTAATAAAATTTAGCAAAAAGAACTTTTTTCGTCAAATAAAAATTTATTCAATTCAATTTACTATTATTTTGTATTTTTTTAAAAGTATAATTCTGACAATCAAATTACTCAATGCGTCAGATTGAGAGATGGACCACAACCACCTATATCCAAGATGGGCGATATTTCACTCATTTAAGCATGCATCAACACCTATGGTGCAAAACATGCACTATAGAGGATCCAACTTGGTATCACATTGAGTACCACTAATCACCAATTGCTACAGGAAACTAGTCTAATTTTTGAATGAATGTTACTAAATTACTGGTACCATCAGCACTAGCTAGTTGGAGTAGCATTTGATTGAAGATGTAGTTGGTTGATAAAACTTTCTGTTGTAATGACAGTATTCCAATTTAACAATTAGAGTTGGTTTATTTCCATTGAGCAATGTTTGTCTTTCTAGTAGATAATTGCCGCATCTAATGTGATTAAAATCTTAATAGGATTAATATTTTCTAACCAGATATTAAGCTCTTTATTAAGTTACTCACATGAACTTTGTTGCACGTGCAATCACAAACATGCGTACACACACTCCTATCACATGTATGATTGCTTTGATGAATAGCCTCTCATTAAACCTTAGCTTAAAGTTACTAGCTTAGTAGGAGAGTTCCAAAAGCAGCAGATTTTATGTATGAAAGAAGATTTTAAAGGAAAAAACCATTTTCTACTTGCTAGTTGCCAACTGCACCTTTGTAACACCATTTTTTTTTTTAGTTTTTATTATGAAAATGAAGCAATTTTAAAGTGAGATGGAGCTAATATTGTGCACCCCTATTCAGCTATATTTTTTTATTACTTTTTGGTGTCATTTGCATGCTGTTTTTATCCATTTAGCTTTGATGAAATTGGTATCAGAGTAAGGTGCAGTTACTTGGTGGTTGTTTTATATTCTACTTGTATCTAGGGTTTAAAATTAGGGTTTTTTTGGAGAGCATTCAGTTTGAGCTTGAAATTTATACAATATTTAATTAAAATGGAGAATAATATGGTTCCTATTCAACTGCCTAAATTAACTAAGAAGAATTATGATCATTGGAGCATTCAAACCAAGGGTTTGTTAGAATCTCAAGGTTTATGGAAAATAGTTAAAAAGGAGTACAAGGCACCTAGCTCACCACAAAAAAAAAAAAGAGGCCCACTAAAGATCAAAAAAATATTTTTAGAGTCATGAAAGAGAGATAAAAATCTTTAGTTGCTATCTACCAAGCCACTAATGAAGTTAATCTTGAAAAATTTCTAATGCCAAAATTTTAAAAGAGTTACAGGAAATTCACAAGAATGCTCATATGAATGTTGACAAAGTTATAAGCTAGGGCTTCAAATCTTGAGAAGTGAATTTGAGTTGAGCATGAATGAATCAAAGTCTATTTTGGATTATTTTTCAAGGGTGCTATCTATTATAAATGAAATGAAGAGAAATGGAGAGGAGATTGATAATGTTAAAATAATTGAGGAAATTTTGTACTTTTTGACTTCCAAATTTAAGCATATGATGGTGGTCATTAAAGAAAACAAAGAATAAGTATTATGACAATTGATCACTTGATATAAATGCTATAAATTCATGAGCAGATATTGTGTAAAAAGTTTTCTAGCTCTTTATAGCATGAGCAAAAATATTGAGCAAGAATTTTCTAGCTTTTCAAAGCAAGCTCTCCATTCCAAGCTCTCCTTACAAGATGTTAAGGGAGAGTGTCATATATCTAGTACTTAAAGAGGTTATGTAGAAGCTATAAGAACTAAGGAAGAGGTTACAGAGGCTATGGAATAGGTTATGGGCAAGATTTTAAATTTCATCGGACGAACCTATTCTGGTTTTCCCATGGAATGAGACATGCTATCATCCTATCTTATCCTGATACTTGGGATAGGAGATCTCCCAAGATGTGTCGATCAAAATGCTAAGATGATGGTAGGACAATCCTATCCTAATGCATAAGATGATACCCCATCTCAATGTCGTGGTGTCCTATAGGACATCTTGTCAGGGCTTGAATCCTTGGTTATTGGAAATAAAGAAGAGGTTTTAGCAATCAAGGAAGAGGTTCAAGTTATAAAGGAAGAGATGAAGATATTTTTAGAAGAAGCCAATTCTCATTTTCTCTAAGAGGAAGGTCTAAAGGTAATTTCATTTATCATTCTAATCAAGGCTTTGATAAATGGAATGTGCAATACTTCAATTATCATAGGTGTATGCACTATAGCAATGAATATTGAGCATACCAAGACAATAAAGTCAAAAAACATGCTAATCTTATTGAAAAAGAAAGTATTGATTGGGTGACTTCTACTTTGTTGTTGGTTCATAATGGGAATAAGGAGAATGATAGCAATGAAGGATTTTTAATATCTGTGCAAGCAACCATACACATGATAAGGAAGATGAAATTATATTTTGACTCGAATGTAAGTATGCAAAGCTGTGTTACTTTCAATGACAACTCTAAAATTCCGATGCAAGGCAAAAGTAAAGTTCTCATCAAACTCAAAAATGGCAATCATGATTTTATTTTTGATATCTACCATACTCCAAACTTGTGTAAAAAACCTTTTGAGCTTAGGTCACCTTTGGAAAAATTATAATATTAATATGAAAAATCACTTTCTTACTTTGTAAGATAGTCATCATAATTTGATTACTTGTATAAAAATATCTCATGGTAGAATATTGTCTTTGTATATTCAACATAATATATTGTAATATCTTAGCTCTATTATATATGACAATTCTTGATTGTAGCATTTTAGATTTGGACCTCATAACTTTTGAGGCTTGAAGCTCTTGGCTATAACAAATAGAGTGAAGAGCTTGCCACTGGTTAATCATCTACATCAAGTGTATGATGGTGCATTCTTGGTAAGCATCAATGATCAAACTTCACTAAAGAAATGAGGTAGATTGTATCAAAACTAATGAAGCTTATGCACACCAATATTTGCAGCCCTTTGAAGCCTATATCCAATGGCAAGAATCAATACTTACTTTCATTGATAAGTTTAGATGAAAGACTTGAGTGTACTTGTTAAAGAACAAATACAATTTATTGGATGCTTTTAAGAAGTTCAAAGTTTTTGTTAAGAATCAAAGGGGCTACTAATTGTAAGTTTTAAATCCCAATAGAGGTAGAGAGTACACTTCTAATATCTTTGAAAATTATCACAATAAGTATAGAATTATACATCAAGTGACTCCATCAAGGAAAAAGTGGATAATCTTAGACATGGTGAGTATGTTGAAAGAGCAAAAGATGCCTAGAGAATTTTGGACCGAAACGGTTACATATGCCATTTATAATTTGTTAAATAGATGTCTCATGAAGAGTATTCACTTGAAGACACCAAAAGATGCTTAGAGATCTTGCAAGCCAAATATCTCTCATCTTAGAGTTTTAGGTGCATTGCTTGTGCTAAAATTCTCGAGGTTAGAAGGATAAAGCTTGATGATGAGTATGAAAGTGCATTTGTCTTAGCTATGCTGGGCTAATAATTGGTTACAAGTTGACAATCCAATTAAGAACAATGTATTCATGAGTAGAGATGTTGTCTTTGAGAAAGAAGGCAAATAGAATTAGAACCAAAATAAGACTACTCTAGTTGAGCTACAACTTGAACAAGAGGAAGTACTAAGATAAGTTGAGAATAATGCATGATCACTGCCTCAATGATCTCCTTCATCATCACCATCCTCCTCATCATTGGGAGAAAGTTCCATTGAAAGACTATTTAAAATGATAAGTTTGAAAATGGTCTATGAAGCTTTGAAAAATCAACATATATGAAAATCTAAATTTATATTATTTCTTTATAAATTATGATTCCATATACTTGGAAGAGGCTATTCATGAAGACAAGTGGAAGAAAGCAATTGTTGTTAAGTAGTTGTACAAGACAAAGAAAGATGAAAGAAAGTCAAAAATATAAAGAAAGTTTGATAATAAGTAACAATCTAGAGTTGAATTTGGTTAAGTATTTGCTCGTGTTATCTTGTTAGAGACTATTAGATTGGTTATTTCTTTAGCAATTGAACACAAATAGAAGATTTATCAACTTGATGTAAATTCATCTTTTTTAAATAGCTTTCTTGAAGAGGAGATTTATATGGAATAACTTTTGAGGTATGTTAAAGCGGGTTATGGATACAATGTATATAGGTTGAAGAAGGCTCTTATGGGTTGAAGCAAGCATTAAGAGCACGGAATGTAAAAATTGATAACTTATTCATGGTAATGGTTTTGATAAATATCCTTATGAATATGCTTTGTACACGAAGGTGACTACTAATGGAGATATATTGATTGTGTGCCTTTATGTTGATGACTTGATCTTCATCAACAATAATCCAACTTTATTCAATGAATTCAAGAAAAGCATGATCCAAAAATTTGAAATAACCAGTATTAGGTTGAGGTCACACTTTCTTGGCATTGAAATGGTGCAAATGGAAGAGACTTGCATTTCTTAAAGTGGCTATACAAAGAAGATTCTCAAGAGGTTTGGACTAGAATCTTGCAATTCGGTTAATACTCTCTTTAAATATGATTTGGAGTTGAGAAAAAGCATTGGAAGTGGCATTATTAATGCTACTTAGTTCAAAAGCTTGAATGGAAGCCTCTGGTGTCTCGCTTGCATAAGATCAAATATTCTTTATAGTGTTGGATTGATTAGTGAATATTTAGAGGTACTAGATCATTCATATCTCAATGCTACCAAGAGGATCCTACACTATATCAAAGGTATACTAAATGATGGCTTATTCTACTCCCATCCATATGATTTTAGATTTGTGGGTTATTTTGATAGTGATTGAGGTAGAGATTTGGATGAGAGGAAGAGCACTTTCAGTTATTCCTTTTTTATGAGTAATTATGTATTTATTTTTTGTGAGAAATGACATATTCACTTGGTCCTCTAAGAAGCAATCAACTGTTACTGTAACATTCGGGTCTAATAAGCAATAATTTAAGAAACTAGCATTTATATTTAGCATGTATCAAGTGTTTGGTACAGTATTTTATATATAGCATGTTTGAGCATGTAAGTGTAAATTTGATAATAACAATAAAGCATAAGATTGATGGTTAAATTAGATAGAAAAATGAGTTAGGGGTTTTATTAATAATTGAATTTTTGAAGTTTAATTTGGGTGGCCAAAAAAAAAAGAAAGAGAGAGGCAATGGATAAGTGAGTGTATTGAATCTTCAAATTCTAGAAATTAGATTGATAATAGTAGTATTAAAGTTAAATTTTGCTAGTTATTGAGCATAGAATGAGTGATATTTTAAAGGATATTTAGAGGAATATTTGTGTGTGACACATGGATAGCAAGTATTTGGGATGGAAAGTTAATTTTTAAAATTCTAAAATTTGAGCTAACTTGATTTAAATTAGAACTGACCCGAGTCTCATGCTGTAGAAATTAGTGTTCTATTTTGTTGAGAGCGCTAGCCCAATTTCTAAGAGAGCTGACTCGAGTGACATTCGAGCAGACCCAATTTGGGGCCGACCCAGCTTGGCCAGCAAGAATAGAAAAGCGGTGCTGGTTGTGAGGCTTTAAAAGTTAGATTTTTAAATGAATTTTTAGGAAGAAACTTAATAACTAGCTTTCTTAGAGTGTGCCACTTGGCTAGAAGAGAGAGAGAGAGAGATTTTTTGGTTTCTTTTATGAAGTGACACCTAACAAGTTTTTTATTTAAATTATTTATTTCCAAAGTAAAAAGCCACTGGTTCTCTTTTCTTCTATTTTGAGTTTCTTGGTTAGAACAACAAGAAGTGAGAAGGAGAGGGCTAGAGAAGGAAGAGTTCTTAGTTAAAATTTCATAGGATTCAGTAAAGAAAAAGCTAGTTTGGGAATAAAATGATTTGGAGGGAGAAAGGTTGCTGCTGGTGGGAAGAAAAGAAGTTGGTTTCAAAACTTCTACACAGTTATAGTAGTTTGAGGTAAGGCTTTTAATCTCTAGATTTCATTTAAAGTAAACTTTGGATGATTTCTTTTAAATGGGAGACTTTAGTAATGTGGATGATAAATTTGAAAATGGATTGAAAAAGAAATTCTTGTTGTCTTCTTTCTTTATAAAAGATTTCTTAGTTATGAGAACAAATAAATTGACAACTGTGATTAGCTGAACTTAGAAAAAATTATGAATAGAAGTTTTACATGAAATGTTGGAAATCCTTAAGTTTATATTGAGGTTTAGTTAACCTAAGTTAAAGCAAAGCAAGATATATTCCATTTTCAGATATCATAAAGTATGACATTGATATATGTGTATACTCATTTGATAGAGAAGGAAGAGAGCTCAAAAGGGTGTTTTGGATGATTCAAACACTAAGACAAGAAAGATAGCATAGTAACTAGCTTGAGCTAAGGTGAGTGAGTTTTCTATCTAACTCTTATTTTTCTTATGGTATTTATTATGAAAGAGGCAAATTTCATAAAATAAGTAAGTTTACTTTCTATTGTTCTTAGTTTATATATGTGTTTATGCAAACAGAAAAATAGGAAATGAATTTTATATAAGTATATGAATTTACTTTGAATAGCATGACATTATATTTTGGAATATGTTAAAATAGCTTATTGACATTCGAGTTTTATCGAATATACATTTTTTCAGCAGGCAACTCATAGGAATGATCAACTTTTTGGATGTGCTATAGTATCAGCAGCAGTTATGCCTAATAGGGCAAAGTATCAACAGTTCTGTTATACCCGATGGGGCGAAGTTATATTATGGCCAATGGAGCCTAGTTTATGAGATGGTAGAAATTAGTCGACGTCTTCTTGTAAAAATGTTATGCCTGTGGAGGCTCAGCAATATTATATACTCCATTTTGACTACCATGATAGGGGTGCGCTGTGGGACAATCGATGGTAGTTGAGCAATTTTCAGTATCATAGTTTTGAAGAAAAAAAAGAAATACTTTTACATGACTTTATGCATGTATGGCATATAAAAGTTTTATTTGAAAAGCAAGACATTATTGTGGAATAGCTATTATTATGAGCTTTATAGTTATGCCTTTTTATTTTTTCCCACTATTAGATGGCTTATTTGTTGGGATATCGGCTACTCTGATATCATTTTGTTAAGAATCTAATATCGAGATATTGCAGCAAGAAGAAAGAAGAAAATAAAATAAGAACATAATCAAATACGTGGATCAATTTAATGGCTCGCCTCTACGGAGCATGCAAAGCTTCACTATGAGAGAGAAAATCAAACGATATAAGAGAAACTTATTACTTAACCCTTGTACAAGAATCTCTCAATAAGAAGTCATAAATTTATATAAAAGCTCTTTAAAATTTCTCAAGAAGTCTCTCAATACCTTCAGAACGTCGCCAGCTTTCCAACGTAATAAATAGTTCGTCAATTAGAGTTATATAGACTCCAAAAGCTCAAAAATAGTATTTCAATAAAAAATCAAATCTTAAATCCACTTGAGATTGATCCTGGATTATCCGATCACAATCAGCTCCCTTCTAGGCCATCGGATCATACACAGCAGTCTTGATCAGGCTCGATTCAATTTCTAACCATCGGATTATAATCAAGAGCTCTCCCAACCATCGGATTGTGCAAAACAGTGCTCCATCATGTCTTATCAAAGTTAGATCAAATCCTAGCCATCCAATCATGACCAGCTCGAATCAGAGTCGTCGAATCACGATCGATCCATGAAACAGTATCATGGACCACGTGAAATGGCCTAAAAATGGGTTGGGGGTCCATGCAGGCGCCTGTGAGCCGACGGTCCACCATGGACCGCACTCCATCGTGTGGGCTGGGCGCCCACATGGCCTGCTTCCGCACGGCCCGCACTCGTGCACCCAACCGGCCCCGCACATGGCTGGCCCAATGCCACCGCATGCAGTTGGTTTGAACTACGTCGCTGCCATCTGGCCCCACCTATGGGCCCCTCTAATGGGCCCGAGGGCCGCCTATCCCGTTCTGACTTTTTTTTATGTGTATCTTCTTTGTCTAGACTTCGTTTGGGCTGTTCTTGGGTTCATTGGACTCAATTCATCATCTTGAACCTCGCTGTGGGCTTATTGTGAAAAAATTCGAGAAGCTTTTCTTAACAATCTCCACCTCGACTTGATATTTAGCCTCCACTTATCTCTGAGAGCATGTGATCCATCTCGCTCCCATGTCCTGAGGTACGTCTATCGATCATGGATGGGCAAATATGAGAGTCGAGCCAGGCCGCTCGATCCCACCTCAATCGACTGCTGTGATCCTTTTAATCTGAGATCTACTCGGGGTAGCCTTTTGCGGTAATAGAAACTTTAGTTTGCGATATCGCATGTCATCCTCTTGAGTCTCTCATCCCATGCTCGATCCATCTCTACCTAGAGCTCCATCTCATACTGGGCTTCCTCTGACTCCTGAAGCTCCACCTCACACTGAACTTTCTATCAAATAGTAATTTTCTCTCGTCCTCTTCTTTCTCTCCAATATCATCCTATCGTCGTGCATGATCTTCAGGATTCCATCACCAACTATCCATCTATAGTTGTTTGAGTCTGCTCTGTGAAATAAGATTTCGTCTGAAATTGGGTATGTATCGAACCTTCACCAATCTCCTCACTGCACCATTATGTGTCCTCCAGTTAACCGTCCCAATGCCTCTAATCGTATAGCTTGATCCATCCGGTAGATAAACAATACCCTCACTGCTCTCTAGAAAGTTAAACTGCTTCTCTTTACAACAAACATGATATGTACATGTAGAATTTAAAATTCATTGCTGAAAAAAAAGTAGATACCTCGTCAGATATCTTCAGGACATCATCTTCTGATTTGCTACTGACCGTTGCTATAGTAGCCCTCATCCAATCCTTGAGCTATAGGCAATCTCTGACACGATGCTCTAACTCATCGCATCGATAGCATCTGATCTTGCTAGGATCCCTCATCTTGGATCTGGATCATCCTCCTCGCGATCCTCTACCGCTCTATCTATTGTCTTCTGCTCCTTCAGAAATCTCTAAAACTGAGCTGCCGCCATCTGAGATCGAAGCTGGGTTCTCTCTCCTAAAATCCTCATTCTGGAGTATCACTGTAGTGACCTCGTTCATCTTAATGGTACTATTTTTTATTAGAAGAGCAGTCAATAAAAACTTATACGAAGAAAGGAGCGACGCTACCAAGACCAATGCCCTGATCTTCTTCTCAATTTTTTCATCAATGCTAAAAAGATCGGTGAGGATCTTCTAAAAGTTGGATAGATGCTCTTACACGCTTTGACCTTCGTCCATCTATAGCTAGTAGAACTGCTTTCAAAGAAATAGTATGTTCGTAAGCGACTTCGCCATATATAACTCCTCAAGCTTCGATCACAGCACCATCGAAAAAATCTCACTAAGCACATGGATCATGACATCATCTGCTACGTACAAATGGATTATGCTCACCATTTGTATCTAGATCCGCTTTCAATCTTTACCTCCATGGTAGCTAGCATCTCGTCGTTCAAAAGAGCATCGATCAACCCATGTTGGATGAGGACATCCTTTACCCTTGCTTGCCATAAGGAGAAATTGCCCTTTCCATCAAATCTATTGATCTCCATCTTGATTGCACTTGTCTTCTTCTTACTCTTCAATCTCTATCCACTATTGCAATCTACGCTCTGGTACTATCTGGCTTTGATACCAATCTGTTGAGATATCAGCTATTCTGATATCACTTTATTAAGAATCTAATACCGAGATATTACGTCAGAAAGAAGAAAGAAAATAAAATAAGAATACAATCAAGTACATGGATCAGTCCAAAGGCTCGCCTTCATGGGGTATGCAAAGCTTCACTATAAGAGAGAAAACCAAACAATACAAGAGAAACTTACCACTCAATCCTTATACAAGAATCTCTCAACAAGAAGTTCTAACCCTTATAAAAACTTTCTAAAACTTCTCAAAAAATCTCTCAACACCTTCAAAACGTTGCCAACTTTCTAATGTAATAAATGGTTCATCAATCAGAGTTATATAGACTCCAGAAATTCAAAAATAGTATTTTAGTAGAAAATCCAATCCTAAATCTACTCAAAATCGATCTTGAGCCGTTCGATCACGATCGGCTTCCTCTTGGGCCATCGAATCATGCACAGTAGTTTTGATCAAGCTTGAATCAATTTTTGACTGTCGGATCATGATCGGAAGATCTCCCAATCATTGAATCATGCAAAATAGTGCTTCATCATGCCTTATCAAAGCCAGATCAAATCCCAGCCATTTGATTGCGATCCGCTCGAACCAGAGCCATTGGATTGTGATTGATTCATGGAACAGTGCCATGGACTGCGTGAAATGGCCTGAAAATGGGTTGGGGTCCATGCAGGTACCCATGACCAGGCGATCCATCATGGACTGCGCTCCACCGCGTGGACTGGGTGTCCATGCAGCCTGCTTCTGCGCAACCCACCCACACCCGACCAGCCCAACGTGTGACTGGCCTAGCGCCACTACACATGGTTGGTTTGGATGGCGCTGCCTGTGGGCCCCTCCGACAGTCTCGAGGGTCGTCTATCCTGTTTTGACTTTCTTTCTTCCGTATCTTCTCCATCTGAACTATGACTATTCTTGGGCTCGTTGGACTCTATTTATCATCTTAGACCTCGCTGTGGACTTATTATGGAAGAATTCGAGGTGCTTTTCTCAACATATTTTACTAGCTAGAACTCTCAGGTCTCACCCCTTATCTTTGTTCTATTTCAGGATTTGAGTAGTAGATATTGCTTATGAGAAAAAGGTATTTGAAGATATTTTATATATTTGAGCTAAGTTTGATAATTTATAAAAGGAGTATCATTTTGGTGATGTATTCATATGTGATGTCAGAGTAGGGTGTTATATGTTTGTATAGATTGTTAAGTATATTTTAAGTATGAATTATATGTATAGAGTGTGGTTGATAAATAAATTCTAAGTCTGATTTTATGAAAGGTTAGAGATTAAATTAAAATGCTTGTGATTGATGCAATAATTGATCAAGATACTTGTTTTGAGTAGATAAATGAAACTGCAGTTTAGTTATAGTTTAGATTTTTTTTTTAGCTCTTATTTAAGGATATAGTATAGCATTTTTACTCTTGATAAGGGTGGGGTGTGACACCATCATCAAGATTTAGGGATGGGGTGTCACAGTGACTTTGTCAACTTGTGGAGTATATGACAACAAATTCTATTATTTATCATGCTATTTAGTTGAAAATTTTTTTGTACTTGGGGTTTCCTCAAGAAAATGCCATTGAATTTTTTATTGATAACCAATTAGCAATTGCTTTAATTAAGAATCTAGTGTTTCATGAGAGAAGCAAATATATTAGCACCTATTATCATTTTATCCAAGAGCATGTGAAGGAGAAAAGAGTGGAATTGGTGCATTACAAGTGTCAAGATCAAATGGTAGATATCTTAACAAGCTATTAAAGTATGATGCATTTAGAAGATTGAAGAGCATGTCAGGCATGAAGACTTTTGGAAATTTGGTTTAAGATGATGTTGAAAATATAAACCTAATTTCATGGGTTCTTTAATCTTTTAATTTTATGGCATTCTACATAATAATTTTATCTTTTCATGTACTTAGAAGTCCTTTTATTTTGGTCGCTTTTTTTTTTTTGATACAAGCAAGAGGTCACACCACTGTGATGCAAGAGCAGCCTAAGAGATCAAGATACAAAAGGTTTAATAGGGCTGGAGGACAAACATTATCCTATCTCTAGATCCAATCGCTAGAGAGCTCTACCACGAAAGGCGCAACCTAATCTGTATTGGTGTTTTTGCCTCCCGATTACATGCCGCATCTTGACTTCAGTAGCATGATGGAGAGAAGTCCAAATGTCCCACTTTTTGTAAAAGAAAAGAGAGAGCCAGCCCATGTTTCTTGTATGGTGAAGATGTTGTTGAGTATTTGAAATAGAAAAAAGAGAGTGGTGTGAGATTAGTAGGAGAAATCCTAAAAGCAGCTGATTTTGTATATAAAATGTAAAATAGTATGAAGGATCAAATAATGTCTCATCTTTTATTACGACATGAAGCAAATATACATACCGTAACTGTACAAAGAAGGTCCTATGATTCATGGAGAATCTAAAGGTCAAAAATACAAGAAATAAAATATTACAATAGGTATAGAACGAATCTAGATAAGTCCTTGGTACAGGTAAATTTTGCCATGTATCTTTAACTGTCCTTAATTTTTCATATGCTTTGCATGCCACTAAATCTAAATAGATCTTTGGTAACAAATAATTTTGCCATGTATCTTGGATTGTCCTTAATTTTTCTATGTGCTATGCATGCCAATGAATCTGGACAAATCTTTCATATAGATAAATTTTGCCACGTGCCTTTGACTTTTCTTGATTTACGCTAACACTCTCCTTCAAGTTGTAGGAAAGATGCCCAACTTATTAACAAGGCAATTAAATTGATCATGATTCTAAGCTGTAGTAAAGATGTCACTTGGTTGATGGGCAAATGGTGCATGCTTTATTTGAAGAACCCCTTCTTAAATTTTTTTTCACCGTCGAGAGGCAATCTATTTCAATATGCTTGATTTTTTTTATAAAAAATAAGATTTGCAGTGATATATAAAGTCACCTAATGATCACAATATAAAGTGGATGGTTGAGGATGATCAACTTTTAAATTATTCAACATGCAACCTAGTTAGCTCACATGCATGTAGTGGTCACCAAGCAATGATATTTAGCCTCAACAAAGGATCATGAAACTACATGTTGCTTCCTTGTTTTTGATGAGATTGGATTGTTGCCCAAAAAATTTTTTATTTTTGATGAGATTGGACTATCACCCAAAAAAATACCATCGCCTAAGGTTGAGCATCACATTGTAGTGCAAGTTGCATAATCAAAGTCACAATAAGCTAAAAAATGAAGAGGAAGTTGAGAAGAAAGTAGAATGCCTTGACCCAAGGTACATTTTAAATAGTGCAAAACACACGAAGCAACATCCATATGTGTGATGGTTAGATAAATGAGTCACCCAATAAGCCTATGATAGGACTAAGGATGCAAAAAGTAAAAGTCTATCAAGTTATTGAGCTTCAAATGTTGTTCCATTGGAAAATCAGAAAGTTTTGTAAATAAATAACCAGTATCTTGAAGTATGTCAAGATTTTATTTCTATTAAGTTAAGAAAATATCTTTGCATGATCAAGCAACCTCAGTGCCAATGGAAAACTTAAAATGGCTAAGATCATTGATATGGAATTTTGAGTTCAAGAAATACTTGACATGATCAATCATAATGGAGTCATTGCTAGTGATGGTGATATCATCAATGTATACTAAGATAAAAATAAGGCTAGCTCCATGATGCTTCATAAACAAAGAGACTTCAACTTTGAACTATGTGGTGTGAAGCCAACTTCCAAGAGAGTCATTGAAAACTTGGCAAACCAGTTCCATGGTGCCCACTTCAAACCATTAAGAGATTTATGGAGCTTGCAAATACAATTCTTCTTCTTACTAGAAAAACTAGAAGGTAAAGTCATGTAAACTTTCTTGTTAGGTTGCCATGTAAGAAAACATCATTCACATTTAATTGATATAATGAAATTAGCAATTAATGAAATTAAGTTTTAGAAATTAATGAAATTTGAAACACAAAGCACTCTTGGGCCCTCCAAAATAAATTCCAAGAGAGGATGGAGATCAAGTTAACAAAAATAAAAAAGTCTAACCAATTGTTGAGGTGAGCCAAGCAGGGACATTGGAAGTGACTTTGATTTTTATTATGACTAAGATTAAAATAAAGAAAAGAACAATTAGGATGTATGACAAAATAAAGAAAAAAGGGTAAAAAAAATTTGAAATCTAAAAATTGGTCCATTTATTGTGTCACCAAGAAGGTGGTTTCTTGGGGCTGTGAAGACAAATAAAACAAAATTAATTGATATCTAGAAGAGGATGACCTTTTGGCTTGTTGGATCTTTGAAGACAAATAAAGCAAAAAGAAATGGGAAAAATAAAATATCATCAGCATGAAGTTGGCATTGCAGAACTTTGAAAAGAAAAGGGGCCGGGGCTTACTGCAACAGAAGTGAAAAGTAAGGAACCGGGTTCGTTTCTTGTAAAAAAGTTAACGATCGCGATGGGACTCGAACCCACAATCTCCCGCTCCGGAGGCGAGCGCCTTATCCATTAGGCCACGCGATCTGTAACAAATTTTTTTTTTCACCTTTTAAAGTGATCATTAGTTTATATTATTATTATTGTTATCATTAAGTAACAAGCTATTGAAGTTTGGATTAGTCCGTCCTAAAACTAGACCTAGAACTTAAATAGGTGGGAAGGTTACTATTGGTTACGTCAGGTATGAGTATTGCCAAACCAAAACTTGACTACTTGGAGGGTTCACAATTGGACTGGGTTAGGTTAGAGTAGGGCCTGGTTGGGTAGAGATTGAGTCCATGTTGGACTGGTCCAGGTTCGAAATAAACAAAGCATGGATGAAGTCATATTCGGATTAGCTGAATTTTGAGAAAATCCAAGCCTATATATTAATATTTTATGGATGTAGCTTTTGTTCCATACCTGATTCATTGGCATATGTGTTCAGATTGGTATATCAAATGAAAAATTGTTGCTTTATTGCAAGTGTCCGGAATTAAAGCTACTTCATTGTAATATAATCATGAAGAAATTCGGAAGCAAACCTTCAAAACCCACACAGGATCCTGCTAACAGAATGATAGCAAAAAAAGAAACATTTAGTGCTACCCACCCCAAAGAAATGAGCCTACCCCACTCTCTCATCATAACTCTCATCTCACTCTCACTCTTGATCTTGTAGAAATTATGAAGGAATTGAATCTTGCTGTCCTTTCTTAAGAACTCTTGGTCTTTGTAATGGTACAAGACCTTCTTCAATGTGCTGTTCTCAATTGTCGGGACAACCTTCCCAGGTTCGAGTTCCTCACCATTGGCTCTCGTTGAGCTCCCATCTTCTTGCCTTTCTGAATAATGATGGCGGTCATCAACAGGAACAAACTCCTCTTTGTACCTCATCTTCCAGTCCGACACAGTCACATCCCAAAGTAGAGTAATTCCAACGTATAGGAACATCAAGTAGAAAATATATTCATCATCAAGTACAATCTTCTGCTCATGATCCAATGTATCGTTCGGATGCAAGATGTCGGTTCACGCACATGCATCATATGCTTATACTTCCCACAAATATGACCACATTTATCTCTACATATTGGTGAATGAACAGCAAAACGTCCCTTTCCTAATGATATCTGTTTGCATTCTCCAGCATGGCCATAAACATCTTCATGATTCATGCAAAATTATTCTTATTTTTTTCATGCACCTATTCAAGGCTACCCATTTTACTTAAATTTATATTTTTTTTCTGATAAAAAGAGAGAAAAATTCATCTAATAATTATTGAGAAAAAAGAGTACATAAGAGAAAAGAGTACAAAAGAAGAAAATATATATAAAGTATTGGTGCGGAATTTGATTGATGTTGGAATGAGCTGGAGTTGAGGAAGACGAGGTCGCCGTCGGGGACCTGCAAAATAAAGTCCTAACCGAAGCTGGGGATGGTGGCTCCGGCAGGATCCTTCGACGGTCAAGTCAGCTCTTTCGGCCAACAAAAATAGAGTGCTCAAGAAATTAAGGAGTAGAGCAACGGGAAGAAAAATGAGAGCTTAGAGAAAACGTATTTGGAGGGTTCCTTTAATAGACGGAGCCTGTAACAAACTGATAGTGATAGTCGTAACCATCTGAAAATAGGCCGTTCAGGCCACGTGGAGTTTTTTACGGAGGGTAGTGTTCGTTGTCGTGACGTCATAGTTTGTTGGAATTTAGTAGTTGAAGTTTGGACAGAGCAAGTGTTGGTAGTGAAGAGCTTTGGGTTACATCAGTTTCAGAGTAGTTCGGACTCCTTTAAAGTTGCCTGCTTGTATGTTGATTTGTATTAAGTTGGTAGTCGAATTCATGTGGATGATGAGGTCCTTCTGGATGATTAGGAGAAAGTTGACTGAAGAAAACTTGCTTAGCAACTGAAGGAGCTCGTTCATAATAATTTCGCCTGGAGGAGAACACCTAAAAGGAGATCGAATGGAGGAACCCGATTGGAGGAGATCATCCGAAAGGAGGATGACTGACGAAGTTCGTCCGGTGAGAGTACAACTAAGAAGATCATCCGAAAGAAGATCATCTGGAAGAAATCCGGGAGAAGATCCACTAGAGGAGTCTGAAAGGAATCCGACTGTGGGTAGTTCGAAAGGAGATCCACTAGAGGAGGTTCGACTGGGCATCACTAAGGGAGTCCAATGAAGGAAAAATCCTATTTTTTGGATCAAGTTTGTTCAGATCTGATTTGATCAAGAGGGATATTTCAAAAAAAAATTTCTTAGATCCAAATCAGATCTAAAACTCTTCAGATCTGATTTTATCAATCTGATAAAATAAAAATAAAAATAAATTAAATTAAATCTAATTTAATTGTACCTTATTATGGATAATCTTATTATCCTGTGATGATCCCGATATTTGCCTGAGGTTCTGAATGTAGCCACGCAAGTGCTTGCCCTCTACCGATATCCACTCGGGCAAGATTGTTAGATATATGTGCCCTAGAAGTCAGAATTGGCTGACACTTGTAATACACTTCTAGAGGTAGAATTGTAATTTTGACTATAATCAATAAAATGGATTATTTTCTATCACATATGTGTATTTAGTGTCTGTGATACATCCTTTGAGTTAATGGTAATGATAATTCATATTTTCAAGAGTTGAAAATTTAAGACATGAATAATCATTATTAACTC
The DNA here is from genome assembly GCA_006176705.1 of Cocos nucifera. NCBI lineage: Eukaryota > Viridiplantae > Streptophyta > Magnoliopsida > Arecales > Arecaceae > Cocos > Cocos nucifera. Next base: position 650,429 of record QRFJ01000487.1, on the reverse strand, counting down.
ATAAAATGCTCCCGACCATAGGATCATCACGAGGATGGTGATTGATCCGGAAGGTTGGTGTACAATCGCTTTTGTTTAGTAGATGAGTCTTGAGTCTACGGTGTGGAGACACCGGAGCGAGAGTATACAGGTACTCGTTAGAGAACGAGGGCACTGAGCGTGACCACCTCGAGTAGTCATTAGGAAGTCTACCTTCTCGTCAATGACTGACTCGATGCTGCAGTAGTGTGTCTGGTTCTTTGACCTGAGGTGCATCGGCAGTTCACCTTGAGGGTGTTATAGTTTGACTACACCATTACTCGGTCTCCTAGCCATATGGAACCCTGAGGTGTATGTTGGCTATAGCATGTTCATTGTAGGAACTGGATTGCATCAAGATGGAATCTATCTACCTCGGTGGTAGAGGAGCAGCCCTATGATGATCATGAGAATCAAGTCCAGAAGCCCATGGCCATGGTAGAGTGAAATAATAGAAAGAGTTTCTATTTAGATTTTCACATTCGGACTTGAATCGAATGATTACATCATATGACAGAAACTAGGGTTTGACGAGTTCACCTTAACCCTAATCTGATCGGGGCTCAAGATAGAAGAACTTAATCACACAGGTAGCTGCACCAAGAGGTTCGCATTCAGCTCTGATGGGTTGCCACCATATACTGCTAGGTGTCACTGGTGGATTTTGGGAGCAATTAGAATGATTTAGATGATCGATCATTCTAGCTGTTCGAATCAGAAGAGTTCTGATCCATCGAAAGGAGTTTCGATGATGTCGATGATAGAGATCATGACATATCCCATTACCATATAGAACTGAACCTAACTGGGTCACACAAACAAGGGTTTGAATCTGGTGATCATCAATTGAACTGATCCTAGTTCAATTGATCTGAATGAGATTCAATTAGGTTCAAGAAAATCGTGCTAGCACTCGATTGAACCTAACGTTCTTCTTTTACTATCATAAATAAGTTGTCCTGACTGAGCCAAAGGAGTTTGTGCTCAATCAGAGGCCTTCACTATGGTCTGACTGGAGGTTGTCCAAGTCAGAAAAGGTTGTCTTATTTTGTAAGACAATACCTACCATTTTTGGTCACCTGCCATTTCTTCGTTCCTTTGACTTTGGTCAAAAGTCTGACCTTTGACTGGTCAAATGTTGACCATTGACACTTTGACTTTTGTCCACATGTCATGCACCTATTGGAGAGCTGGTGGGGGCCTTGTCCCCCTGCCAGAACCTGGCAAGGAGGAGGGCGCACGCCACCCTTGGGTGTGTGCCCAAGTTGGAGGCGCCCAGGAGTCCCTGTTGGACAGGGACTCCATCTCCTTTTTGGATTCCAATTAGAGTTCTCCTAAGAACCAACTTTGACTGGTCTTAGGCACCATCTAAGGAGGAATCCAGGGGACTCTATTTTCACCAATCAGATTTAGATCTGATTTCACAAAGGGTTGTGATTGGTTGGGAAGAAGAGGAGTTGGATCACAGAATAGTCTATAAATAAGACCCTGCGCCCAACTCAAAGTATTGAAATCAATTCAATTCCCATGCCCCAAGGCCTCCTCTCCCCTCCTTCCTCCATGCCAAACCCATCTTCTCCCTCTCCTCTCCACGTCCAAAAGTGAGTTTTGGACCTTTGTTGGTGCAATCCAGATGAGAGAAAGGCGACTGAAAGCTAGAAGGCTGCGCTGCTGCAAAGGACAACTGCTGATCTTCAAAAGGAGTTTTGAAGATCCTCCAGATCAGATCCAGATCTGATTTTTGGAGATGTGATAGAGAAGAAGAGGATCTCCAGATCCAGTCCGAGTGGATACCGGTAGAGGCCAGGCACTTGCGTGGCTAGATCCAGAACCTTCCGCTGCTTAATCAGGATCATCAATGGGTAATAGGATTACCCAACATCAAGGATAAATTAAATTTGATTTAATTTATCTTATTTTATTTTATTATTAAAATAATAAGAATCAGATCTAAAATATTTCAAGATCTGATTAGAGATCAAAGAAAATTTTTTTTGAAATATATATCTCTTGATCTGATCAGATCTGAACGAACCTGGTCCGAAAAATCAGGATTTTCCTTCAACTGGTATCAGTATCAGAGCCATGGTTCTAAAAGTGTTTAGATCTAATTTTAAATTTATTTTAATTAAAAAATAAGTGATTTCAGATGTCACATGAGATGTGATCAGATCTAAAATCAAAAAAAAATTAAAATTAAATGATTTGGATCTAAGATTAGAAAAATATGCATGACTAGTTCTAAAATAGAATAGTTCTATAGAATAGTCTTGCATGTTTTGATTTAATTTGATTAAATCATATTTTAGATCTATTTATTTACTATTTTTTGATATTATAATTATTATAATAACATCTAAAAAATAGCAAATAAAAATTATTTAATTTTAAATATCATATGAGATATGATTGATGCATGTCTAGACTAGTTGTAGAATAGTTCTACATAATTGTCTAGATTAGAATTTATTTTGATTAGATCAATTTAAATCTAATTTTTTAGATTATTATGAGATAATTTAGATCTGAAAATATGCATGATTCGATATATGAGATGTATGCAAAATATGCCATGATTAGATCTAATTTGTATATGAGATATATGATATAGATCTAAAACTATTTTGTAGTATTGCATGTTCCTGATTAAGGCGTTCCTCTTGGCCGTCCGGTCATAAGAACGAAGAAGGGTTTAAAGGCCCTCTCTTTCCATTCGATGGGGTGTTCTTATGATGTGTAGGGGTGCTGCATGTTCGTCCTTAATCAGAAATCCAAAACTTACTTTCTGCAAAACCCTAGATCCTGAAACCCTAGGATTTATTGTGCATATTTTGTTTATGAACCCTACTTAATTAAGAATTAAGATTATGGAAATATTAATTAGGTCTAAAATTGAGAATTTCAGATCTAAGACATATTCATAATACTGGGTTCGGGCTTGGGTAGCTCAATTAGGTCTAAGCGGTTGATCAAACCGAATCAAGAGTTGGTTAGATGGGATCAACAATGCTTAAATTGACCAGCCTAATAGGATTAAGTCTGGGTCAAGATCGAGTCACGATCAAGCAAGACCTAATTAGGCTCAGAGGTTAGAGTCTGGATTGTAGGCTAACCCAATTGGTTCTGGCTCAACAATTTGGTGTCTAAGGTAAGTTTGGCACATACGACCGACTGGTTTTTAATTGGAAGCTACTCGACCTGAATGCATTCTTGTACGAGTTAATGGCATATTCCTTCCACCGGATCTCACTTACCTGGCCATATCTGTTGACACAGTTCTGATCTGAGGTGGTCAATAATCCGAGCTAACCCATGCCACTAGGTTAGTCATAATTGTTATGACTAATGACAAGTCTAGTTTAATGAGACCTGAATCAATTCTCCCTAAGAAAAGATTAAGTCTGAGGTCTTCCACCATTGTAGATGTGCGGGCCCTTCCCGGGGTTGATTGTTCTCGGCTGGATACAGTGGCTCAGTTGCACCGGGAAGATGCAACCATGTCTATTAGGCATTGGATGCTATGGGCTGGAGGATGAGTTGGGCTCAATATTTCGGATACGGTGAGAGACTCAATTAGGAACCCAGTCTATGCAAATGGTGGGTCTGACTTAACTAAGGAGTGGATCAATATTTCGGATACGGTGAGATTCATGAATTAGAGACCAAGTTTGGGTGCACCATGATTAGAGAATCATTGAACAAGAGTTGTTCACTCATTGGCTAACCCATCACCAATAACTGTTAGGTGAGGTGATGAGTCAGTTGGTGAGACCGCACCACCCACTAGAAATCATTAATCATGGAGATTTTTGCATCTCTACAGAGGGAGTGTAGGGATCCGAGAAAATAGTGGAGCTAATTTGTTTAAAAATAAAATTTCTAAACAAATTGGTCAAGTCAAAATTACAGTATCTAACTAGAATCTTTGACTCTCTACAGGAAAAATGTCTGCGTCCAACCCATTGGCACGTATCCTGGACACACATAGACTGACTGGACCCAATTATAAAGATTGGCTCAGGAACTACAAAATTAGTTTTGGATTTTCAGAGAAGTTAACCCATGTTATTGGACCAGGACCCTCCCACCTTACCAGCAGTCCATCCACTGAACAGAGAGCGTCTCTGGAAAAAATGGATAGACGAAGATAATAAGGCCAGATATTACATGTTGGGCTCGATGTCTGATGAGCTCCAGCGCCAACATGAAGATATCGGGACTGCTCGCCAAATGTTGGCTCACCTGCAGGAGATGTTTGGTGAACAGAGTCGCGCAGCCAAATATCAAGTCACGAAATGACTTTTTAAGGCTAAGATGCGTGATGGGCAGTCAGTCCAAGATCACTGTCTGACAATGATCAAGGACATGGAAGAGCTTGAGAAGCTCGGTGTGAAGTTAGACTTGGATCTGCAGAACGATATTATTCTGCAATCCTTGACTGATGCATATGGGCAATTCATCATGAATTACCACATGCATAAACTTCAAAATTTCCTTGGCCGAATTAATGAATATGCTGGTTACCGCTGAGCTTTCTATGAAAGGTTCTAAAGGCTCAGTTCTTGCTATGGAATGGACTTCTTCCAAAAGAAAGTCTTATGGAAAGAAAAAGAAGTCTGTGAAAAAGCAAGAAGGTGGAAGGATCAAAGAAGAAGAAGGCAGAGCCGAAGAAGAAGAAGGCCGATGTCAAAGAAAAGTGTTTCCATTGCAACAGCGACGGCCATTGGAAGCGGAACTGCCCTACTTACCTGGCCACCCTGAAGAACAAGAAGGAAGGTCCTTCTGGAGGTATGCTCGTTATTGAGTCTAACCTTACGGTTTCTTCTGCATCCAGTTGGGTGCTTGACTCTGGTTCTAGTGCTCATCTGTGCACTTCATGCAGGGTCTTGAGGATAGCAGGAGGCTGAGGGATGGAGACATGATCCTACGCATCGGTAATGGAGCAAGAGTTGCTGCAGTAGCCGTGGGAACATACCCTCTTCGATTACCATCTGGTTTAGACTTAGTTTTGAAAGACTGTTATTATGTGCCTGCAGCTAGCAGGAATTTGATTTCTGTTTCATGCTTAGCACAAGAAGGCTATGTGATTACCTTCTTTAAGGACCATTGTAACATTCTTTATGAAAGAAATAAAATTGCAAATGGTTTCCTTATTAATGGTCTTTATCAGCTACATATTGATGTACCTGTTTTAACTATCGAGCAAAACGTGAATGCCAAACGACCTAGGGATAGTCCAAACGACAGATATCTATGGCACCTGAGATTAGGTCATATAGCAGAAGATAGGATCAACAAATTGGAGAAAAATGGGCTATTGAGTCCATTGACTTTCGAGTCATATCCAACTTGTGAATCTTGTCTTCAAGGCAAAATGACTAAACTCCCTTTTGTAGGACATGGGGAAAGGGCCACAGATCTCCTTGCCCTAGTACATACTGATGTGTGCGGCCCATTTGATGTGCCGGCTAGAGGCAATTTTGTCTACTTCATTATCTTTACCGATGATCTGTCTAGGTATGGGTATGTGTATCTTATGAGACACAAGTCTGAAGCTTTTGAAAAGTTCAAAGAATTCAGACATGAAGTAGAAAAAATAAACTAGAAAACCCATTAAGGTTCTTCGATCAGATCGAGGAGGTGAATACCTTAGCCAAAAATTTCTAGACTATCTCAAGGAAAAATGGCATAGTCTCTCAATGGACTCCACCAGGAACACCTCAACTCAACGGGATTTCAGAACGGAGAAATCGGACTCTATTGGATATGGTTCGATCCATGATGAGCTTCACAGACCTCCCTGATTTTCTTTGGGGACATTCATTGTTAACTTCAATTTATCTACTGAATAGGGTTCCCTCTAAAACCGTTCCTACCACACCGTATGAGATATGGCATGGTAAGAAACCAAGTCTGAGTCATCTCAGAATTTGGGGTTGTCCGGCTCATGTCAAAAGACAACAAGCGGACAAGTTAGAGTTTAGGTCCTTCAGAGCTCGATTCATAGGATATCCTAAAGAGTCATTAGGATACTATTTCTACATTCCAGAAGACCACAATGTGATTGTGAGTCGACATGCCATCTTTCTTGAAAAATAGTTTATTCAAGATAGCGGCATTGGAAAGCAGATTAAGCTTGATGAGAAAGTCTCACAAGTACAATGAGCTAAGGACCAATTGGAACCAAATCAGGTTGAGCCAATAAGAACACTACCTCCTCCACCTCGTAGATCGAAAAGAGTTTTCCGTCCCCCTGAAAGATACTTAGGTATTATTTCAGAGGAAGTAGAGGAAATGTTCCTCGTAGGTAATGGTGCTCATGGTGATGATCCCAAAACCTACAATGAGGCGATATCAGATATCGACTCCGAGAAATGGCTAGAGGCAATGCAGTCAGAAATTGACTCGATGCACTCAAACCAAGTCTGGACCTTGGTAGATCCACCAGAAGGTATAGTACCTATTGGGTGTAAATGGATCTTCAAGAGAAAGATTGGTGCAGATGGGAAATGTGGAGACATTCAAGGCTAGACTAGTGGCAAAAGGTTATAGTCAATGCGAAGGCATTGACTATCAGGATACCTTTTTCTCAGTGGCTATGCTAAAATCCATCCGCACATTGCTTGCCGTTGCAGCCTATTTCGATTATGAAATATGGCAAATGGACGTGAAAACGGCATTCTTAAATGGATATCTTGAGGAAGATATCTATATGGAACAGCCGCTAGGTTTCACATCCAGTGATACTGATCACAAGGTTTGCAAGCTGCAAAGGTCCATATATGGACTTAAGCAAGCATCTCGGAGCTGGAACACTCGTTTCAATGATGTGATCAAAATGTTTGGTTTCATCAAAAATGAAGAGGAACCATGTGTCTTCAAAAAGGTCAGTGGGAGCGCTGTTGTCTTCCTCGTATTGTACGTGGATGACATCCTCCTTATTGGGAATGATATTCCCATGTTGACGACAGTCAAAATATGGTTGTCCAAGAAATTCTCCATGAAAGACCTAGGTGAAGCATCCTTTATTCTAGGAATTAAGGTCTATAGGGATAGACCGAATAGGATGCTAGGACTTTCACAGAAGATGTACATAGAGAAAGTACTAAAGAGGTTTAGTATGGAAAACTCTAAGAGGGGATTAATACCCTTCAGACATGGTATTCATCTTTCCAAGAAGATGTGCCCTAGCACACCTGAGGAAATAGAATGCATGAGCAAGATCCCTTATGCTTCTGCAATAGGGAGCCTCATGTATGCCATGCTATGTACACGACCTGATATAGCCCATGCTGTGAGTGTCACAAGCAGATATCAGTCAAATCCAGGTGAAGAACACTGGACTTCTATGAAATGTATCCTTAAGTACTTAAGAAGAACTAAGGATATGATGTTGGTCTTTGGTAACAGAGAACTTCAAGTCCAGGGATACACAGACTCGGATTTCATGTTCAATATAGATGATCGAAAGTCGACATCTGGGAGTCTATTTGTGTGCAATGGTAGTACTGTCAGCTGAAAGAGTTTCAAGCAAACGGTGATAGCATATTCCACCATGAAAGCAGAATATATTGCTGCATCAGAGGCTGCGAAGGAAGCATTCTGGTACAAGAAGTTTGCTACAGAAATCAGAGTAATGCCATCAGATGCCATTCCGCTATACTGCGACAATAATGGCGCCATAGCCCTTGCTAAGGAGCCAAGATCTCATCAGAAATCTAAGTACATTGAGTGACGATACAACCTCATCCATGATTACCTCGAGAAGGGTTACATTAAGGTCAAGAGAGTCGACTCTGCAGATAATGCGACAAACCCACTTATAAAGCCGTTGGGCCAACAGAAGCTCGAAGCCCACTTTTAGAAGATGGGACTTAGACTTGTAGCCAATTACTTTAGGATAAGTGGAAGATTGTTAGATATATGTGCCCTAGAAGCCAGAATTAGCTGACACTTGTAATACACTTCTAGGGGCAGAATTATAATTTTGACTATAATCAATAAAATGGATTATTTTCTATCACTGATATGTGAAAGGAGTTTTGAAGATCCTTCAAATCAGATCCAGATCTGATTTTTGGAGATGTGATAGAGAAGAAGAGGATCTCTAGATCCAGCTTGAGTGGATACCGGTAGAGGCCAGGCACTTGCATGGCTAGATCCAGAACCTTCTACTGCTTACAGGATCATCAACGGATAATAGGATTACCCTACATCAAGGTAAATTAAATTTGATTTAATTTAATTTTTATTATTAGAATAATAAGAATCAGATCTGAAACATCCCAGATCTGATTAGGATTAAAGAAAAAAAATTTTAAAATATATCTCTTGATCTGATCAGATCTGAATGAATCTGATCCGAGAAATCAGGATTTTTCTTCAGGATATGGAGATCTTCTCCTTCTCTATTTGTGCTCCAAAGATCAGATCTGGATATGATCTTCAAGGTCTTCAAAACGTCTTTTGAAGATCAGCTATTGTCTCTTACAATAGTGCTACCTTCTTCCCTTCCTGTCGCCTTTCTCTTGCTTGAATCACACCAAAAATGAGCCCAAAGCTTCTTGGGCATGGAGAGGAGAGAGAAGATCTGAAGGTGACATGGAGAGGAAGGGAGAGAAGCCTTGTGGCATGGACAAAGGGTAGAGGATCTTAATCCCAAGCACAGATAGGATTTATATAGACCCTACTGTGCCATGCAGTGCCACATCATCCCAACTAATTACGGCTCTTTGTGCAATCAGATCTAAATCTGATTGGTGGGATGACATCATCTGATCCAATCAGATTAGGGTCCCTCACAAACCTCCTTAGGTGGCACCAAAACTGATCAAAGATGACTCTTTGGTGCCACCCAAGTTGAATGCATGAAGCAGCTGGAGTCCCATCTGTATGGGACTCCATTCCTTATCCACTTTGGGCGCACGCCTAGGGAGGCACCCTAGGCGTGCGCCTCTTACCTTTCAACTATTTAGCAGGGGGACAAGGGTCAAAGCTCTCCCCTATGGGTGCATGACACATGGGTAGATGTCTAAGTGTCAAATGTCAACATTTGACCAAAATCCAAAGACAAGATTTAGCAGGTGATGGAAAATGGTAGAAATTGTTTTAAATTTATCTCATAAATTAAGACAACCCTTTTCTGATCCGAACAAACTTCAGTCAAACCAAGTAAAGATTTCTGAGTGAGCCCAAACATATTTGGCTCATTCAAGATAACTTTTAATAATTATTAAAGGAGAATATCATGCTCAATCATGTGATAGCACGATTTTCTTGAACCTAATTGAATCTTATTCAAATCAATTGAACTAGGTTAGTCCAATTGATAATATTCAGATCCAAATTCTTATTTGCGTGATCCAGTTAGATTCAGTTCCATATAGTAATAGGATATATCATGATCTCTATCATCGACATCATCGAAACACCTTTCGATGGATCAAAACTTTTCTGATTTAGATAACTAGTATGATCGATCATCCAAATCATTCTAATTGCTCCCAAAATCCACTAGTGACACCTAGCAGCATATGGTGGCAACCCATCAAAACAGCAAATGAACTTCTCGGTGCAGTTACCTGTGTGATTAAGTTCCTCCATCTTGAGCTCCGATCGAATTAGGGTTAAGGTGATCTCGTCAAACCCTAATTTTCGTCATATGAATTAATCATTCGATTCAAGTCCAATATGAAAATCATAATGGAAACTCTTTCTATTATTTCACTCTACCATGGCCATGGGCTTATGGACTTGATTCTCACGATCATCATAGGACTACTCCACATCTACCGTGATAGATAGATCCTCTATTGGTGCAATCAAATTCTTACAATGAACATACTATAGCCAACATACATCTCAGGGTTCTGAATGGCTAGGAGATCGAGTTATTATGTAGTCAAACTATAACACCCTCAAGGTAAACTACCGATATACCTCAGGTCAAAGAACCAGACACACCACTATAGCTTCGAGCTAATTATTAATGAGAAGATAGACTTTATGATGACTGCTCGAGGTGGTCACGCTCAGTATCCTCATTTTCTAATGAGTACCTGTACTCTCACTCCGGTGTCTCTACACCATTGACTCAAGACTCATCTATCCTAAAGAAGCGATCGTACACTAACCTTCTAAATCAATCACCATCCTCATGATGATCGTACAATCGAAAGTATTTTATGAGTTAATAATGAAAATTCATATCTTAAATTTTCAACTCTTGAAAATATGAACTATCATTACCATTAACTCAAGGAATGTATCACAAACACTTTCAAATACATACTATGATAGAAAATAATCTATTTTATTATTTATAGTCAAAATTATAATTTTGTCCTTAGATGTGTATTACAAGTGTTAGCCAATTCTGGCTTCTGGGGCACACAAAATCTAACAAACTCCCACTTGATCTAAAGTCAATTGGCTACAAATCTAAGTTCCATCTTCTCAAGATGGGTTTTGATCTTCTATTGGTCCAACGGCTTTGTGAGTGGATCTATCGCATTGTCTGCGGAGTTGACTCTCTTGACCTCAACATAATCTTTCTCGAGGTAATCGCGGATGAGGTGGTATCGCCGCTCGATGTGCTTAGATTTTTGATGAGACCTCGACTCCTTAGCAAGGGCTATGACACCAATATTGTCGCAGTACAGAGAAATGGCATCTGATGGCATATTCCAATCTCTATGGTGAACTTTTTGTACCAGAATGTCTCCTTCATAGTTTCTAACGCAGCAATGTATTCTACTTCCATGGTGGAATCTGCTATCATTATCTACTTGGAACTCTTCCAACTGACAGCACCACCATTACACACAAATAGACTCTTAGATGTCAACTTTCGATCATCTATATCAGATATAAAATCCGAGTCTATATACCCCTGAACTTGGAGTTCTCCATTACCAAAAACCAACAATATATCCTTAGTTCTTCTCAAGTACTTAAGGATACATTTCACAGAAGTCCAGTATTCTTCACCTGGATTCGACTGATATCTGCTTGTGACACTCACAGCATGGGCTATATCAGGTCGTGTACATAACATGGCATACATGAGGCTCCCTATTGCTAAAACATAAGGGATCTTGCTCATGCATTCTATGTCCTTAGATGTGCTAGGGCACATCTTCTTGGAGAGATAAATGCCATATCTGAAGGATACCAAACCCCTCTTAGAGTTTTTCATGCTAAACCTCTTTAGCACTTCCTCTATATACATCTTCTCTGAAAGATCCAGCATCCTATTCGGTCTATCTATATAAACCTTAATTCCTAAAATGAAGAATGCTTCTCCTAGGTCTTTCATGGAGAATTCTTTAGATAACCATATTTTAACTATGGTCAATATGAGAATATCATTCCCAATAAGGAGGATATCATCCACATACAGTATGAGGAAGACAATAGCGCTCCCACTGATCTTTTTGAAAATACATGATTCCTCCTCATTTTTGATGAAATCAAATAATTTGATCACATCATTAAATCAAGTATTCCAGCTCTGAGATGCTTGCTTAAGTCCATATATGGACCTTTGCAGCTTGCATACTTTGTGATCACATCACTGGATGTGAAATCTAGCGGCTGTTCCATATAGATATCTTCCTCAAGGTATCCATTTACGAATGTCATTTTCACGTCCATTTATCATATTTCATAATTGAAATAGGCTGCAACAGCAAGCAATGTGCGGATGGACTTTAGCATAGCTACTGGCGTAAAGGTTTTCTGATAATCAATGCCTTCGTGCTGACTATACCCTTTTGACACTAATCTAGCTTTCAATATCTCCACATTCCCATCTGCATCAATCTTTCTCTTGTAGATCCATTTACACCCAATAGGTACTATACCTTCTGGTGGATCTACCAAGGTCTAGACTTAGTTTGAGTGCATCGAGTCAATTTTTGACTTCATTACCTCTAATCATTTCTTAGAGTCGATATCTGATATCATCTCGTCATAGGTTTTGGGATCATCATCATAAATCTCATTACCTATGAGAAATATTTTCTCTATTTCTTCTGAGATAGTACCTAAGTACCTCTCAGAAGGACAAAAATTTTTTTCCGATCTATGAGGTGGAGGTAGTGTTTGTATTGGCTCAACCTGATTTGGTTCCATAGGATCTTTAGCTCATTGCTCTTGTGAGACTTTCTCCTCGAGCTTGATATGCTTTCCAATGTTGCTATCTTGAATAAACTATTTTTCAAGAAAGATGGTATGCCGACTCATAATCACATTGTAGTCTTCTGGAATATAGAAATAATATCCTAAAGGCTCTTTAGGATATCCTATAAATCGAGCTCTAAAGGACCTATAGTCTAACTTGTCCGCTTGTTGTCTTTTGACATGAGTTGAACAATCCCAAATTCTGAGACGACTTAGACTTGATTTCTTTCCATGCCATATCTCATACAGTATGGTACGAATAATTTTAGAGGAAATCCTATTCAGTAAATATATAGCAGTTAACAAACTATGTCCCCAAAGAAAATCAGAAAGGTTTATGAAGCTCATCATGGATCGGACCATATCTAATAGGGTCCGATTCCTCTATTCTGAAACCCCATTGAGTTGAGGTATTCCAGCTGGAGTCCATTAAGATATTATACCATTTTGCTTGAGATAGTCTAGGAATTCCTGACTAAGGTATTCACTTTTTCGATCTGATTGAAGAACCTTAATGAATTTTTCTGTTTATTTTTTTACTTCATATCTGAATTCCTTGAACTTTTTAGAAGCTTTAGACTTGTGTCTCATAAGATACACATATCCATACTAAGATAAATCATCGGTAAAGATTATGAAGTAGATAAAGTTGCCTCTTGTCAGCACATCAAATGGGCTGCACACATCAGTATGTACGAGGATAAGTAGATCCATGGCCCTTTCCCCATGTCCCATAAAAGGGAGCTTAGTCATTTTACTATGAAGACATGATTCACAAATTGGATATGACCCGAAAGTCAATGGACTCAATAGCTCAGTTTTTTTCAATTTGTTAACCCTATCTTCTGCTATATGACCTAGCCTTAGGTGCCATAGATATCTATCGTTCGGATTATCCCTGGGTCATTTTACAGCAATCACATTTTGCTCAATATTAAAGATAGATACATCAAAATGTAACTGATAGAGACCGTTAATGAGGAAACCACTTGCAATTTTATTTCTTTCATAAAGAATATTACAATGGTCCTTAAGAAAACTAATTACATAGCCTTCTTGTGCTAAACATGAAATAGAAATCAAATTCTTGCTTACAGCAGGCACATAATAACAATCCTTAAGTACTAAATATAAATCAGATGGTAGTCGAAGAGGATAGGTTTTCATGGCCACAGCAGCAACTCTTGCTCCATTTTCGATGCGTAGGATCATCTTACCATTACTCAGCCTTCTGCTATCCTCAAGACCCTGCATAGAAGTACACAAATGAGCACTAGAACCAGAGTCTAGCACCCAACTGAATGTAGAAGAAACCATAAGGTTAGATTCAATAACGAGTATAACTCCAGAAGAACCTATCTTCTTCTTATTCTTCGGGGTGGCCAAGTATATATGACAGTTTCGCTTCCAGTGGCAGTCAGTATTACAATGAAAATACTTTTCTTTGTCAGTGGCCTTCTTCTTAAGCTCTACCTTCTTTTTCTTTCCATCTTCCATCTGTCTTTTCACAAACTTCTTCTTCTTTCCAAAAGACTTTTTCTTGGAAGAAGTCTATTCCATAGCAAGTACTGAGCCTTTAGAACCTTTCATAGAAAGCTCAGCAGTAACCAGCATGTTCAAAAGCTCGGCCAGAGTACTCTGAAGTTTATGCATATTGTAGTTCATGATGAACTGCCCATATGCATCAGTCAAGAATTATAGAATTATATCATTCTGTAGATCCTAGTCTAACTTCACTCCAAGCTTCTCAAGCTCTTTCAAGTCCTTGATCATCATCAAACAATGATCTTGGACTGACTACTCATCATACATTTTAGCCTTAAACAATCATTTAGTGATCTGATATTTGGCTGCATGACTCTATTCACCAAACAACTCTTGCAGGTGAGCCAATATTTGATGGGCAGTCTTAATATCTTCATGTTGGTGTTGAAGCTCATCAGACATTGAGCCCAACATGTAGTATCTGATTTTGTTATCTTCATCCATCCATTTGTCAAGAGACTCTCTCTGTTCAGCGGATGGATGGACTGGTAAGATGGGAGGATTCTGATCCAATACTTAAGTTAACTTCTCAAAATCCAAAATAATTTTGAAGTTTCTAAGCTAATCCTTGTAATTGGGTCCAGTTAGTCTATGGGTGTCCAAGATACGGGCTAGTGGGTTGGATGCAGACATTTTCCTATAGAAAGCTAAAATTTTTAGTTAGATTTTATAATTAAGATTTGAATAATTTATTTAGAATTTTAATTTTTAAATAAATTAGCTTCCACTATTTTCTTGGATCACTACACTTTCTCTGTAGTGATGCAAAAATCTCCACGATTAATGATTTCTAGTGGGTGGTGTTGAAGAAAATTTCTGAATTTCTCAGGTCAGGTTCGTTCAGATCTGATTAGATCGAGAAGTATATTTCAAAAATTTTCTCTTAGATCCTAATCAGATCTGACACTTTTCAAATTTAATTTTATGATCTAATAAATAAAAAAATTAAATTAAATTAAATCTAATTAATTTTACCTTGATTTTGGATAATCCGATTATCTGTTGATGATCCTGCTGAAGCCCTGAGGTTCTGGATCTAGCCACGCAAGCGCCTGGCCTCCACCGATATCCACTCGAGCTGGATCTGAAGATCTTCTCATTTTCTTTCTTTTTTTCAAAAATTAGATCTGGATCTGATTTGGAGGATCTTCAAAACTTCTTCTGAAGATCATCCGTCATCTCTGCAGCAGTGCTGCTTTCTTTCTTTTTCATCAGCCTTTTCTTGCCTGACTCGCACTAATCTGAAAATCCAACAGCCTTGGGCATGGAGAGGAGAGAGAGGATCAAAAAGGTGGCATGGAGGAGGGAGAGGAATAGCCTTGGAGCGTGGACTAAGAGGAACTCTTTTTTTTAAAAAAATGGGTGCAGACAGGTCTTTATATAGACCCTGCTGTGCCATGCAGTGCCACATCACTCCGGCCAATCATATTGCTTCGTACAATCAGATCTAAATCTGATTGATGGGATGATATCATCTGATCCAATCAGATGAGAGACCCATAAATTTATCCTTAGATGGCGCCTAAAACTGGGCAAAATCTATAGATGAGGGTCACCTAGTTTGAATCCATGAAGCAACCTGGAGTCCCATCCATATGGAACTCCAGGCATCCCTATCCATGGGCGCACGCCATCCTAGGCATGCACCCCCTTCTTTTCAATTTTCAAAGAGGGGACAAGCCCCTATCTGCTCTTCAATAAGTGCATGACATATGGGTAGATGTCCAAGGGTCAAAAGTCAATGTTTGACCAAGTCAAAGTACAAGAATTAGTAGGTGACGAAAAATGGTAGGTGTTGTCTCAAATTTATCTCATAAATAAGACAATCCTTTTCTAACTTGGACAACCTCCAGTCAGACCATATGAAGGCCTCTGATTGAGCACAAACTCCTTTGGCTCAGTCAGAGGACAACTTATTTATGATAGCAAAAGAAGAACGTTAGGTTCAATCGAGTGCTAGCACGATTTTCTTGAACCTAATTGAATCTCATTCAGATCAATTGAACTAGATCAGTTCAATTGATGATCACCAGATTCAAACCCTTATTTGTGTGACCCAGTTAGGTTCAGTTCTGTATGGTAATGGGATATGTCATGATCTCTATCATCGACATCATCGAAACTCCTTTCGATGGATCAGAACTCTTCTGATTCGAACAGCTAGAATGATCGATCATCTAAATCATTCTAATTGCTCCCAAAATCCACCAGTGACACCTAGCAGTATATGGTGGCAACCCATCAGAGCTGAATGCGAACCTCTTGGTGCAGCTACCTGTGTGATTAAGTTCTTCTATCTTGAGCCCCGATCAGATTAGGGTTAAGGTAAACTCGTCAAACCCTAGTCTCTGTCATATGATGTAATCATTCGATTCAAGTCCAATGTGAAAATCTAAATAGAAACTCTTTCTATTATTTCACACTCTACCATGGCCATGGATTTCTGGACTTGATTCTCATGATCATCATAGGGCTGCTCCTCTACCACCGAGGTAGATAGATTCCATCTTGATGCAATCCAGTTCCTACAATGAACATGCTATAGCCAACATACACCTCAGGATTTCCATATGGCTAGGAGACCGAGTAATGGTGTAGTCAAACTATAACACCCTCAAGGTGAACTGTCGATGCACCTCAGGTCAAAGAACCAGACACACCACTGCAGCATCGAGTCAGTCATTGACGAGAAGGTAGACTTCCTAATGACTACTCGAGGTGGTCACGCTCAGTGCCCTCGTTCTCTAACGAGTACCTGTACTCTCGCTCACTCCGGTGTCTCCACACCGTAGACTCAAGACTCATCTACTAAAAAGAAGCGATTGTACACCAACCTTCCGGATCAATCACCATCCTCGTGATGATCCTATGGTCGGGAGCATTTTATGAGTTAATAATGATTATTCATGTCTTAAATTTTCAACTCTTGAAAATATGAATTATCATTACCATTAACTCAAAGGATGTATCACAGACACTAAATACACATATGTGATAGAAAATAACCCATTTTATTGATTATAGTCAAAATTATAATTTTGCCCCTAGAAGTGTATTACAAGTGTCAGCCAATTCTGGCTTCTAGGGCACATATATCTAACAATCTCCCACTTGTCCTAAAGCCAATTGGCTACAAGTCTAAGTCCCATCTTCTCAAGGTGGGCTTCGATCTTCTGCTGGCCCAACGGCTTTGTAAGTGGGTCTGCCACATTATCTGTGGAGTTGACTCTCTTGACCTCGACGTAATCCTTCTCGAGGTAATCGCGGATGAGGATGGTATCGCCGCTCAATGTGCTTGGATTTTTGGTGAGACCTCGGCTCCTTAGCAAGGGCTATGGCGCCATTGTTGTCGCAGTAATAGAGGAATGGCATCTGATGGCATTACTCCAATTTCTGCAGCAAACTTCTTATACCAGAATGCTTCCTTTGCAGCCTCTGATGCAGCGATATATTCTGCTTCCATGGTGGAATCTGCTATCACTGTTTGCTTGGAACTCTTCCAGCTGACAGCTCCACCATTGCACACAAACAGACTCCCAGATGTCGACTTTCGATCATCTATATCGGACATGAAATCCGAGTCTGTGTATCCCTGGACTTGGAGTTCTCCATTACCAAAGACCAACATCATATCCTTAGTTCTTCTTCAAGTACTTAAGGATACATTTCACAGAAGTCCAGTGTTCTTCACCTGGATTTGACTGATATCTGCTTGTGACACTCACAGCATGGGCTATATCAGGTCGTGTACATAGCATGGCATACATGAGGCTCCCTATTGCAGAAGCATAAGGGATCTTGCTCATGCGTTCTATTTCCTCAGGTGTGCTAGGGCACATCTTCTTGGAAAGATGAATACCATGTCTGAAGGGTATTAATCCCCTCTTAGAGTTTTCCATACTAAACCTCTTTAGTACTTCCTCTATGTACATCTTCTGTGAAAGTCCTAGCATCCTATTCGGTCTATCCCTATAGACCTTAATTCCTAGAATAAAGGATGCTTCACCTAGGTCTTTCATGGAGAATTCCTTGGACAACCATATTTTGACTGATGTCAACATGGGAATATCATTCCCAATAAGGAGGATGTCATCCACGTACAATACGAGGAAGACAACAGCGCTCCCACTGACCTTTTTGAAAACACATGGTTCCTCTTCATTTTTGATGAAACCAAACTTTTTGATCACATCATTGAAATGAGTGTTCCAGCTCCGAGATGCTTGCTTAAGTCCATATATGGACCTTTGCAGCTTGCAAACCTTGTGATCAGTATCACTGGATGTGAAACCTAGCGGCTGTTCCATATAGATATCTTCCTCAAGATATCCATTTAAGAATGCCGTTTTCACGTCCATTTGCCATATTTCATAATCGAAATAGGCTGCAACAGCAAGCAATGTGCGGATGGATTTTAGCATAGCTACTGGGGAAAAGGTATCCTGATAGTCAATGCCTTCGCGTTGACTATAACCTTTTGCCACTAGTCTAGCCTTGAATGTCTCCACATTTCCCATCTGCACCAATCTTTCTCTTGAAGATCCATTTACACCCAATAGGTACTATACCTTCTGGTGGATCTACCAAGGTCCAGACTTGGTTTGAGTGCATCGAGTCAATTTCTGACTTCATTGCCTCTAAGCCATTTCTCGGAGTCGATATCTGATATCGCCTCGTTGTAGGTTTTGGGATCATCACCATGAGCACCATTACCTACGAGGAACATTTTCTCTACTTCCTCTGAAATAATACCTAAGTATCTTTCAGGGGGATGGAAAACTCTTTTCGATCTACGAGGTGGAGGAGGTAGTGTTCTTATTGGCTCAACCTGATTTGGTTCCATTTGGTCCTTAGCTCGTTGCTCTTGTGAGACTTTCTCATCAAGCTTAATCTGCTTTCCAATGCCGCTATCTTGAATAAACTATTTTTCAAGAAAGATGGCATGTCGACTCACAATCACATTGTGGATCTTCTGGAATGTAGAAATAAGTATCCTAATGACTCTTTAGGATATCCTATGAATCGAGCTCTGAAGGACCTAAACTCTAACTTGTCCGCTTGTTGTCTTTTGACATGAGCCGGACAACCCCAAATTCTGAGATGACTCAGACTTGGTTTCTTACCGTGCCATATCTCATACGGTGTGGTAGGAACGGTTTTAGAAGGAACCCTATTCAGTAAGTATATTGAAGTTAACAAATGAGTATGTCCCCAAAGAAAATCAGGAAGGTCTGTGAAGCTCATCATGGATCGGAACCATATCTAATAGATTTGATTTCCTCCATTCTGAAACCTCCGTTGAGTTGAGGTATTTCCTGGTGGAGTCCATTGAGAGATTATACCATTTTTCTTGAGATAGTCCAGGAAATTTTTTGACTAAGGTATTCACCTCCTCGATCTGATCGAAGAACCTTAATGGATTTTTCAGTTTGCTTTTCTACTTCATGTCTGAATTCTTTGAACTTTTCAAAAGCTTCAGACTTGTGTCTCATAAGATACACATACCCATACCTAGATGAATCATCGGTAAAGGTTATGAAGTAGACAAAGTTGCCTCTAGCCGGCACATCAAATGGGCCGCACACATCAGTATGTACTAGGGCAAGAAGATCCATGGCCCTTTCCCCATGTCCTACAAAAAGGAGTTTAGTCATTTTGCCATGAAGACAGGATTCACAAATTGGATATGACTCAAAAGTCAATGGACTCAATAGCCCGATTTTTCTCCAATTTGTTAACCCTATCTTCTGCTATATGACCTAATCTTAGGTGCCATAGATACCTATCATTTGGACTATCCCTAGTTCGTTTTGATTTTATGGCATTCACATTTTGCTCAAAATTAAAAACAGATACATCAATATGTAACTGATAAAGACCGTTAATAAGGAAACCACTTGCAATTTTATTTCTTTCATAAAGAATATTACAATGGTCCTTAAGAAAACTAATTACATAGCCTTCTACTGCAAGGCAGAAAATAGAAATCAAATTTTTGCTTGCTACAGGTACATAATAACAGTCTTTTAATACTAAGTCTAATCCAGATGGTAGTCGAATAGATATATTCCCACGACCACGACAGCAACTCTTGCTCCATTTTTGACATGCAGGATCATCTCACCATCCCTCAGCCCTCTGCTATCCTCAAGACCTTGCATAAAAGTGCACAAGTGAGCACTAAAATCAGAGTCAAGCACCCAACTGGATGCAGAAGAAATCATAAGATTTGACTCAATAACGAGCATACCTCCAGAAGGACCAGCCTCCTTCTTATTCTTTAGGGTGGCTAAGTATGTAGGGCAATTTTGCTTTTAGTGGCCGTCATTATTGCAATAAAAATACTTTTCTTTGTCAGCGGTCTTCTCCAGCTCTGTCTTTTTCTTCTTTCCTCCTTCCACCTTCTACTTTTTTGCAGACTTCTTCTTCTTTTCGAAAGACTTTCTCTTGGAAGAAGTCTATTCCATAGCAAACACTAAGCCTTTAGAATCTTTCATGAAAAGCTCAGTGGTAACCACTATGTTCATAAGTTCGATCAAAGAGTTTTGAAGTTTATGCATATGGTAGTTCATGATGAACTGCCCATACGCATCAATCAAGGATTGCAGAATTATATCATTCTACAGATCCAAGTCCAACCTCACTTTGAGCTTCTCAATCTCTTCCAAGTTCTTGATCATCATCAGATAATGATCTTGGACTGACTGCCCATCATGCATCTTAGCCTTGAACAGTCATTTAGTGACTTGATATTTGGCTGCATGACTCTGTTCACCAAACATCTCTTGTAAGGTGAGCCAACATTTGGCGAGCAGTCCCTGATATCTTCATGTTGGCGCTGGAAGCTCATCAAGACATCGAGCCCAAAACATGTAAAATCTGGCCTTATTATCTTCGTCAATCCATTTTATCCAGAGATGCTCTCTGTTCAGCAGATGGACGGGCTGGTAAGGTGGGAGGGTCCTGATCCAAAATACATGAGTTAACTTCTCAAAACCCAAAATGATTTTGAAGTTTCTGAAGCCAATTCTTTATAATTTGGTCCATGGTCAGTCTATGTGTGTCCAGGATACGTGCCTATGTGGTTGGATGCAGACATTTTCCTATAGAGAGTCAAAGTTTCTAGTTAGATATTGTAATTAAGACTTAACCAATTTATTTAAAAATTTTATTTTTAAAATAAATTAGCTTCCACTATTTTCTCGGATCCCTACACTCTCTCTGTAGAGATGCAAAAATCTCTACGATTACTGATTTCTAGTGGGTGGTGCGGTCTCCACCAACTGACTCATCACCTCACCTAACAGTTATTGGTGATGGGTTAGCCAATGAGTGAACAACTCTTGTTCAATGATTCTCTAATCATGATGCACCCAAACATGGTCTCTAATTCATGAATCTCACCATGTTTGGAATATTGATCCACTCCTTAGTTAAGTCAGACCCACCATTTGCACAGATTAGATTTCTAATTGGATCTCTCACCATATCCAAAATATTGAGCCTGATCCATCCTCCAGCCTGTAGTATCCAATGTCTAATAGATATGATTGCATCTTTTTGGTGCAACTGAACCACTATAATCGATCGAGAACAATCAACCTCGAAAAGGGTCCGCACATCTACAATGGTGGAAGACCTTAGACTTAATCTTTTCTTAGGAAGATTTGATTTAGGTCTCATTAAACTAGACTTGACATAGTCATAACCATTATGACTAACCTAGTGGCATGGGTTAGCTCAGATTATTGACCACCTTAGATCAAAACTGAGTCAACAAACATGGCCAGGTAAGTAAGATCGGTGGAAGGGATATGCCATTAACTCAACAAGAACGCATTCGAGTCGAGTAGCTTCCAATTAAAAATCAGTTGATCATATCTGCCAGACTTACCTTAGACACCAAATTATTGAGATAGAACCAATTGGGTTAGCCTACAATCCAGACTCTAACCACTGAGCCTAATTAGGTCTTAACTTGATCGATCACTCATGTGACTCGATCTTGACCCAGACTTAATCCTATTAGGCTGGTCAATTTAAGCACTGTTGATCTCATCTAACCAACTCTTGATTCGGTTTGATCAACCGCTTAGACCTAATTGAGCTACCCAAGCCCAAACCCAATTTTATGAATATGTCTTAGATTTGAACTTTTCAATTTTAGATCTAATTGATATTTCATAAACTTAATTCTTAATTAAGTTAGGGTTCTTAATCAAAACATGTAAATAAGATCCTAGGGTTTTAGGATCTAGAATTTTGCAGAAAGTAAGTTTTCAATTTTTTTTTGATTAAGGACGAATGCGCAGCACTCCTACACATCATAAGAATAACCCATCAAATGGGAGGAGAGGATCTTCAAACCCTACTTTATTCTTATAATCGGATGACCAAGGGGAATGCCTTAATCAGAAATATAACTAATCTACAAAACTATTTAGATCTAAGC
Organism: Cocos nucifera; assembly: GCA_006176705.1. Classification (NCBI taxonomy): domain Eukaryota; kingdom Viridiplantae; phylum Streptophyta; class Magnoliopsida; order Arecales; family Arecaceae; genus Cocos; species Cocos nucifera. The sequence continues at coordinate 628,231 of QRFJ01000487.1, read as the reverse complement.
ATATATCTCATATAAAAAATTGATCTAATTAAAATATATTTTGCATACATCTCATGTATCATGCATGCATGTTTTTTAGATCTAAATTATCTCATAATCATCTAAAAAATTAAATTTAAATTTGATCATATCAAATAAAATTTAATCTAGACCCTTTTGTAGAACTATTCTACAACTAGTCTAAACATGCAACTATCATATCTCATATGAATAAATTAATTTTAATTTATTTTCTATTTTTAGATCTAACTATAATATTTATAACATCAAAAAATAAAAAATAAATAGATCTAAAAATTATATTCAATCAAATAGAAATTATGATTACACTAGATAACACATAGAATAATTTTATTCCTAGTCTAGTTATGTATCTCATACATTCTAGATCTAGATTCATTAATTTTAATTTTCTAATTTTTTGATTTTAGATCTAATCACATCTCATATGATATCTAAAATTACTAATTTATCAGATTAAAATTGTATCTAAATAAATTTTATAGGAACCTCGCTCTGATACCAGTTGAAGGAAAATCCTGAATTTCCCGAGTCAGGTTCGTTCAGATCTGATTGGATCGAGGGACATATTTCAAAAATTTTCTCTTAGATCCTGATTAGATCTGATACTTTTTAAATCTAATTTTATGATCTGATAAATAAAAAAATAAATTAAATTAAATCTAATTAATTTTATCTTGATTCTGAGTAATCCGATTATCCGTTGATGATCCTACTGAAGCTCTGAGGTTCTGGATCTAGCCATGTAAGCGCCTGGCCTCTACCAATATCCACTCAGACTGGATCTAGAGATCTTTTCTTTTTTTTTTTTACTTCAAAAATGAGATCTAGATCTGATTTGGAGGATCTTCAAAACTCCTTCTGAAGATCACCCATCATCTCTGCAGCAGTGCTGTCTTCTTCCTTTTTCGTTAGCCTTTTCTTGCCTGACTCGCACTAATCTGAAAACCCAACTACCTTGGGCATGGAGAGGAGAGAGAGGATCAAAAAGGTGGCATGGAGGAGGGAGAGGAGTAGCCTTGGAGTGTGGGCTAAGAGGAACTCTTTTTTTTAAAAAAAAAGTAGGTGCAGATAGGTCTTTATATAGACCCTGCTGCGCCATGTAGTGCCACATTACCCCGACCAATCATGTTGCTTCATGCAATCAGATCTAAATCTGATTGATGGAATGACATCACCTGATCCAATCGGATGAGAGATTCATAGATTCATCCTTAGATGGCACCTAAGACTGGTCAAAGTCTATAAATGAGGGTCACCTAGTTTGAATCTAAGAGGCAACCTAGAGTCCCATCCATATGGAACTCCTGGCATCCCTATCCATAGGTGCACGCCATCCTAGGCATGCACCCCCTTCTTTTCAATTTCTAGAGAGGGGACAAGCCCCTATCTGCTCTCCAATAAGTGCATAACACATGGGCAGATGTCCAAGGATCAAAGGTCAACATTTAACCAAGTCAAAGTACAAAAATTAGCAGGTGACGAAAAATGGCAGGTGTTGTCTCAAATTTATCTCATAAATTAAGACAATCCTTTTTTGACTTGGACAAACTCCAATCAGATCAGGTAAAGGTACCTGAGTGAGCACAAACTCATTTGGCTCAGTCGAGACAACTTTTATGATAAGAAAAAGGAGAATGTTAGGCTCAATCGTGTGCTAGTATGATTTTCTTGAACCTAATTGAATCTTATTCAAATCAACTGAACTGGATTAGTCCAATTGATGATATCCAGATCCAAACCCTTATTTGTATGATCTAGTTAGATTCAGTTCTGGATGGTAATAGGATATGTCATGATCTCTATCATCGACATCATCAAAACTCTTTTCGATGGATCAGAACTCTTCTGATTCAAACAACTAGAATGATCGATAATCTAAATCATTCTAATTGCTTCCAAAATCTACCAGTGATACCTAGCAGTATATGGTGGCAACCCATCAAAATTGAAAATGAACCTCTTGGTGCAACTATTTGTGTGATTAAGTTCTTCTATCTTGAGCTCCGATCAGGTTAGGGTTAAGGTGAACTTGTCAGACCCTAATTCCTATGATATGATTTAATCATTCGATTCAAGTTCGATGTGAAAACTTTAATAGAAACTTTTTCTATTATTTCACACTCTGCCATGGCCATGGGCTTATGGACTTGATTCTCATGATCATCATAGGGCTACTCCTTTTCTACCGAGGTAGATAGATTCCATCTTGGTGCAATCTAATTTCTACAATGAACATGCTATAGCCAACATACACCTCAGAATTTCGAATGGCTAGGAGACCGAGTCATGGTATAGTCAAACTATAACACCCTCAAGATGAACTATCGATGCACCTTAGATCAAAGAATCAGACATACCACTACATCATCGAGTCAATCATCGATGAGAAGGTAGACTTCCTTATGAATACTCAAGGTGGTCACGTTCAGTACCCTCATTCTCTAATGAGTATCTATACTCTCGTTTCGATGTCTCTACACCATAGACTCAAGACTCATCTACTATAAAGAAGTGATTGTACACTAATCTTTTGGATCAATCACCATCCTCATGATGATCCTACGATCAGGAGCATTTTATGAGTTAATAAATAAAAATTCATGTCCTAAATTTTTAACTTTTGAAAATATGAATTATCATTACCATTAACTCAAAGAATGTATCACAGACACTAAATATAGTTATGTGATAGAAAATAATCTATTTTATTATTTATAGTCAAAATTATAATTTTGTCCTTCGAAATGTATTACAAGTGCCAGTCAATTCTAGCTTTTAGGGTACTCATATCTAACAGGTGCAGTCCCACCAACTGACTCATCACCTTACCTAACAGTTATTGATGATGGGTTAGCCAATGAGTGAACAACTTTTGTCCAATGATTCTCTAATCATAGTGCACCCATGCTTGATCTCTAATTCATGAATCTCATCATGTCTAGAATATTGATCCACTTCTTAGTTAAGTCAGACCCACCATTTGCACAGATTGAATTCCTAATTGGATCTCTCACCATATCCAAAATATTGAGCCCAATCCATCCTTCAGCTCGTAGCATCCAATGCCTAATAGACATGGTTGCATCTTCTCAGTGCAATTGAACCTCTGTGACCAATCGAGAACAATCAACCCCAGGAAGCACCCACATATCTACAATAGTGGAAGACCTTAGACTTAATCTTTTCTTAGAAAGATTTGATTTAGATTTCTTTAAACTTGACTTGACATAATCATAACCATTATGACTAATCTAGTGGCATGGGTTAGCTCGGATTATTAGCCACCTTAGATCCGGACTGAGTCGATAAATATGGCTAGGTAAGTGAGATCGGTGGAAGGGATATGCCATTAACTTGATAAGAATGCATTCAAGTCAAGTAGCCCTTAATTAAAAATCAGTCAATCGTATCTACCAAACTCACGTTAGACACCAAATTATTGAGCCAGAACCAATCGGGTTAGCCTACAATCCAAACTCTAACCACTGAGCCTAATTAGATCTTAACTTAATTGATCACTCATGTGACTCAACCTTGACCTAGACTTAATCCTATTAGGCTAGTCAATTTAAGCACTCTTGATCCCATCTAACCAACTCTTGATTCAGTTTGATCAACCACAAGACCTAATTGAGCTACCCAAGCCCGAACCAAATTTTATGAATATGTCTTAGATTTGAAAATTCTTAATTTTAGATCTAACATATTTCATAATCTTAATTCTTAATTAAGTTTAGGGTTCATAAACAAAATATGTAAATAAAATTTTAGGATTTAAGGATCTAGGATTTTGCAGAAAATAAGTTTTTGATTTTTGATTAAGGATGAATGCGCAGCACCCCTACACATCATAAGAATACTCCATCAAATGGAAGGAGAGAACGTTTAAACCCTACTTCATTCTTGTGACTGGACGACCAAGGAGAATGCCTTAATCAGAAATATGATGAATCTACAAAACTAATTAGATCTACATATATATCACATATATAAAATTGATCAAACTTAAAAAATATATTTTGCATACATCTCATGTATCATATCATGCATATTTTTAGATCTAAATTATCTCATAAATATCTAAAAAATAAAATTTAAATTTGATCATATCAAATTAAATTTATTCAAGATAATTTTGTAGAACTATTCTACAACTAGTCTAAATATGCATCTATCATATCTCATATAAACAAAATTAAATAAATTTATTTTCTATTTTTTAGATCTAATTATAATATTTATAATATTAAAAAATAATAAATAAATAGATCTAAAATTATAATTAATTAAATTAAAATTATAATCATCCTAGACTACACATAGAATAATTCTATTCCTAGTCTAGTCATGCATCTCATACATCTTAGATCTAGATTATTTAATTTTTAAAATTTTTAATTTTAGATCTAACCATATATAATATGATATTTGAAATCATCTAATTATTAGATCAAAATTATATTAAAATTAGATCTAAATAATTATGGAACCTAGCTCTGATACAAGTTGAAGAAAAAAATCATGTTTCCTGGGTCAGGTTCATTCAGATCTGATTTGATCAAGAGAAATATTTTAAAAAAAATTTTCTTAGATCTAAATTAGATCTAAGACTCTTCAAATCTAATTTTATCAATCTAATAATATAAAAATAAATTAAATTAAATTAAATTAAATTATACCTTGTTATGGGTAATCCTATTACCCTATGATAATCCCGATGCTTGTCTGAGGTTCTGGATGTAGCCATGCAAGCGCCTGACCTCTATCGGTATCAACTCGGGTAGGATCTAAAAATCTTCTCCTTCTCTATTTATGCTCCAAAGATCAGATCTAGATATGATCTTCAAGGTCTTCAAAACATCTTTTGAAGATCAGTTGTTGTCTCTTACAACAGTGCTACCTTCTTCCCTTCCTGTCGCCTTTCTCTTGCTTGGATCACACCAAAAATGAGCCCAAAGCTTCTTGGGCATGGAGAGGAGAGAGAGGATCTAAAGGTGGCATGGAGAGAAAGGGAGAGAAGCCTTGTGGCATGGGCAAAGGGTCGAGGATCTTAATCCTAGGTGCAGATAGGGTTTATATAGATCCTGCTGCGCCATGCAGTGCCACATCATCCCAACCAATTATGGCTCTTTGTGCAATCAGATCTAAATCTGATTGATGGGATGACATCATTTGATCCAATCAGATTAGAGTCCCTTACAAACCTCCTTAGGTGGCACCAAGACTAGTCAAAGATGACTCTTTGGCGCCACCCAAGTTGAATGCTGAAGCAATTGGAGTCCCATCTGTATGGGACTCCATTCCTTATCCACTTTAGGTGCACACCTAGGGAGGCGTGCACCCCTTACCTTTCAGTTATTTAGTAGGGGTACAAGGGTTAAAGCTCTCTCCTATGGGTGTATGACACATGGACAGATGTCTAAGTGTCAAATGTCAACATTTGACCAAAGTCCAAAGACAAGATTTAGCAGGTGACGAAAAATGGTAGGAATTATTTCAAATTTATCTCATAAATTAAGACAATCCTTCTCTGATCTGGACAAGCTTCAGTCAAACCAAGTAAAGATTTTTGAGTGAGCCCAAACATATTTGGCTCATTGAAGATAACTTTTAATGATTGTTGAAGAAGAATATCAGGCTCAATCGTGTGCTAGCACGATTTTCTTGAACCTAATTGAATATTATTCAAATCAATTGAAATAGGTAAGTACAATTGATGATATTCAGATCCAAATTCTTATTTGTATGATCCAGTTAGATTCAGTTCCATATGGTAATAGGATATATAATGATCTCTATCATCGACATCATCGAAACACCTTTCGATGGATCAGAACTTTTCTGATTCAAACAACTAGTATGATCGATCACCCAAATCATTCTAATTGCTCTCAAAATCTACTAGTGATACCTAGCAGCATATAGTGGCAACCCATTAGAACTAAAAATAAACCTCTCAGTGCAGTTATCTGTGTGATTAAGTTCCTCTATCTTGAGCTTCGATTGGATTAGGGTTAAGGTGATCTCGTCAAATCCTAATTTTTGTCATATGAATTAATCATTCGATTCAAGTCCAATGTGAAAATCCTAATAGAGACTCTTTCTATTATTTCACTCTGCCATGGCCATGGGCTTATGGACTTGATTCTCATGATCATCATAGGGCTGCTCCTCATCTACCGAGGTAGATAAATTTCCTATTGGTGCAATCCAATTCCTACAATGAACATGCTATAGCCAACATATACCTCAGAATTTCAAATGGCTAGGAGATCGAGTTATGGTGTAGTCAAACTATAACACCCTCAAGGTGAACTATCGATGCACCTCAGATCAAAGAGCCAAATAGACCACTGTAGCTTCGAGTCAGTCATTGACGAGAAAGTAGACTTTTTGATGACTGCTTGAGGTGGTCATGCTTAGTGTCCTCATTCTCTAATGAGTATCTGTACTCTTGCTTCAGTGTCTCTACACTTAGACTCAAGACTCATCTATCCTAAAGAAGTGATCGTACACCAACCTTTCGGATCAATCACTATCCTCATGATGATCCTACGGTCGGAAGCATTTTATAAGTTAATAATGAAAATTCATGTCTTAAATTTTCAACTCTTGAAAATATGAACTATCATGACCATTAAATCATGGAATGTATCATGGATACTTTCAAACACACACTGTGATAGAAAATAATCTATTTTATTATTTATAGTCAAAATTATAATTTTGCCTTTCGATATGTATTATAAGTATTAGCCAATTCTTACTTCTAGGGTACACATATCTAACATCCAGAAGACTGAAGGAGATCGGCTGAAAGGAGTTCGATCGAAAGGAGCCTATCTGGTGATCAGATGGAGATCGACCGACGAGAGCTTGGTTGGCGGCCATGGATGACTATGACACATTTATGACTCAATCATTTTCTTTGAAGCTCTACTACTTTCATGAATGCCTGAAGGTTAATAAAGTGGAGATGAGGCTCTTTCGCTCATATATCAAAGCTCTTGGTGTGAGAATGCAGAGGTCCGCCACTTTTTGCAGATTGCAGAAGTTCGTCCAAGAAGGAGTTTTATCGATTTGGTGTCAATCCAGTATTGAACAATCCGGACGGATTCTAGTAAGGAGAGAATTCAAATAGCTTTAAGGTCAGTCAAGCCAGACTGCATTATGACTAATCACTTAACTGCTTCAAAAGCTATCACCACTTTTCAAGCTCGTTCGGACGAGACCCATGAGGCCCCGGAGGTTCTCGAGTTATTGTATGAAGTTGGCCATGGTTGCTATCACTGGACGAGATCGCCCTAAGGCCCGAATCCTTTTTGGACTTCAGTAGGAAAGGGTTTATCCCTAACACAAGCCCCTTACTCCCGAGTTTGAATTTCAAAAGAAGGGAGTAAAGAAATGCTAGTGCCGAAGTTTTTTTCCATCTTTCACATCCTTTGTAGAGAAAGTCTTAGTACTATCTTCACTGACATCGAAGCTTCGTTAATATAATTTGACTTGAAAAGATGAATTTTTGAAACTCCCATTGAAGTGTTGCCCAAGGTGCGGTGCAATAAAGATTTCGATCATTGCCGCTCTGTTGCCATGATGAGGAAGACGTGTCGATCTAAAGTTGGTCAGTGGAGATCTGCAATCATGACCATTTCAAACTCTTTCGGCTATTTAAACTCATCTTCCTTCCTTAAGATTTCATTTCGCCTAGGTCTCCTCTCTCTTCCTCTGGTCTCTCTCTCTCTCCCTTCTGCTCCATAGCACTAGTGTCTTCCATCATCTCCTTTGATTCTTGGAGGTTCTCTCCTTCATTTTCCATCAAGCTTATCACCTCTTCATTCTTTTCCATCGATTTAAGTCTGTTTCTGAACCCTTCTTTTTGATCATTCATATCTTTTAGCATCACTACCCGTTTGGTTTCTTCAAGTGAGTCTTAAATTTTATTTTCTTTGATTTTCTAGGGGTTTTCTCCACTTTGGTTTGATCCTCATATCCTCTGAAGAATCTGGATCAACTGGTTCTGAAAGTTTGGCTCATTTGGCTTTAACGGATCTTCTCCACAAGGACCCCGAACCTGCAGAAGTACCTCGGCCATCCTTTGTCCCTAATATTATCCCATGCAAACTTTGGCCTAAAGATCTTTCACAAATTAGGATCCAGTTCGGAATCCCTTTCGATTGTGAACTTAAACTCCCTGGTCCTAGTGATCGAGCCTACTCTCCTCCTCCTGGTCGGACTTGTTTGCATATTGAAATCCTCCAGGCAGGACTTCGGCTACCGATACCTTCCTTCATAATCAACTTGTTCAAGTTCTTAAATATTTTCTTTATCGTCATGGCACCAAACTCCTTTAGGTTCATCATAGGATTTCTCTTCTTGTGCATTATGGCCGACGTCCGACCTTCTGTCTTCTTATTCTGCAACTTGTTCATCTTCAAACATCATCCGACCACTAATGATTGGTAGTATGTCTCTCCCTAGTTCGACAAGAAGGGGTTACTCAAGGGTGCCCCTTCTTCCATTCATAACTGAAAGGAGAGATTCTTTTTCATCTCATGTCCTTCTCTAGAGCTGGGACTTCCTTCCTGGGGTGATATAAGGAATTCAATATGCCGAGCTCCTAGACTTGAGAAAGAGGATCGAGACTCGATCAATAAGCTAAAGAACTATTGAGCTCCTCCAATCTTCAGGCTGCTAGATGATCAGACCTTATTCAACTTTGATCTTAGTCCTCTCAATCCGACTGCTAGTTCTTTATATCCTGCCAATTATGTATGGTCTCTTTTCTTTTTCTGACTTTGGGTTTTTCTTCTGTAGAAATGACTCCTGAGGAGCGAAATCACTTGGCCAAGGGGATTAAGTTCCTCAAGAGGAAGGACAGCTCCATCGGAGAAACATCAAAGAAGGCTCATACTGATGAGCCAATCCCGACCATGCCGATTCAGGCAACACCTATCTCAGAGTCTGATGCGGCAGCACCAACTCCGACCTTGCCCTAAGAGGATGCTGCCCTCGCACTTTCTGAATAGTGCGAGGTCATTGAGAAGAAGAAGAAAAAAAGGATGCCATCAAAAAAAAGATAAGGAGGATGGTCAAAAACTTAAGTGGTGAAGACTCCGATCAGGAGCGAGCTTCCTTGGATGACCAGGAGGTCATCCAATCCCTGATGAAGGGTAGCATCCTCTAGCACATTATTGATAAAATGGTTGGGATGGAGGATGCAGAATGATTTGATGAGTCCTTCGCTACCTTCCTTGAGGTAATTAATACCTTCAAACTTGATCGAATGCGGGATGTACTCTTAGAGTTCTGACTTAATTTTCTTCTATCCTACAGTTGGGGCATTACTTGTTTGCCTATTCGAAGGTAGTCGATCTCCACTGCATCGAGGCCTCCAAGGCCCTTTGGGAGGCTCAGGCAGTGATTGAAAGGGTTTGAGCCAAGGTTGACCATTTGAAGGTGGCCTCGGAGGCACAAACTACAGAGGTCGATCGCCTTCGAGAGGCATTGAGGAGAGAAGAGGAGGCTTCTATGGAGTTGAGGGTAGCCTTGACACTTTCAGAGGACAAAAGAAAGAAGGTTGAAGAGGAGGTCGGCATCGAGAGGGAGCAGGCTATCGAGGCCTTCAAGTCCTCTAAAGCAATGGAAGACATTAAGATTGCCTTCACCCAGAAAGCTTTTCTAGAGGGATTCGAGATATACATGAGGAGGATCATGAAGAACTTCTCCGAAGTAAACCTCGACATTCTGACAGACGAGCCTAGCGATGAAGCCGGTCCTTCCAACGCTGGTGCTGCCTCTCCCACCACTGAACCTCCCCCTAAAGCTCCACAACCTGTAGCCAAACCTGAGGCCACAAGAAATGCATCAACCTCGCCTACTTCTAAACTGACCGAGGTCTAAAACTTTTGGTTACTTGTAATTTTCTCTCTTTCTTTTTTTTTGTGTACTCAAACTTTTTGAGAAATGAAAATGAACTTCTTTTCTCTTTGCATTTGTGCTATGGTAAATATTATTCAGAGTTTCTTTAGTAACTAGGGTCAAGGCCCATCATCCTCGACTAACGTTGAGCCCTTGCTCCATGGAATTCCTCTAAAATCCATAGTCAAGGATTTGAAGAGGAAAATTTATCATCCAAAAAAAAGGCTGAAGAAGATGGAGGATGAGCTCCAAAAATCCAGGAAGAATGCTTCTGAGGCGACGATTGAAGTCACTCGCCTCCGTAAGCTACATATGAAGGATTCTGCGAGCTTCAGCATCAGGAAGGGCAACTTCGAGAGAGAGTTGGCCGAACTCAAGAAAAATACTAATGATAAATATTGGGCGTTAATTGCAAAGATTAGCTCCCTCGAAGCAAAGCTCAGGGCGACAGAAGAGAAAATCCAACTACTGGAGGGGACCGACAAGACCCGATATGAATGGGATTGGTCCCAAAGGTTTTGTGCGCTCCAGAAGCAGCTGTCTGATGTTGAGTCTACCTATGAGGTCTATCGAATGGGTTGGTGTGATAGGATATCCAAACTCAAGTAGTAGCTCTGAGCTGCTAACAACGAAGTGGCTCTACTTCAGTAGTGGCTCACCGACAGCCATCGATCTAGCACCAGTAGAAAATTGGAGGAGATTGCTTCTTTGAAGAGGTTCACAGGTGAACTCTCAGAATCAATCAAAATTTGACAAAGCTAAAATTCAACAGTTGAAGCTTCAGTTGGTTTGTGAACAGCAAGTCATCAAAAATGCTGAAGCTGAATCAGAGGTTCTGAGGAAGAGGCTATGGACATCAGAAGAAAATTATCAAAGGACTGACAGAATGTTCTACGATAACCTAATAAGGAGGAAGGAGCTTGAAGAAGAAATTGCCAGTTTGAAAGAATCTTTAGTGATGGCCAGTAGTCCGAAGTCTGAGAAATCAGATCCCTCTTAGAACTTCAGCTTTTTCTTTCTTATCTTTGTAGCCGATCTTGCAAATCTTTATTTTGTACCTAATTTTGATTTAATGAAATGATATCTTTCTTCATTTTCACTCTATGTGAGTTGAATACCTGTTGATATCTCTGGTTTCCTTCTCTCCCCCTCTTCTTCTTCTCGTTTTTTTTGGGGGGGGGGTGGTCTCACGGACCTCGGCCTTCTAATATATCTTAATTTCAGTAAAGGAATGTTTTCTTCAATCATCTTTTTTACTTTGCTTGGATTGTTTTGATGTCCCTTGGTTTCTCTATTTTCTCCACATTATTTTTTGTTGGAATGGTTGCTGAAGATTGACTTTTCTCCTATCTTTTCATAATCGAAAATCTTTATCTGTGCTCAATTGAGGTTATCCTTCTATTTTCAACTTAATAGATTTTCCTTGGTCCTCTTGTCAAGAAGAGGTCCTCCCCTACTCTTGATGGGGTCAGCCTTTACTTTGTCCCCACGTCAGGATGAGGTCCTCTTCCTGTTCCTGATGGGGTAGGTTTCTACTTTTGCCAAGGCAGAGTCTTCCTCCCATCTTGGTTAACTGAAGGTCTTTATTTGTGTCAGGATGAGGTTCTCCTCTTATTCCCATCGGCACGGTAGGAGCTCGATAGGGCTGTTGATAGGGGCCTCTTTCTTCTTCTGATTTTAAATAATCGGAGATCTTTATCTTGCTCAAGTTAGGATGAGATTCTCCTCCTATTCCCAATAGGGCTGAAGAGGCACATAAGGGCCGTTGAAAGTGCTTCTTCCCTCATCTCGTCTTAGATTAACGAGGTCTTCGCTTTGCTCAAGTTAGGAGGAGGTTCTCCTCCTATTCCTAATAGGACTGTAGGAGCACATAAGGGTCGTTGGAAGAGTCTCTCCCCTCATCTCATCTAAGATTAACAATATCTTCGCTTTGCTTAAGTTAGGATGAGATTCTTCTCCCATTCCTAATAGGGCTGTAGGGGCATATAAGGACCATTGGAAGGGCCTCTCCCCTCATCTCTTTGCTTTGCTCAAGTTAGTACGAGGTTCTCCACCTATTCCTAATAGGATTGTAGGAGCACATAAGGGCCATTGGAGGGGTCTCTTTTCTCATCTCATCTTAGATTAACGAGGTCTTCGCTTTGCTCAAGTTAGGATGAGATTCTTCTTCTATTCCTAACAAGACTGTAGGGGCACATAAGGGTTATTGGAAGGACCTCTTTCTTCATCTCATCTTAGATTAACGAGGTCTTCACTTTGCTCAAGTTAGGATGAGGTTCTTCTTCTGTTCCTAATAGAACTATAAGGGCACATAAGGATCATTGGAAGGGCCTCTTTCCTCATCTCATCTTAGATTAATGAGATCTTCGCTTTGTTTTCAAACGAAGTTTGGTTGAGTTATTTCCTATCATTATACAATTTTACACCAAGAGATAGAGATATTGAAAAGAAAAAAATTTATTAAAATAAGATTACCGATAATACATTCATAAGTTCTTCAAATTTTAGGGTCACGGGAGTGTTGCTCCTTCGAACTCCTATAAATAATAAGTTTCGGGCCGGATGACCTCTTTGACTTTAAATGGGCCTTCCTAATTTGGTGCAAACTTTTCTTGATTCTGAGGTTGTGAAATAGCCGCTTGTCGAAGTACCAAGTCTCCCACTTTGAATACTTTGCCTCTAACCTTTGAGTTGTAGTAGCGAGCTACTTTCTATTTGTAGGCTGCCATTCGAACCGGAGCTTCTTCCCTCTTTTCTTCCAACAAGTCGAGGCTAGCCCTAAGATCTTGTGAATTCTACTGCTCATTAAATACCACAACTCATGCCGATGAAAGTTTGAGTTCTATTGGGATGACTGCCTCTATTCCGAAGGCTAAGGTGAATGGAGTCTCTCCGATTGGCAACCTTTGGGTAGTTCAGTATGCCCAGAGTGAACGAAAAATACTATTTTCCACTGCAAGATCGTGCAGATATGATCAGATTTGAGGAGGATTTTTCTAAAAATTTTTAAATAATCTGATCAGATCTAAGAGTTCTTAGATCTAATCATGGTGATCTGATATTAAAATTAAAAATTAAAATTAAATTTGATTTAATTTAAAGTATCTGATTGGATAATCTAATTATCCTATAATGATCCTATTGATTCCTGAGGTTCTGAAAGGAGCCATGCATGCACCTGGCCTCAACTGGTATTCACTCAGGCAGGATCTGAATATCTTCTTCTTATAAATCTTTTCTCCAAAAATTAGATCTGGATCTAATCTGAAGAATCTTCAAAACTATTTCTAAATGTAGCCCTTCTGTCACACAAACACAGTCGCATAAATCCTGAATATTATGCCAAAAAACTTGAACCTTCTTCTTAGATTTGTACCTAACCTTTTAGGCTTGTAGAAGAGAAGAAGAGAGAGGATAAAGGGGGTGTGGGATATTAGAGATGGCAGACTTTGGGCGTGGAAAATTATTTCTTGCATTGAATGCACTTTAACATGAGAAAGGCTTTTGTGTCCAATCCTACTTAAAGTCTCTTTTGACCAAAATAACTTATTTATTTTATCATTAGGACTCTAGAACTTATTCTCCATGAAAAACCATCAAATCTCATCTATTTTTTCACCAAAAATAATTCAAAAAGGTATCGGTACGAGTAGATAAGGAAGAGTCCACTGTGCCTAGGACTCTTCCCTCAAGAGTTTGATCCAAATCAAACTCTATCATAACTCAGTCTAGATACCTTCAAAAATCATGAAATTTGGTACACCCAATGCATAACTCGTGCTCTAACAAATACCCAAAAATTACATCAAAATAATTTTAAAAAAAATTTCTAGCAGTATCTGATCAGGTGACCCTCAATTCTCTCAAACAGGTCAACTTTTGACCCTAGTCCAATTTAACTATGAATGGATTTAATTTCTATAATTAATCTGATCTGTTCTAATTCTAGTCAGATGAAAATAAATTTATTCTAAATACAAGAATAAGTCAAATCAAATTTGACTCGATCGTGATGAATCAAAAAGATTTTAGAAAGAGAAAGTCAGGCTCAATCATGTGCTAGCACGATTACCTTGAATCTGATTAGATCTAATCCGAATCAATCAAACTAGCTTAGCTCAATTGATGACATCCAGACCCAAACCCCTATTTATGTGATCTAGTTAGATTTAATTCTGTATGGTAATGAGACATATCGCGATCTCTATCATCGACATCATCGAAATATCTTTCGATGGATCAGAACTTTTCTGATTCATACAATTAGAATGATTAATCATCAAAATCATCCTAATTGCTCCCAAAATCTATCAGTGACATCTAACAGCATATGGTGGCAATCCATCAGAACTGAAAGTGAAGCTCTCAATATAGTTACCTATGGATTGGGTTCTTCTATCTTGAGCCCCGACAAGATTAGGGTTAAGGTGAACTCGTCAAAACAATGTCCATCACATGAATTAATCATTCGATTCGAATCCAATATAAAACCCTAATAGAAACTCTTTCTATCATCTTCACTCTACCATGGCTATGGGCTTATGGACTCAATCTCATGATTATCATAGGGATACTCCTCATCTATCGAGGTAGATAGATCTCTTATTGGTGCAATCCAATTCCTACGATGAACAAGCTATTGCCAACATACACCTCAGGGTTTCAAATGGCTAGGAGATCGAATTATGGTATAGTCAAACTATAACACCCTCAAGGTGAACTATCGATGCATATCAAGTCAAAGAATCAGACACACCACTACAACATCGAATCGGTCATCGACGAGAAGGTAGACTTTCTTATAACTACTTGAGGTGGTCATGCTCAGTGCCCTCATTCTCTAATGAGTACCTATACTCTTGCTCTGGTATCTCTACACCATAGACTTAAGACACGTCTATCTTAAGAAAGCGATCATACAGCAACCTTCCATATCGATCACCATCCTCGTGATGATCCTACGATCGGGAGCAGTTTATAAGTTAATTATGAAAATTCATGTCTTAAATTTTCAACTCTTAAGAATATGAATTATCATTACCATTAACTCAAAGAATGCATCACAGACACTTTTAAATACACACTGTAATAGAAAATAATCTATTTATTAATATATAATCAAAATTATAAAATTATTCTTAGAAGTATATTACAAGTGACAGCCAATCTGGCTTCTAGGACAGACATCTAACAAACTCCCACTTGACCTAAAGTCAATAGGCTATAAATCTAAGTCCTATCTTCTCAAGGTGGGTTTCGATCTTCTACCGGCTCAATGGCATTATCAGTGGGTTAGCCGCACTATCTGCAATGTCGACTCTCTTGATCTCGACGTATCTCTTCTCGAGATAATCATGGATGAGGTGGTATCGCCGCTTGATGTGCTTAGATTTTTTATGAGACCTCAGCTCCTTAGCTAGGGCTATGGTGCCATTATTGTCACAGTACAGAGGGATGGCATCTGATGGCATCACTACGAGCTCTGTAGCAAACTTCTTGTACTAGAATGCTTCCTTTATAGCTTCCGATGTAGCGATGTACTATGCTTCCATGGTGAAATCTGCTATCACAGTCTGCTTGGAATTCTTCTAGCTGACAGCACCATCATTGCATACAAATGAACTTTCAGATGTCGACTTTCGATCATTTATATCAGACATAAAATCCAAATCTGTATACCCCTGAACCTAGAGTTCTCTATTACCAAAGACTAGAAACATATCCTTAGTCCTTCTCAAGTACTTAAGAATACATTTCACAAAAGTCCAGTGCTCTTCACCTGAATTCGACTGATACCTGCTCGTGACACTCACAACATGGGCAATATCAGATCGTGTACATAGCATGGCATACATGAGACTTTCTATTGCTAAAGCATAAGGGATCTTGCTCATGCATTCAATTTGCTCGGATGTGTTGGGACACATCTTCTTGGAGAGATGAATGCCATGTCTGAAGGGTACCAATCTCCTCTTGGAGTTTTTCATGCTAAACCTCTTTAGCACCTTCTCTATGTACATCTTCTGTGAGAGACCCAGCATCCTATTTGGTCTATCTCTATAGACCTTAATTTCTAGAATAAAGGATGCCTCTCCTAGGTCTTTCATGGAGAATTCTTTAGACAACTACATTTTGACTGTAGTCAACATGAAAATATCACTCCCAATTAGGAGAATGTCATCCACGTATAGTACGAGAAAGACAATAGTGCTCCCACTAATTTTTTTAAAAATATAGGGCTCCTCTTCATTCTTGATGAATCCAAACGATTTGATCACATCATTGAAATGAGCATTCCAACTCCAAGATGCTTGCTTAAGTCGATATATGGATCTTTGCAGCTTACAGACCTTATGATCAGTATCACTAGATGTGAAACCCAGCGGCTGTTTCATATAGATATCTTTCTCAAGATATTCATTTAAGAATGTCATTTTTACATCCATCTGCCAAATTTTATAATCGAAATAGGCTACAATAGCAAGCAATGTGCAGATGAATTTGAGCATGACTACTGGCAAAAAAGTATCCTGATAGTCAATGTCTTCATGCTGACTATACCTTTTTGCTACTAGCTTTTCTTTAAATATCTCTACATTCCCATCGGCACCTATCTTTCTCTTGAAGATCCATTTACACCCAATAGGTACTATACCTTTAGGTGGATCTACCAAGGTCCAGACTTGGTTTGAGTGCATTGAGTCAATCTCTGACTTCATTGCCTCTAACCATTTTTCAAAGTCAATATCTAATATCACCTCAACATAGGTTTTGGGATCATCACCATAAACCCTTTTTTCTGTGAGGAATATTTTCTCTATGTCCTCTAAAATATTACCTAAGTACCTTTTAGGAGGACGAAAAATTCTTTCTGATCTACTAGGTGGATGAGGTAGTGATTGGATTGGCACAATCTGATTGGGTTCCATAGGTTCCTTAGCTCATGACTCTTGGAAGACTTTCTCCTCGAGCCTAATCTATCTTCCGATGCCATTATCTTGAATAAACTATTTTTCAACAAAGATGGCGTGTCGACTCACAATCATATTATGATCTTCTAGGAGATAGAAAAAATATCCTAATGACTCTTTAAGATATCCAATAAATCGAGCTCTAAAGGACCTAGACTCTAATTTATATGCCTGTTGTCTCTTGACATTGGTCGGACAATCCTAAATTTTGAGATAACTCAAACTTGATTTCTTATTATGTCATATCTCATATGGTATAGTAGGAACAATTTTAGATAAAACCCTATTCAATAGATATATAGAGGTCAATAGACTATATCCCCAAAGAAACTCAGGAAGATCTATGAAGCTCACCATAGATCGAACCATATCTAATAAGGTCTGGTTTCTCCGTTCTGAAATTCCATTGAGTTGAGGTGTTCCGGGTGGAGTCTATTATGAGACTATTTCATTGTCCTTAAGATAGTCTAGAAATTTTTGACTAAGGTATTTATCTTGTCGATCTAATCGAAGAATCTTAATGAGTTTTTTTATTTATTTTTCTACTTTGAGTTTGAATTTTTTGAACTTTTCAAAAACTTCAGACTTGTGTCGCATCAAATATACATACCCATATCAAGATAAATCATCAATAAAGGTGATGAAGTAGATGTAATTGCCCCTAACTGGCACATCAAATAAACCGCATATATCAGTATGTACTAGGATAAGCAGGTCTGTGGCCCTTTCCCTATGTCCCCCAAAAGGAAGCTTGGTCATTTTGCCATGAAGGCATGATTCATAAATTGGATATGACTCGAAAGTCAATGGACTTAATAGCCCGAATTTCTCCAATTTGTTAACCCTATCTTCAGCTATATGACCTAGCCTAAGGTGCCAAAGATACCTATCATTTAGACTATCCCTAGATCATTTTGATCCTATGGCATTCACGTTTTGCTCGATATTAAAAATAAAAACATCAATATGTAACTGATAGAGACCATTTATAAGAAAACCACTTGCAATTTTATTTCTTTCATAAAGAATATTATAATGATCCTTAAGAAAACTAATTATATAGCCTTCTAGTGCTAAACATGAAATTAAAATCAAATTCTTGCTTGCTATAGGCACATAAAAATAGTTCCTAAGTACTAAGTCTAATCCTAATGGTAATCGCAAAGAATAGGTTTTCACAACCACAGCAACAACTCTTGCTCCATTTTCGATGCGTAGGATCATTTCACCATTCCTCAGCCTCCTGGTATCCTTAAGATCCTACATAGAAGTGCATAAGTTAGCACTAGAACTAGAGTCAAGCATCCAACCAGATATAGAAGAAATCATGAGATTAGATTCTATAATGAGCATACCTCCAGAAGGACTTGCCTCCTTGTTCTTCAGGCTAGCCAGGTAAAGAGGATAGTTCCGCTTTCAATGACCATCAGTGTTGCAATGAAAATATTTTTCTTTATCAGTGGTCTTCTTCTTTGGCTCCGTCTTCTTCTTCTCACCATTCACCTTCTGCTTCTTTGCGGACATTTTTTTCTTTTCAAAAGATTTTCTCTTGAAAGAAGTCCGCTCCACAATAAGTACTGAGCCTTTAGAACTTTTCATAGAAAGCTCAGTAGTAACCAGTATATTCATGAGCACAGTCAAGGTATTCTGAAGTTTATGCATATGATAGTTCATGATGAACTGCCCATACGCATCAGTCAAGAACTACAGAATTATGTCAGTCTTCAGATCCTGATCTAACTTGACACCAAGCTTCTTAAGCTTTTTCAAGTCCTTGATCATCATAAGATAATGATCTTGAACTGACTGTCCATCACGTATTTGAGCCTTAAAAAGTCTTTTAGTGATTTGATATTTGGCTGCGTGACTCTATTCATTAAACAACTCTTATAGGTGAGCCAACATTTGATAGCTAGTCTTAATATCTTCATGTTGGCGCTGAAGCTCATTAGACATCGAAACTAACATGTAATACCTGGTTTTATTATCTTCATCCATCCACTTCTTGAGAGACGCACTTTGATCAGTAGATGGATGGACTGGTAAGGTGGGAGAATCCTATTCCAACATATGAGTCAACTTCTCAGAATCTAAAATAATTTTGAAGTTTCGGAGCCAATCCTTATAGTTGGATCCAATCTGTCTATGGGTGTCCAGGATACGGGCTAGTGAATTAGACGCAGATATTTTTCTATAGAGAGTCAAAGTTTATACTTAGATTTTATAATTAGACTTAAATAATTTATTTAAAAATTTTATTTTTAAATAAATTAGGCTTCCACTATTTACTCATATTCCTACACTTTCTTGGTAGAGATACAAAAATCTCTGTGATTATAGATTTTTAGTGGATGGTGTGGTCCTACCAACTGACTCACCACCTTACCTAATAGTTATTAATGATGGATCAATCGATGAGTGGACAACTCTTGTCCAATGATTTTCTAATCATGGTGCACCCAAACTTGGTCTCTAATTCATGAATCTCATCGTGTCCAGAATATTGATACACTTCTTAGTTAAGTCAGACCCACCATTTGCATAGATTAGATTTCTGATTGGGTCCCTCACCGTATCCAAAATATTGAGCCCAATCCATCCTCCAACCCACAGCATTCAATGCCTAATAGATATGATTGCATCTTCTTAGTGCAACTGAACCACTATATCCAACTGAGAACAATCAATTTTGAGAAGAGCTCGTACATCTACAATGGTGGAAGATCTTAAACTTAATATTTTCTTAGAAATATTTAATTTAGGTATCTTTAAACTTAACTTGACTTAGTAATAACAATTATAACTGACCTAGTGGCATGGGTTGGCTCGAATTGTTAGCCACCTCAAATCAGAAGTGGATCGACACAAATGGCCAGGTAAGTGAGACCGATGGAAGAGATATGCCATTAACTCAACAAGAATGCATTCAGATCGAGTAGCTCCCAATTAAAAATCAGTCGATCGTATCTACCAAACTTACTTTAGACACCAAATTGTAGAATCAAAACCAATTGGGTTAGCCTACAATCTAGGCTCGAATCGCGGAGCCAAATTAGGTCTTGATTTGATCGAGTCACATCTCAATGTGATTCAATCTTGACCTAGATTTAATCCTATTAGGCTGGTCAAATCTAAGCTTTCTTTGATCCCACCTAACCAACTCTTGATTTGGTTTGATCAACCGCTAGATCTAATTAAGCTACCCAAGCCCGAATCCAATTTTATGAATATATCTTAGATCTAAAAATTTATAATTTTATATCTAATTAATTTCATAATCTTAATTCTTAATTAAGTTTTGGGTTCATGAACAACATATGTAATAGAAATTCTAGGGTTTCAGGATCTAGAATTTTACAGAAAAATATGTTTTGATTTTTGATTAAGAACGAACATGCAGCACTCATACATGCTATAAGAACATCCTATCGAATGGGAGGAGAGGGCCTTTAAACCCTACTTTATTCTTATGATCGAATGGCCATGGCGAACTCCTTAATCAAAAATATAATTTTTTACTACAAAACTAGTTAGATCATATATCACATATTAGAAGAACTAACTAATACATGTCTTGCATACATCTCATGTATCATCAATATGCATACTTTCAGATCTGAAATATCACATATTAAATCTAAAAAAAAAAAAAAAAATTTGATCATATCAAAATTAAAACTATTCTAGACATCTTATAGAACTATTCTATGACTAGTCTAAGCATGCATCTTTCATATCTCATATGAATTAATCAAAAATTAAAAACTTTATTTTTTATTTATAGATCTGATTACAATAATTATAACATCAAAAAAATAAAAATTAAATAGATTTAAAATTATATTTAATCAAATTAAATACATGATCATACTAGACTACACATAGAACTATTGTATACCTAGTCTAGTCATGCATCTCATACATATTAGATCTAAATTATTTAATTTTTAATTTTTTAATTTTAGATCTAATCATATTTGATGTGACATCTAAAACTTTTTAATATTAGATTATAAATAAAAATAAAATCAGATCTAAGGTAGATCTAAAGAATTGCTAATGCAGCTCTGATATCAGTTGAAGGAGAAATACTATTTTCCACCGTAGGATAGTACAAATCTAATCAGATCTAAGAAATTTTTTTCTAAAAATTTTTAGATGATCTAATCAGATCTAAGAGTTCTTAGATCTAATCATGGTGATCTTATATTAAAAATTAAAAATTAAAATTAAATTAGATTTAATTTAAAGTACTTGATTGGGTAATCTAATTATCCTACAATGATCCTATTGATTCCTAAGATTCTAGAAGGAGCCATGCACGCATCTCTATCGGTATCCACTCGGGCAGGATTTGAATATTTTCTCCTCATGAACTTTTTTTCTAAAAGTCAGATCTGGATCTGATTCGAAGAACCTTCAAAACTATTTCTGGAGGTAGCCCGTCTGTCATACGAACACCGTCGCATATATCTTGTGCCAAAAACCTTGGATCTTCTTCTTAGATTTATGCCTAACTTTTTAGGCTTGTAGAAGAGAAGAAGAGAGAGGATAGATGGAGCGTGGGATATTAGGGATGGCAAACTTTGGGTGTAGAAAATTATTTCTTGCATTGAATGCACTTTGACGTGAGAAAGGCTTTTATGTCCAATGCCTACTTAAAGTTCCTTTTGACCAAAATAACCTATTTATTTTATCATTAGGACTCTAGGACTTATTCTTCATGAAAAACCATCAGATCTCATCTATTTTTTTTTATCAAAAATGATTCAAAAAGATGTCGGTATGAGTAGATAAGGAAGAGTCCACTACGCCTAGGACTCTTTTCTCAAGAGTTGATCTAAATCAAATTCTATCATAACTTAGTCTAGATACCTCCAAAAATCACTAAATTTGGTACACCTAATACATAACTCATATTCTATCACATATCTAAAAATTAGATCAAAATAATTTCTATAAAATTTTCTAGAAGCATCTAATTAGGTGATCCTTAATTCTCTCAAATAGGTCAACTTTTGATCCTAGTCCAATTTGACTATGAATAGATTTAATTTCTATAATTAATCTGATCTGAACTTATTTTAGTTAGATAAAAATAAATCCATTCTAAATATAAGAATGAATTAAATTAAATTTAACTTGGTTGCGATGAATCAGAAAGATTTTAGAAGGAAAAAGTTAGGCTCAATCAGGTGCTAGGACGATTACCTTGAATCTGATTGGATCTAATCCAAATCAATCAAATTGGCTTAGCTCAATTGATGACATCCAAACTCAAGCCCTTATTTGTGTGATCCAGTTAGGTTTAATTCTATATGGTAATGAGATATGTTGTAATCTCCATCATCGACATCATCGAAACACCTTTCGATGGATCAGAACTTTTCTGATTCATACAATTAGAATAATTGATCATCAAAATCATCCTAATTGCTCTCAAAATCTATCAATGACATCTAGCAGTATATGGTGATAATCCATCAAAACTAAAAGTGAATCTCTCAGTACAGTTACCTGTGTGATTGAGTTCTTCTATCTTGAGCCCCGATAAGATAAGGATTAAGGTGAATTTATCAAACTCAATGTCCATCATATGAATTAATCATTTGATTCGAGTCTAATATGAAATCCTAATAGAAATTCTTTCTATCATCTTCACTCTGCCATGGTCATGGGCTTATGGACTCAATCTCATGATTATCATAAGGCTACTCCTCATCTACTGAGGTAGATAAATCTTTTATTGGTGCAATCCAATTTCTACAATGAACATGCTATAGCCAACATACACCTCAGAATTTTGAATGGCAAGGAGATTGAGTTATGGTGTAGTCAAACTATAACACCCTCAAGGTGAACTACCACTGCATCTCAGATTAAAGAATCAGATACACCACTGCAGCATTGACTCAGTCATCGATGAGAAGGTAGACTTTCTTATGACTACTCGAGGTGGTCACGCTCAGTACCCTCATTCTCTAATGAGTATCTATACTCTCGCTCCGATGTCTCCACACCATAGACTCAAGACATGTCTATCTTAAGAAAATGATCCTACACCAATCTTCCAGATTGATCACCATCCTCATGATGATCATACGGTCGGAAGCAGTTTATGAGTTAATTATGAAAATTCATGTCTTAAATTTTTAATTCTTGAAAATATGAATTATCATTACCATTAACTCAAAGAATGTATTACGAACACTTTTAAATACACACTGTGATAGAAAATAATCTATTTATTAATTTATAATCAAAATTATAAAATTATCCTTAGAAGTGTATCATAAGTGACAGCCAATCTAGCTTCTAGGACACACATCTAACATAGAGTACATGATAGAGCTCATCTACCCAAGTTCCCTTCTCTTTCTCAAGCTTGCCTTGATATCTTGAAGCAGGGTTCTATTGGTTACCTTGACCTCACCGTTTGCCTATGGATAAGCCACTGATATAAAATTATGAGAAATATTCAAGTCCTCATAGAACTCGATGAATTTTGCTTTAGTGAACTATCGTCCATTATCTATTATGAGGATTCGGGGTAAGCCAAATCTACAAATGATGGACTTCCAGACAAGATCCTGCATTTTAGCTTCAGTAATCTTTGCCAAAGGTTCGACTTCAACCCACTTTGTGAAGTAATCATTTATCACCAGGAGAAATTTTCATTATCTGGATGCCATGGGAAAGGGCTCAAGTATGTCCATTCCGCACTGTGCAAATGACCATGGGACACTCAGGGCGGTAAGCTCAGATGTCGATTGTCTTTGAATGTTTGCATTTCTTTGGCATCGATCATACTTCCTGACATACTCTATAGAATCATTATACATTGTTGGCCAATAGTAATCCTACCAAAGTATCTTATGAGATAAGGAACGAGCCCTCAAATGACTCTCATAGATTCCTTCATACACTTCTCGTAATGCAAAGTCGGCTTCGGAGGGTCGGAGGCATTTTAAGAGTGGCAATAAATATGACCTTTTATATAACTTGCCTTCATAGAGAATATACCGGGAGGCAAGATTTCATAATTTTCGAGCTTCTTTTGGGTCATGAGGTAGCACTCCATCTTTGAGATAAGTGAGTAGTGGATCAATCTAGCTTGGTTCATGCTCAACCTGCATCATAGACTATGGTTCTTCTGAACTCGGATATTTCAGGACTTCAAAGAAGACTACCTTAGGCAATTTGATTGGAGCTAGTGTAGCCAATTTAGAAAGAAGATTAGTCCTAGCATTTTCTATTCTTGAAATCTACTGAATGCTGAAGCTACTAAAGGCTGAAGTTAAGTTCTTTACTTTCTTGAGATATTTTATCATGCTTCCTTTCCGAGCTTCATAATTACCACTAACTTGTCCGACCACTAGTTGAGAATCACTATAAGCTTGTAGTCAGGCTGCTTTTAACTCTTTGGCTATCCTTAATCCTGCTATCAGAGCTTCATATTTGACTCCATTATTAGTTACAGAAAATTCAAAGTGCAGCGCATATTCGGTAATGACTTCTTTCGGGTTTACCAAGATCAATCCAGTGCCTGCGTCCAAAGCATTGGATGAGCCATCCATATACAAGGCCCAGAAGCCTTCAGGAAGATCGACACTTTCCTCATTGGAGCTTGGTAGTAGCCATGGAACGTTGACTTCATTCTGTTCAAGTTTGGCCTCATCTAGGATAGTGTATTCCTCTATGAAATATGCTAGTATTTGATCTTTGATCAACGACCGAGGTTGGAAGTTGATGTCAAATTTTATAAGTTCAATTGCCCATTTCGTGATTCTTTCGGAGGCATCTATTCGATGAAGAATGTCTTGATTGGTTGATTAGTGAGGAGGGTTATGGTATGCCACTGGAAGTAAGGTCGGAGTCTCTGGACTATAATTAGTAGAGCATAAGTTAGTTTTTCTAACTTAGTATACCTAGTCTCGGCATCCCTCAAGACTCGACTTATGTAGTAGATCGACCGCTGCACTTTCGCCTCTTCCTTGACTAGGACTACTACATGGACTGCCAGAGAGATCGTTAGGTACAAAAATAATTCTTTTCTAGGTTCGGGCTTGATCAGTAGGAGAGGTGAGCCAAGCCTCTTCCTTGATTAGGACTACTACATGGACTGCCAGAGAGATCGTCAGGTACAAAAATAATTCTTCTCTAGGTTCGGGCTTGACCAGTAGGAGAGGTGAGTCGAGATAGCTTTTGAGTTTTTTAAATGCCTGTTGACATTCAGGATCCTAGCAGAAGTTCCTAGACTGTTTGAGGACTTGAAAGAAGGGCATATATCACTCGACCGACTTTGAGATAAAGTGGTTCAAGGCCACCACCTTTCCAATTAGGCGTTGAACTTTCTTTATCAATTTTGGAGCGATCATCTCTTGAATGGCCTAAATTTTCTCTGGATTTGCCTCAATTCTATGAACCCCAAGAATTTTTTTGAAGTTACACCAAAGGCGCATTTGGTAGGGTTTAACTTCATCTTATACTTCCAAAGAGTGTTGAAAGTCTCTTCAAGATCGGCTATGTGATTTGCTAAAGCTCGGCTCTTGACAAGCATATCATTTAAATATACCTCCATATTGCGATCGATCTGCTCTTTGAAAATCTTATTGATCAGGCGCTGGTATGTTGCTCCTGCATTTTTGAGTCCAAAAGGTATTATCCTATAACAATAGAGACCACGGTCAGTAATAAAAGTAATTTTTTCCTCATCCTCTAGTGCCATCCGAATTTGGTTATAGTCGAAAAAGGCATCCATGAAAGTAAGAAGTTCATGGCCTGAGGTTGCATCCATCAGTTGATCAATTCTAGGTAGAGGGTAGATATCTTTTGGGTAGATCTTATTGAACTTTTTGAAGTCTATGCACATCCTCCACCTGCCATTTGCCTTCTTGATAAGGACCACATTCGAAACTCAGCTTGGGTAGGAGACTTCTCGGATGAATCTGATCTTGAGGAGCTTGTCAACTTCTTCTACAATTACCTTTTATTTCTCTAGAGCATTGCTGCTTACCTTTTTCTTTATCAATCGATGCTTAGGATCAACAGCCAGACAATGTTCCGTAACTTCGGCATCAATTTTTGGCATGTCCATGGGGACTCAAGCAAAGACATCTGCATTTTTCTATAGAAATTCGATGAGATGCTCTCGTACATTTGCTTCCAAATTAGAGCAATCTGCACCGTATGCTCTTTATTCCCATCATTCGGAGGGACCGACACAAGATCTTCCATTGGTTCTTCCCTTTCTTTCATGGGGTCGTCCTAGACGTCTAACCCATCGACTGGGCAAGGGTCGGACTACTCACCCTTTTGCAGGATAATTGAATAGCGATGCCTTACCAGAGCTTGATCTACTCACCCATTGATTTCTTAGAAACTTTATTTTTAAATAATAGATCGACACTACTGTCTAAAGTGTATTTAAACCAGATCAGTCGAGGATAGCATTGTAAGCAGATGAAGCTTTTATTACCAGAAAATTCACTTGCATCTTGGATTGCTTTGGATATCATCCTGCAGCCACACTCAGAGTTATTACACCCTCAACTGGCACTGCATCTCCAGTGAAGCCAACCAATAGAGAATTCATTGGTCTGAGCTAGTTATTGGGTATAGACATTTAGGAGAAAGCATCATAGAATAAGACATCGGCTGAACTTTCATTATCGATAAGAACGAGGCGTACATCATAATCTACTATGTTTAAAGTAATTACAACTACATTATTGTATGGGAACTGAACTTCTTGCACATCTTCTTCAGTGAAAGCAACGGATTTCTCAATTTTTTATCTTTTAGCTGATCCCTCAGACCCACCAACCTCCTCCCACCAAAGTCCACTAGAGATGGTATTGATGATACCGAGAGATGATCGATCTCCTAGCTGCTCCTTCCTCCTCGATGGTTCTGATTGTGGCAATGCCCTTGGCCGATCTTCCCTTTCCTCGGGTCGACGTCGTAGAAATTGGCCCAGCCAACCTAGCCTGATAAGCTCCACGATCTTGTCTTGGAGCTAAATGCATTTCTCAATATCATGATCATGATCATGATGGTAAAGATAGTAGTTATTTGGATTGCATTTGCCAAGGTGAGTGCGCATCCTCTCCAGCCTTGGCAGCTGCTCCTTGATCTCCATCAGTACTTGAATTTTTGGAGCATTGAGAGAGGCATAGTTGTGGAAC
Source organism: Cocos nucifera (assembly GCA_006176705.1). Taxonomy (NCBI): domain Eukaryota; kingdom Viridiplantae; phylum Streptophyta; class Magnoliopsida; order Arecales; family Arecaceae; genus Cocos; species Cocos nucifera. Next base: position 601,131 of record QRFJ01000487.1, on the reverse strand, counting down.
CTTCTAGGAGAAAAACTTCTTCACACCCTTCTATCAAAGCTTCTTTGATGATGAGCTTGAGGGGAAGTTCGGACTCGCTTGCACTTAAGGGAAGTCCACGAGCGTGGCCGAACTTCATTCAGCCTTTTCTTAACCACGGGCTTGCTAGATTTGCTCGCCTGCTGCTCTCTCGTGGTTTCCTCATCCTTCAGTTTGAAGGCTTCTTCAGCTCGAGCGTCACCTTCTGCCTGAGCTAGTAGATCAGCATAATTTCTAGGATACTTCTTTTCTAGAGAGAACAGTAGGTTATTCTTTTGAAGACCATCCTTTAAAAGGGTCATGGCAACAGATTGATCCAAGTTTTGGACCTCCAATGCAGCAGCATTGAAGTGGTTAACATAAGTCTGGATGGATTTTTTTCTGCTGCTTGATGTTGATGAGGAAGTCTGAACCTCACTTGGGACGTCGGCTATTGACAAAATGAGTCACAAACTGATGGCTCATTTAATCGAAGAAAAAGATCATACCCGACTTCAATGCTGAGTATCAGTTTCTTATCGCTTTCTTTAGAGTTGATGAAAAAGCTTAGCACAAGATGGCATCTGGTGCATCATGAAGCAGCATCATCATCTGGAAGGCCTTCAAGTGGTCGATCGGATCATTGGTCCCATCATAGCTCTCAAATTAAGAGACCTTGAAATTCGGTGGGATAGACTCCTGCATGATTCTTTAGGAGAAAGGAGGGTCAGTGCAGATGTTGTCGTAGTTAGTTGGGACAACATGACGGAGCTCTTTAATCCATCGATCTATTTTTTGAAGCTTTCGATCGAGGGCCTCATCTTGATTGTGGATCTCAGAGGGTTTCTGATTGTAGATATAGAAGATCACTTTTGGAGAAGAATCATGATCGGAATAGGAGCTTTTTGCTCTCTACTTTCCCTTCCCTGAGGCAACGGATCTGCTGACCCAAGTATGCCTCCTTAGGATTGGTTTTTGACATCTCAATGAGAAATTTTCTGACTGGACCACCGTCAGGGGTTGCTGCATGGCCTGCACCATTTCGGTGAGACCGTGGATCCGCTATACCAATAGGTTAAATTGCTCTGAATCCATCATTACCGTCGATGGAGGAGGTTGGGGTGCCAGTGATGGTGTTAAAGCAGATAGATTTGGCTCAGATCTGATGGCAGAGGTAGTGGATCTCTGAGTGGTCATCTTTTTTAGAGGCATTTTTGGAGCAAAATAGATCAAACATAGATGGATTTTGAAGGATCAAAAGGAGAAGGTAAACAAAATCGACTGAACATTCCTTTTAGAATAAGGGCTCAGATGTTTTTCTTTTTCTAGCACCAATCTTGTTAGTGCAAAATCTGGTTGATGCTGGAGTGAGCTGGAGTTGAGGGAGACGAGGCCGCCATCGGTGACCTACAAAATAAAGTCCTAACCAGAGCTCGAGATGGTGGCTTCGGTAGGACACTCCGACAGTTAAGTCAGCTCTTTCGACCAACATAAATGGAGTGCTTAGAAAATTAAGAAGCTGAGCAATAAGAAGGAGAATGAGAGCTTAGAAAAAATATATCTGGAGGGTCTCTTTTATCAATAAAGTCTATAACAAACTGATGGTGACAGCCATAACCATCTGGTAATGGATCGTTCAGGGCATGTGGAGTTTGTTATGGAGGGTAGTATTCATTGTCATGACGTATTAGTCTATTGGGATTTAGTAGTTGAAGTTCGAATGGAGTAGACATTGGCAATGAAGAGCTTTGGATTACATCAGTTCCAGAGTAGTTCGGACTCCTTTAAGGTCTGTTGCTTGTATGTTGATTTATGTTAAGTTGGTAGTCGAATTTATGTGGATGATGAGGTCCTTCTGAGTGATTAGGAGAAAGTCAATTGAAGAAAACTTACCTGGAAACTGAAAGGAGCTCATTCATAATAATTTTATCTAGAGAAGATCACCTGAAAGGAGATCAGATAGAGGAACCTATTGGAGGAGATCATCCTGAAGGAGGATGACTGACAAAGTTCGTCCAGTGAGAGTACAACTGAGAAGATCGTCCGAAAGGAGATCATTCGGAAGAAATCTGGGAGAAGATCCATTGGAGGAGTCTGAAAGAAATCCGACTGTGGGTAGTTTGGAAGGAGATCCATTGGAGGAGGTCCAACTGGGGCATCACTGAGGGAGTCCAGAAGACTAGAGGAGGTCGGCCGAAAGGAATTCAGTCGGAAGGAGCCTATCTGGTGATCGGATGGAGATCGATCGGTGAGAGCTTGGTTGGTGGCTGTGGATGACTATGATACTTTTATGATTCAATCATTTTCTTTGAAGCTCTGCTACTTTCATGAATGCCCGAAGGTTAACAAAGTGGAGATGAGGCTCTTTCGCTCATATATCCAAAGCTCTTGGTGCGAGAATGTATAGGTCCATCACTCTTTGCAGAGTATAGAAGTTCGTTCAAGAAGGAGGAGTTCTATAGACTCGGTGTCAATCCAGTGTTGAACAATCCAGATGAATTTTGATAAGAAGAGAGTCCAAGCAGCTTTAAGATCGGTCAGGCCAGACTGCATTATGATCGGTCACTTAACTGCTTCGAGAGCTGCCACCAGTATTCAAGATCATTCAAGCGAGACCCATGAGGCCCAGAAGGTTCTCGAGTTATTGCATGAAGTTGGCCACGGTTGCTATCACTGGATGAGGTCGCCCCAAGGCCCCATTTTCGGACTTCGACAGAAAAAGGTTTATCCCTAACATAAAGCAAAATTTAAAACCCCCTCCAACCATCAAATATCAAATAAATCTTGAAATTTAATTTTTAAATTTTGAAGAAATTTATTTTGTGACCACTGGTAGAGCACGATCGATCGCTAGAGAACTCCATCGAAAAAAATAAGAACAATCCCCACCTTGTCTCGAACATCAAAATAGAAAGTGAGTAGGAGAGAGTATATAGAGAGGAGAAGGATACCAGACCAATGAGATAGAAGAGGAGAGTTGTCTCATGGGCCAAAAAGCAGTGTGAGACTTAAAGAGGAGAAGCAAGATGAACAACCTTTCATAGGAAAAAATGAGGGGGGGCCTCGCACAAGAAGAGAGAGAAGGAGAGAGAGGGAGGAAGAGAGAGAAGGTAGAAGGGCCATCTCAGAAGTAGATAGTGAGGAGGAAGAGAGGGAGAAAGAGAAGAAGGGAGAGTAAGAGAACCCTAGATCTTCTCGGCCAAGGGGTAGAAGGCTAGAGGAGAGGGTAGAAGAGAGGAAGAAAAGGGAAGGGAGAGAGAGAGAGGGGGGGGAGGGGGAGAAAGAAAGAGAGACCAAGAGAGCAAGAAAGGAGAGGAAAATATTAGATTTATGGCTGGATAGAGCCAACCGATCACTAAAAGTTTTCAAAGGAGATTTGAGGCACTGCTGCTACTATTATGCTGAGGGAGGAGGAAGTGAAGAAGGTGTGGGCACTATATTAGAACTAAGTAAAGCCATCCGACTGCCGAGAGCTTCCAATTGGGAATAGAGACTTAACTACCACCACTATATCAGAGAAGGGGAGAATCAGGTGAGGGTGCAGAGGCTAAGCCAAGGCATCTTCACTGGGGAGCTTGGAGCAACTTAAAAAGAGACAACCCTCTATAGAACTTCTCTCTCTAAAACTAGAATGAGAGAGAGAGGTGCCCGGCAAAATGTAAGAAGAGAGAGAGGGAGGAAGAATGAGAAGAGAAAAGGAGGAGAGAGAGAGAGAGAGCAGAGGAAGAGAGGGAGAAAGAGAGGTAGGGGAGAGATGGAAAAACAAAGGAGGAGAGATTCAACTGGCTGGCCATGGTGGGCCAACATCGGAAGAGAGAGAGAGAGAGAGAGAGATAGGTGGAGAAGATAGGGGAGCCAAGAAAAGAAAGGGGAGGGAAGGAAGGGAGAGAGAGGGGGGGGGGGAGAAGAGGGGGCCCCAACAGCTTGCCACCAAAGGAAGAGAACCACTGGAGAAGGGGCTAAGGTGCTCGAGGTGGTTGCTAGGAGGAAGAAATTCTCAGAGCTTATCTCTTTAGAAAGCTTAGAGAGAGAAGCCCAGCGGCCACCATACCTAACATTATATCATTGAGACCACCATGTTTTTGTATATGAAAGCTATAAAAATTTCAACATATTCAGTTGAACCGCTTTCGAGAATGAGCTTTGAAACCATATCATCTTCTACGGAGAACTTGGTATCATTCTCACCTTTCAAGCCACCATATTTGATAATAGCTTCAGAAAGCTACCTTAGAATAAGAGAAATATTCATTAAGATTTAATATAATTATTTTCATATATTGGAGTAAGTTTGGGAGGCAAAAGAAGAAATAGGCTTACTTGAGAAGAGTCTCCATGACTTCTAGTGGATGAGCAAAGACACACTTGCTCTCGATTCTCTGGGTTAAGAAAAGAGAGAGTAGAATGTTGAATGCATAGTACTAGAAGGGAACATTGATAAATATCTACAATCAAAAAGTAAAACAAATTGGTTTGTTTTATTAGAAACCAATGCATATTTAAACCAATAAATATAATTTCATTACCATAATTAAATAGGAATCACAGACAACACTTCATCTAACTGATCCTATATAATATAGTTGCATCTTTTATCACCTAAGTAACATGACATGTTATTCCAATGTTAATGTGAATATTATTCCAAAAATAGATCATGGTAAGAAATTTAATGACATCTGATGGCCACAACCCATTGTAAAGAGTAGGAAGCAACTACCAATATAATAAAAAAAACTACTAGCAAAAGCATTTCTTTGTTGTAGATACCAACCAAATGATATCACAACAAATGCATTCGGTGAGTGCTAGCTTAGGGAGTTTATCTAAGTTATTGATTAACAATTATCGAGAATCTATTAAAAGAATTCAAGATCTAATAGTGAGTCTTCCCATAAGAACATGGCATAAATTGTAGCACAAAATGCAAGGAAAAAAGTGAAGAAAAAAATATGTTTTTCGGATCAGGTTCGTTCAGATCTAATTGGATCATGAGGGATATTTCAAAAATTTTTTCTTTGAGATCCTAATCAGATCTGAGACTCCTCAGATCTGATCTTATTGATCTGATAATAAAAGTAAAATAAAAATAAAAATTAAATCTAATTTAATATTACCTTTATTTTGGATAATCCAATTATCCTATGATGATCCCGATGTTTGCCTGAGGTTCTGGATGTAGCCATGCAAGTGCCTGACCTCTATCAGTATCCACTCAGGCAGGATCTAGAGATCTTCTTCTTCTCAATCAATCCTCCAAAAATCAAATATAGATCCAATCTTGAAGATCTTCAAAACTCCTTTTGAAGAACTGTCGTTGTCTCTTGCAGCAGTGTTGCCTTCTTCCTTTCCTGGCGCCTTTCACTTGCTTGGATTGACCTTATTTATGCCCAAAACCACTTGGGCATGGAGAGGAGAGAGAGGACCAGAGGGTGGCATAGAGAAGGAGGGAGCGAGGCTTTGTGGCATGGGCTAAAGACAAAAGCATTAAAAACCTAAGCACAGACAGGGTTTATATAGACCTTACTGCGCCATGCAGTGCCATATCATCTTGGCCAATCGTGGCCTTTTGAGCAATCAGATATAAATCTGATTGATGGAATGACATCATCTAATCCAATCAGATGAGAGACCCTCAAAAATTCTCTTAAGGTGGCACCAAAAATAGATCAAACAAGAGTTCTTGGCGCCACAGAGTTTAATCTCCTGAAGCAACCCTAGAGTCCCATCTGTATGGGACTCCTCCTTTATCCTCATGGGGCGCATGCCAGGAAGGCATGTGACCTCTTTCTGTTTGCATTTAGAAGGAGGACAAGGTGCCAAGTACTCTCCTATAGGTGCATGACACATGGGCAGATGTTCAAGTATCCAGGGTCAATATTTGACTAATATCCAAAAATAGAAATTAGCAGGTGACCGAAAATGATAGGTATTGTCTTAAATTTATCTCATAAATTAAGATAATTCTTTTTTAATCTGGATAAACTTTAGTCAGACCAAGTAAAGATTCCTGAGTGAGCCCAAACATATTTGGCTTAGTCGAGATAAGCTTTAATGATCATTAAAGGAGAACATTAGGCTCAATCGTGTACTAGAATGATTTTCTTGAACCTAATTGAATCTTATTCAAATCAATTGAATAGGGTTAGTCTAATTAATGACATCCTAATCCAAAATCTTGTTTATGTGATCCAGTTAGGTTTAGTTCCATATGGTAATGGGATATGTTGATGGATCAGAACTTTTCTGATTCAGACAACTAGTATGATTGATCATCCAAATCATTCTAACTGCTTCCAAAATCCATCAGTGATACCTAACAGAATATAGTGGCAATCCATCAGAACTAAAAGCAAATCTCTCGGTGTAGTTACTTGTGTGATTAGGTTCCTCTATCTTGAGCCCCGACCGATTAGGGTTAAGGTGATCTCGTCAAATCCTAATATCCTTCATATGAATTAATCATTCGATTCAAGTCCAATATGAAAATCCTAATAGAAATTCTTTCTATTATTTCACTCTGCCATGGCCATAGACTTATGGACTTGATTCTTATGATCATCATAGGGCTGCTCCTTATCTACCGAGATAGATAGATCTCCTATTGGTGCAATCTAATTCCTACAATGAACATGCTATAGCCAACATACACCTCAGGATTCTGAATGGTTAGGAGATCAAGTTATAGTATAGTCAAACTATAACACCCTCAAGGTGAACTGCCGATGCACGTCAGGTCAAAGAACCAGACACACCACTGCAGCTTCGAGGTAGTCATCGACGAGAAGGTAGACTTCCTCATGACCACTTGAGGTGGTCATGCTCAGCGCCCTTATTATCTAACGAGTACCTGTATTCTCGCTCCAATATCTCTACACCATAGACTCAAGACTCATCTATCCTAAAGAAGCGATCATGCACCAACCTTTCAGATCAATCACCATCCTCATGATGATCCTACAATCGAAAGCATTTTATGAGTTAATAATGAAAATTTATATCTTAAATTTTAAACTCTTGAAAATATGAACTATCATTACCATTAACTCAAGGGATGTATCACAAATACTTTCAAATACACACTATAATAGAAAATAATCTATTTTATTATTTATAGTCAAAATTATAATTTTGCCCTTAGAAGGATATTACAAGTGTCAACCAATCTGGCTTCTAGGGCACATATATCTAACGAACTCCCACTTGACCTAAAATCAATTGGCTACAAATCTAAGTCCCATCTTCTCAAGATGGACTTCGATCTTCTGCTGGCCCAATGGCTTTGTAAGTGGGTCTGTCGCATTGTGTGTGGAGTCGACTCTCTTGACCTCAACGTAACCTTTCTCGAGGTAATTATGGATGAGATGGCATCACCGCTCGATGTGCTTGGATTTTTGATGAGACCTCGACTCCTTAGCAAAGGCTATGGCGCCATTATTGTCACAGTATAGAGGAATGGCATCTGATGGCATCACTCCGATCTCTGTAGTGAACTTCTTATACTAGAATACCTCCTTCACAGCTTCTAACACAGTGATGTACTCTACTTCCATGATGGAATCTGCTATCACTGTCTGCTTGAAACTCTTTCAACTGATAGCACCACCATTACACACAAACAGACTCCTAGATATTGACTTTCGGTTATCTATATCGGACATAAAATCAGAGTCTGTATACCCCTAGATTTGGAGTTCTCCATTACCAAAAACCAACAACATATCCTTAGCTCTTCTCAAGTACTTAAAGATACATTTCACAGAAGTCCAGTGTTCTTCACCTAGATTCAACTAATATCTACTCATGACACTCATAGCATGGGCTATATCGGGTCGTGTACATAACATAGCATACATAAGGCTCCCTATTGCTGAAGCATAAGGGATCTTGCTCATGCTTTCAATCTCCTCAGATGTGTTGGGATACATTTTCTTGGAGAGATGAATGCCATGTCTGAAGGATACCATTCTCCTCTTGGAGTTTTCCATCTCTTTTGCACTTCCTCTATGTACATCTTCTGTGAAAGACCTAGCATCCTATTCGGTCTATTTCTATAGACCTTAATTCCTAGAATGAAGGATGCTTCTCCTAGGTTTTTCATAGAGAATTTATTAGATAACCACATTTTAACTATGGTCAACATGAAAATATCATTTCCAATAAGGAGGATATCATCCACGTACAGTACAAGGAAGACAATAGCGCTCCCACTGATCTTTTTAAAAATACATGGTTCCTCCTCATTTATGATGAAATCAAATAATTTGAGCACATCATTAAAATGAGTATTCCAACTCCGAGATACTTGCTTAAGTCCATATATGGATCTTTGCAACTTGCATACTTTATGATCAGCATCATTGGATGTGAAACCTAGCGGCTGTTCTATATAGACATCTTCCTAAAGGTATCCATTTGAAAATATCATTTTCATGTCCATTTGCCATATTTTATAATCAAAATAGGCTGCAATAGCAAGCAATGTGTGGATAGATTTTAGCATGGCTACTGACGAAAAGGTATCCTGATAGTCAATGCCTTCGCACTGACTATACCCTTTTGCCATTAATCTAGTTGTGAATGTCTCAACATTCCCATCTATGCCAATCTTTCTCTTGTAGATCCATTTACACCCAATAGGTATTATACCTTCAGGTGGATCTACCAAGGTCTAGACTTGATTTAAGTGCATCGAGTCAATTTTTGACTTCATTATCTCTAACCATTTTTCGGAGTCGATATCCGATATCGCCTCATCATAGATTTTTGGATCATCACCATGAACCCCATTACCTATGAGGAACATTTTTTCTACTTTCTCTGAAATAGTACCTAAGTACCTCTCAGGGAGATGAAAAATCATTTCTAACCTACGAGGTGGAGGAGGCAGTGATTGTATTGGCTCAACCTGATTTGGTTCCATAGGATCCTTAGCTCATTGCTCTTAGGAGACTTTCTCCTCAAGCTTGATCTGCTTTCCAATGCCACCATCTTGAATAAATTATTTTTCAAGAAAGATGGCATGCCGACTCCTAATCACATTGTGGTATTTTAAAATGTAGAAATCATATCCTAATAATTCTTTAGGTTATCCTATGAATCGAGCTCTAAAGGATCTATAGTCTAACTTGTCCGCTTATTGTCTTTTGACATGAGCCAGACAACCCCAAATTCTGAGATGACTCAGACTTGGTTTCTTACCATGCCATATCCCATACGGTGTGGTAGAAATGATTTTAGAGAAAATTCTATTCAGTAAATATATTGCAGTTAATAGACTATGTCCCTAAAGAAAATCAGGAAGGTCTGTGAAGTTCATCATGGATCGAACCATATCTAATAGGATGCGATTCATCTATTCTGAAACTCTATTGAGTTGAGGTATTCTAGGTGGAGTCCATAGAGAAACTATGCCATATTGCTTGAGATAGTCTAAGAATTTTTGACTAAGGTATTCACCTGCTTGATCTGATCGAAGAACCTTAACGATTTTTTCAGTTTGCTTTTCCACTCCATGTCTGAATTTTTTAAACTTTTCAAAGGCTTTAGACTTGTGTCTCATAAGATATACATACCCATACCAAGATAAATCATCGATAAAGATTATGAAGTAGACAAAGTTGCCTCTAGCCGACATATCAAATGGACCACATACATCAGTATGTACAAGGACAAGTAGATCCATGGCCTTTTCCCCATGTCCGATAAAAGGGAGCTTAGTCATTGTGCCATGAAGAAATGATTTATAAATTGGATATGACTCGAAAGTCAACGAACTCAATAGCCCGATTTTCTCCATTTTGTTAACCCTATCTTCTGCTATATGATCTAGCTTTAGGTGCCATAGATACCTATTATTTAGACTATCCCTGGGTCATTTTGATCCTATGGCATTCACATTTTGCTCGATATTAAAGATAGATATATCAATATGTAATTGGTAGAGAACATTAATAAGAAAACCACTAGCAATTTTATTTTTTTCATAAAGAATATTACCATGATTCTTAAGAAAACTAATTACATAGCCTTCTTGTGCTAAACATGAAACAAAAATTAAATTTCTACTTGCAGCAGGCACATAATAACAATGCTTCAGTACTAAATTTAAGCCAGATGATTGTCGAAGAGGGTAGGTTTCCACAGTCACAGCAGCAATTCTTGCTTCATTTTCGACGCGTAGGATCATCTCACCATCCCTTAGCCTCCTGCTATCCTCAAGATCCTATATAAAAGTGCATAAATGAGCAGTAGAACCAGAGTCAAGCACCCAACTAGATGCAGAAAAAATCAAAAGGTTAGATTTAATAATAAGCATACCTTCAGAAGGACCTGTCTCCTTCTTATTCTTTAGGGTGGCCAGGTATGTAGGGCAGTTCCACTACCATTGGCCGTCAGTATTATAATAGAAACATTTTTCTTTATCAGTAGCCTTCTTCTTTAGCTCTGCCTTCTTTTTCTTTTCACCTTCCACCTTCTGCTTTTTCACAGACTTCTTCTTCTTTTCAAAAGACTTTCTCTTAAAAGAAGTCCGTTCCATAGCGAGTACTGAGCCTTTAAAACTTTTTATAGAAAGCTCAGCAGTAATCAGCATATTCATAAGCTCGGTCAGAGTATTCTAAAGTTTATACATAAGGAAGTTCATAATGAATTGCCCATATACATCAGTCAAGGATTGTAGAATTATATCATTTTATAGATCCTGGTCTAACTTCACTCCGAGCTTCTCAAGCTCTTCCAAGTTCTTGATCATCATCAGACAATGATCTTGGACTGACTGTCCATCATGCATTTTAGCCTTAAACAGTCGTTTAGTGATCTGATATTTGGCTGTGCGACTCTATTCACCAAACAACTCTTACAGGTGAGCCAACATTTGGTGGACAGTCATGATATCTTCATGTTAACGCTGAAGCTCATTAGACATCGAGCCCAACATGTAGTATCTGACCTTATTTTCTTCATCCATCCACTTATCAAGAGATGCTCTCTGTTCAGTGGACGGACGAGTTGGTAAGGTAGGGGGATCCTGATTTAATACATGAGTCAACTTCTCAAAATCCAAAATAATTTTAAAATTCTGGAGTCAATTCTTGTAATTAGGTTCGATCAGTCTATGGGTGTCCAGGATACGAGATAGTGGGTTGGATGCAGATATTTTTCTTTTTTTCTATAAAGAGTCAAAATTTTTAATTAGATTTTGTAATTAAGATTTAACCAATTTATTTAGGAGTTTGATTTTTAAATAAATTAGCTTTCATAATTTTCTTGGATCCCTGCACTCCCTCTGTAGAGATGCAAAAATCTCCATAATTACGATTTCTAATGGATGGTGCAGACCCACCAACTGACTCATCACCTCACCTAACAGTTATTGGTGATGGGTTAGCCAATGAGTGAACAATACTTGTCAAATGATTCTCTAATCATAGTGCACCTAGACTTGATCTCTAATTCATGAATCTCACCATGCTCAAAATATTGATCCACTCCTTAGTTAAGTCAGACCCACGATTTGCATAGATTGGATTTCTAATTGGGTCTCTCACCGTATTCAAAATATTGAGCCCAATCCATCCTCCAACCCATAGCATCCAATGCCTAATAGACATGGTTGCATCTTTCTAGTGCAACTGAATCACTGTGACCAGCCGAGAATAATCAACCTCAGAAAGGGCCCGCACATCTACAATGGTGGAAGATGTTAGACTTAATCTTTTCTTAGGAAGATTTGATTTAGATCTCTTTAAACTTGACTTGACATAGCCATAACCATTATGACTAACCTAGCGGCATGGGTCAGCTCGGATTATTAGCCATCTTAGATCAGGACTGGGCCGACAAATATGGTCAGATAAGTGAGATCGATGGAAGGGATATGTCACTAATTCGACAAGAATGCATTTGAATCGAGTAGCTCCCAATTAAAAATTAGTCGATCGTATCTACCAAACTTACCTTAGATAATAAATTATTGAGCCAAAATCAATCGGGTTAGCCTACAATCCAGACTCTAACCACTAAGCCTAATTAGGTCTTAACTCAATCGATCACTCATGTGACTTGACCTTAATCCAAACTTAATCCTATTAGGCTAGTCAACTTAAGCACTCTTGATCCCACCTAACCAACTCTTGATTCAGTTTGATCAACCGCTAGACCTAATTGAGCCACCCAAGCCCGAACCTAATTTTATGAATATGTCTTAGATCTAAAATTTCTTAATTTTAGATCTAATATATTTCATAATCTTAATTTTTAATTAAGTTTAGGGTTCATAAATAAAACATGCATATAAAATCCAAGGATTTCAAGATCTATGGTTTTGCAAAAAATAAGTTTTTTATTTCTGATAAAGGACGAACGCGTAGCTCCCTTATACATCATAAGAACATCCCATCGAATGAGAGGAGAGGGCCTTTAAACCCCACTTCATTCTTAAGATCGGACGGCGAAGGGGCACGCCTTAATTTAGAATATAATAAATCTACAAAACTAGTTAGATCTACATCATATATCACATATATAAAAATTGATCTAACTAAAAATATATTTTACATAAATCTCATGTATCAAATCATGTATGTTTTTAGATCTAAATTATCTCATAAATATCTAAAAAATAAGATTTAAATTTGATCATATCAAATTAAAATTTATTCTAGATAATTTTGTAAAACTATTCTATAACTAGTCTAAACATGCATCTATCATATCTCATATGAACAAATTAAATAAATTTAATTTTTATTTTTTAGATCTAATTATAATATTTATAATATCAAAAAATAGTAAATAAATAGATCTAAAAATTATAATTAATTAAATTAAAATTATGATTATGCTAGACTATACATAGAATAATTCTATTCCTAGTCTAGTCGTGCATCTCATGTTAGATATGTGAGTCCTAGAAGCCAGAATTGGCTAACACTGGTAATACACATCTAAGAATAAAATTATAATTTTAACTATAAATAATAAAATAGATTATTTTCTATCATAGTATGTATTTGAAAGTGTCTGTGATACATTCCTTGAGTTAATGGTAATGATAGTTCATATTTTCAAGAATTAAAAATTTAAGACATGAATTTTTAATATTGACTCATAAAATGCTCCTGACCATAGGATCATCATAAGGATGATGATTGATCTGAAAGATTGGTGTATGATAGCTTTTTTAAGGTAGATGAGTCTTGAGTCTATGGTGTAGAGACACGGAAGCGAAAGTACAGATACTCGTAAGAGAACGAAGGCACTGAGCATGACCACCTCGAGCAGTCATAAGGAAGTCTATCTTTTCGTCAATAACTGGCTTGAAGCTGCAGTGGTGTGTCTGGTTCTTTGATCTGAGGTGCGTCGATAGTTTACCTTGAGGGTGTTATAGCTTGACTACACCATAACTCGATCTCCTAGCCATTCAAAATCCTAAGGTATATGTTGTCTATAGCATGCTTATTGTAGGAATTGGATTGCTTCAATAGATGATCTATCTACCTCGATAGACGAGGAGCAGTCCTATGATGATCATGAGAATCAAATCCATAAGCCCATGGCCATGGCAAAGTAAAATAATAAAAAGAGTTTCTATTAGAATTTTTATATCAGACTTAAATCAATGATTAATTCATATGACAGAAATTAGGATTTGACGAGATCACTTTAACCCTAATCCAATCGAGGCTCAACATAGAGGAACTTAATCACACAGAAAACTGCATCGAGAGGTTCATTTTCAATTCTGATGGGTTGACATCATATGCTGTTAGGTATCACTGATGAATTTTGAGAGTAATTAGAATGATTTAGATGATCGATCATACTAGTTGTCTGAATCAGAAAAGTTTTGATCCATCGGAAGGTGTTTCGATAATGTCGATGATAGAGATCATAACATATCCTATTACCATATGAAACTGAACCTAACTGGATCATACAAATAAGAGTTTGAATCTAGATATCATCAATTGGACTAACCCAATTCAATTGATTTGAATAAGATTAAATTAGGTTCAAGAAAATCGTGCAAGCACACGATTGAGCCTAATATTCTTCTTCAATAATTATTAAAGCTTATCTCGACTGAGCCAAATATGTTTGGGCTCACTTTGAAACCTTTACTTAGTCTGACTAGATCAGAAAATAGTTATCTCAATTTATGAGATAAATTTGAGACAATACCTATCATTTTCTATCACCCGCTAAATCTTGTCTTTGGACTTTAGTAAAATATTAACCTTTGATACTTAGACATCTGCCCATATGTCATGCACCCATAGAAGAGAAGATGGAGCTTTGGTCCCTACTAAAAAGAAGAAAGAGAGGGGGCACACACCTAGGGAGGCATGCACCCCATGAGGATGATGCTTGGAGTCCCATACAGATGGAACTCCAGGTTGCTTATTGCTTCATGCTTTCTACTAAGGTGGCACCAAAGAGTCTTCTTTGATCAGTCTTGGTGCCACCTAAGGAGGTTTGTGAGAGATGCTAATCTAATTGGATTAGATGATGTCATTCCATCAATCAGATTTAGATCTAATTGCATAAAGAGTCATGATTGATCGGGATGATGTGGCACTGCATGGTGCGGCAGGGTCTATACAAATCTTATCTGCGCCTAGGATTTAGAGTTTCTGCCTTTTGCCCATGCCACATAGCCCCTCTCCCTCCTTCTCCATGCTAACCTCTGATCCTCTCTCTCCTCTCCATGCTCAAGAGGCTTTGGACTCGAGTTTGGTACGATCCAAGCAAGAGAAAGGCGACAGGAAAGGAAGAAGGCAGCACTGCTATAAGAGATAACAGCCGATCTTCAAAAGATATTTTGAAGATCTTCAAGATCGGATTCGGATCTAATTTTTGGAGTACAGATAGAGAAGGAGAAGATCTCTAGATCCTACTACAGTGGATACTGGTAGAAGCCAGACACTTACGTGGCTACATGCAGAATCTCAGACAAATATCGGGATCATCACAGAGTAGTAGGATTACCTATAATAAGATACATTTAAATTAGATTTAATTTATTTTTATTTTTATTTTATTTTATCAAATTGATAAAATCAGATCTGAAGTATCTCAAATCTAATTTGGATCTAAGAAAAAAAATTTAGAAATATTCCTCTTGATCAAATTAGATCTGAACGAACCTGATCCAAAAAATAAGATTTTTCCTTCAACTGGTATCAAAGTCAAATTCCATAATTATTTAGATCTAATTTTAATATAATTTTGATTCGATAATTAGATGATTTCAGATATCACATTAGATGTGATTAGATCTAAAATCAAAAATTAAAAAAATTAAATAATCTAGATCTAAGATGTATGAGATGCATGACTAGACTAGGAATAGAATTATTCTATGTATAATCTAGGATGATCATAATTTTAATTTAATTAATTATAATTTTAAATTTATTTATTTTTTATTTTTTAATATTATAAAATTTATAATTAAATCTAAAAAATAAAAAATAAATTTATTTAATTTTATTCATATGAGATATAATAGATGCATATTTAGACTAGTTGTAGAATAGTTCTACAAAGTTATCTTGAATAAATTTAATTTGATATGATCAAATTTAAATTTTATTTTTTAGATATTTATGAGATAATTTAGATCTAAAAATATGCATGATATGATACATGAGATGCATGCAAAATATATTTTTAAATTAGATCAATTTTTATATGTGATATATGATATAGATCTAACTAGTTTTATAGATTCATCATATTTTTGATTAAGACATTCTCCCTAGCCGTCTGATTATAAGAACAAAGTAGAGTTTAAATGTCCTCTCCTTTCATTCGATGAGTATTTTTATGATGTGTATGAGTGCTGCGCGTTCGTCCTTAATCAAAAATCAAAAACTTATTTTCTATAAAATCCTAGATCCTGAAATCCTAGGATTTTATTTACATATTTTATTTATGAACCCTATACTTAATTAAGAATTAAGATTATGAAATATGTTAGGTCTAAAATTGAGAATTTTCAGATCTAAGACATATTCATAAAATTGGGTTCGGGCTTGGGTAGCTCAATTAGGTCTGGCAGTTGATCAAATCGAATCAAGAGTCGGTTAGATGGGATCAAGAGTGCTTAAATTGACCAACCTAATAGAATTAAGTCTGGGTCAAGATCGAGTCACATGAGTGATCGATCAAGTTGAAACCTAATTAGGCTCAGTGGTTAGAGTCTGGATTGTATGCTAATCCAATTGGTTCTGGCTCAATAATTTAGTGTGTAAAGTAAGTTTGGCAGATACGATCGATTGATTTTTAATTGAAAGCTACTCGACTCGAATGTATTCTTATCGAGTTAATGGCATATCCCTTCCACTGGTCTTACTTATCTGGCCATATTTTTCGGCTCAGTTCTAATCTGAGGTGGCTAATAATTCGAGCTAACCCATTCCACTAGGTTAGTCATAATGATTATGACTATGTCAAATCAAGTTTAAAGAGACCTAAATCAAATCTTCCTAAGAAAAGATTAAGTCTAAGATCTTCCACTATTATAGATGTGCAGGTCCTTTTCGAGGTTGATTGTTCTCGACTGATCACAGTAGTTTAGTTGCACCAGAAAGATGTAATCATGTCTATTAGGCATTGGATGCTATGAGCTGGAGGATGGATTGGGCTTAATATTTTGGAATGGTTAGAGATCTAATTAGAAATTTAATCTATGCAAATGGTGGGTCTGACTTAATTAAGGAGTGGATCAATATTCCATGCACGATGAAATTCATGAATTAGAGATCAAGCATGGGTGCACCATGATTAGAGAATCATTGAACAAGAGTTGTTCACTCATTGGCTAACCAATCATCAATAACTGTTAGGTGAGGTGATGAGTCTGTTGGTGGGACTGCACCACCTACTAGTAATCAATAATCATGAAATTTTTGCATCTCTACAGAGGAAGTGTAGGGATCCAAAAAAATAGTGAGAGCTAATTTATTTAAAAATTAAACTCCTAAATAAATTATTCAAGTCTTAATTATAAAATCTAACTAAAAATTTTGACTCTCTATAGAAAAATATCTACATCCAACCCACTAGCCCGTATCCTAGACACCCATAGACTGATCAGATCTAATTACAAGGATTGACTCCAGAACTTTAAAATCACTTTGAGTTTCAAAAAATTAACTCATGTATTAGACCAGGATCCCCCTACCTTATCCGTCCGTCCATTTGCTGAATAGAGAGCGTCTCTTGATAAATGGATGGATGAAGTAATAAGATCAGATACTACATGTTGGGCTCGATGTCTGATGAGCTTTAGCACCAACATGAAGATATCAAGACTGCCCGCCAAATGTTGGCTCACCTGCAAAAGTTGTTTGGTGAACAGAGTCGTGCAACTAAATATCAGATTACTAAATGACTGTTTAAGGCTAAAATGCGTGATCGACAGTCAGTCCAAGATCATTATCGGATGATGATCAAGGACTTGAAAAAACTTAAGAAGCTCAGAGTGAAGTTAGACCAGGATCTACAAAATGATATAATTCTGCAATCCTTGACTGATGCATATGGATAATTTATCATGAACTACCATATGTATAAACTTCAGAATACTCTGGTCGAGCTTATGAACATGTTGGTTACTGCTGAGCTTTCTATGAAAGGTTCTAAAGGCTCAGTACTTGCTATGGAATAGACTTCTTCCAAGAGAAAGTTTTTTGGAAAGAAGAAGAAGTCTGTGAAAAGGCAGAAGGTGAAAGATGGAAAGAAAAAGAAGGCAGAGCTGAAGAAGAAGGCCACTGACAAAGAAAAGTATTTTCATTATAATACTGACGGCCACTGAAAGCGAAACTACCCTATATACCTAGCCACACTAAAGAATAAGAAGGAGATAGGTCCTTCTAGAGGTATGCTCATTATTGAATCTAACCTTACGATTTCTTCTACATCTAGTTGGATGCTTGACTCTGGTTCTAGTGCTCATTTATGCACCTCTATGTAGGATCTTAAGGATAACAGGAGGCTGAGGGATGGTGAGATGATCCTACGCATTGAAAATGAAGCAAGAGTTGCTGCTATGGTCATGGGAACCTACCCTCTTCGACTATCGTCTGACTTAGATTTAGTACTTAGGGATTGTTATTATGTGCCTGCTGCAAGCAAGAATTTAATTTTTGTTTCATGTTTAGCACAAGAAAGCTATGTAATTAGTTTTCTTAAAGACCATTGTAATATTCTTTATGAAAAAATAAAATTACAAGTGGTTTCCTCATTAACAATCTCTACCAGTTACATATTAATGTACCTATCTTTAATATTGAGCAAAATGTGAATGTTGTAAAATGACCCAGGGATAGTCCGAATGATAGGTATCTATGGCACATAAGGCTAGGTCATATAGCAGAAGATAGGATTAACAAATTGAAGAAAATTGGGCTATTGAGTCTGTTGACTTTTGAGTCATATCCAATTTATGAATCATGTCTTCATGGCAAAATGACTAAGCTCCCTTTTATGGGACATGAGAAAAGGGCCACGGATCTACTTGCCCTAGTACATACTAATGTGTGCGGCCCATTTGATGTGCCAGCTAGAGGCAACTTTGTCTACTTCATAATCTTTATCGATGATTTATCTCGATATGGGTACGTGTATCTTATGAGGCATAAGTCTAAAGTCTTTGAAAAGTTTAAAAAATTTAAATATCAAGTAGAAAAGCAAACTAGAAAATTCATTAAGGTTCTTCGATCAAATCGAGAAAGTGAATATCTTAGTCAAAAATTTTTGGACTATCTCAAGCAAAATGGCATAATCTCTCAATGAACTCCATCTGGAGCACCTCAACTCAACGGAGTTTCAAATGAAAGAATCGGATCCTATTAGATATGGTCCGATCCATGATGAGCTTCACAGACCTTCCTGATTTTTTTTAGAGATATAGTCTGTTAATTGCTATATATTTACTAAATAGGATTTCCTCTAAAACCATTTCTATCACACCGTATGAGATATGGCATGGTAAGAAACCAAGTCTGAGTCATCTCAGAATTTGGGGTTGTCCGATTTATGTCAAAAGATAATAAGAAAATAAGTTAGACTTTAGGTCCTTTAGAGCTCGATTTATAGGATATCCTAAAAAGTCATTAGGATATTATTTCTATATTTTAGAAGATCACAATGTGATTGTGAGTCGGCATGCTATCTTTCTTGAAAAATAATTTATTCAAGATAGCGGCATTGAAAAGCAGATCAAGCTAGAGAAGAAAGTCTCCCAAGAGCAACAAGCTAAGGACCCCATGGAACCAAATCAGGTTGAGTCAATACAGTCACTACCTCCTCCACCTCGTTGATCGAAAAGGGATTTTTGTCCCCCTGAGAGGTACTTAGGTACTATCTCAGAAGAGGTAGAGAAAATGTTCCTCGTAGGTAATAGGGTTCATGGTGATGATCCCAAAACCTATGACGAGGCAATATTAGATATCGACTCCAAGAAATGGTTAGAGGCAATGAAGTCAGAAATTGACTCGATGCACTCAAACCAAGTCTGGACCTTGGTAGATCCACCAGAAGGTATAGTACCTACTGGATGTAAATGAATCTACAAGAAAAAGATTGATGCAGATGGAAATATGGAGACATTCAAAGCTAGATTAGTGGCAAAAGGATATAGTCAGTACGAAGGCATTGACTATCAGGATATCTTTTCGCTAGTAGCTATGCTACAATCCATCCACATATTGCTTGTTATTGCAGCCTATTTTGACTATGAAATATGGCAAATGAACATGAAAATGGCATTCTTAAATGGATACCTTGAGGAATATATCTATATGGAATAGCCACTAGGTTTCACATCCAGTGATGCTAATCACAAAATATGCAAGTTGCAAAGATCCATATATGGACTTAAGCAAGCATCTCGGAGCTAGAATACTCAATTTAATGATGTGATCAAATTATTTGATTTCATCAAAAATAAGGAGGAATTATATATTTTTAAAAAGGTCAGTCGGAGCGCTATTGTCTTCCTCGTACTGTACGTGGATGATATCCTCCTTATTGGGAATGATATTCCCATGTTGACCATAGTTAAAATATGGTTATCCAAAAAATTCTACATAAAAGACCTAGGAGAAGCATCCTTCATTCTAGAAATTAAGGTCTATAGAGATAGATCAAATAGGATGCTAGATCTTTCACAGAAGATGTACATAGAGGAAGTGCTAAAGAGGTTTAGCATGGAAAACTCCAAGAGGGGATTGGTATCCTTCAGACATGGCATTCATCTCTCTAAGAAAATATGTCCCAACACATCAGAGGAGGTTGAATGCATGAGCAAGATTCCTTATGCTTCAGCAATAAGGAGTCTTATGTATGCCATGTTATGTACACGACCTAATATATCCCATGCTGTGAGTGTCACAAGCAGATATTAGTCGAATCTAGATAAAAAACACTGGACTTTTATGAAATGTATCCTTAAGTACTTGAGAAGACTAAGAATATATTATTGGTTTTTGGTAATGAAGAACTCTAAGTCCAGGAGTATACAGACTCAAATCTTATGTCCAATATAGATGATCGAAAGTTGACATCTAGGAGTCTATTTGTGTGTAATGGTGGTGCTATCAGTTGGAAGAGTTTCAAGCAGATAGTGATAGCAGATTCCATCATGGAAACAGAGCATATCGCTGTATCAAAAGCTACGAAGGAGGCATTCTGGTATAAAAAATTTGCAATAGAGATTGGAGTGATGCCATCAGATGCCATTCCTCTATATTGCGACAACAATAGCATCATAGCCCTTGCTAAGGAAAGAGGTCTCATCAAAAATCCAAGCACATCGAGCGACGATACCATGTCATCCACGATTATCTCGAAAAAAATTATGCCGAGGTCAAGAGAGTCGACTCCGCAAATAATGTAGCAAACCCACTCACAAAATTATTGACCCAGCAGAAGATCAAAATCCACCTTGAGAAGATGGGACTTAGATTTGTAGCCAATTGGCTTTAGGTCAAGTGGGAGTTTGTTAGATATGTGTGCCCTAAAAGCTAGAATTGGCTAACACTTGTAATACACATCTAAGGGCAAAATTATAATTTTGACTATAAATAATAAAATAGATTATTTTCTATCATAGTATGTATTTGAAAGTATCTGCGATACATCCCTTGACTTAATGGTAATGATAGTTCATATTTTCAAGAGTTGAAAATTTAAGACAAATTTTCATTATTGACTCTTAAAATGCTTCCGATCGTAGGATCATCATGAGGATGGTGTTTGATCCAGAAGGTTGGTGTATGATCACTTTTTTAGGATAGATGAGTCATGAGTCTATGGTGTAGAGACACCGAAGTGAGAGTATAGGTACTCACTAGAGAACGATGGCACTAAGCATGACCACCTCGAGCAGTCATATGGAAGTCTATCTTCTCGTCAATAACTGGCTCGAAGTTGCAGTGGTGTGTCTAGTTCTTTGACTTGAGGTGCATCGACAGTTTACCTTGAGGGTGTTATAGTTTGACTACACCATAACTCAATCTCCTAGCCATTCAAAATTCTAAGGTGTATGTTGGCTATAGCATGTTCATTGTATGAATTGGATTGCACTAATAGAGAATCTATCTACCTCAGTATATGAGGAGCAGCCCTATGATGATCATGAGAATCAAGTCCATAAGCCCATGGTCATGGCAGAGTAAAATAATAGAAAGAGTTTCTATTAGGATTTTCACATCAAACTTGAATCAATGATTAATTCATATGATGAAAATTAGGATTTGACGAGATCACTTAACCCTAATCCGATCGGGGCTCAAGATAGAGGAACTTAATCATACAGAAAACTGCACTGAAAGGTTTATTTCTAATTTTGATCCATTGCCATCATATGCTGCTAGGTGTCACTGATGGATTTTGGAAGCAATTAGAATGATTTGGATGATCGATCATACTAGTTGTCTGAATCAAAAAAGTTCTGATCCATCAGAAGGTATTTCAATGATGTCGATGATAGAGATCATAACATATCCCATTATCATATGAAACTGAATCTAATTGGATCATATAAATAAGAGTTTGGATCTAGATATTATCAATTAGACTAATCCAGTTTAATTGATTTGAATAAGATTCAATTAGGTTCAAGAAAATTATGCTAACACATGATTGAGCCTAATGTTCTCCTTCAACAATCATTAAAGCTTATCTCGACTGAGCCAAATGTATTTGGGCTCACTCAGAAACCTTTACTTGGTCTGACTGAAGCTTGTTCAGGTCAAAAAAAAGGGTGTCTTAATTTATGAGATAAATTTAAGATAATACCTGCTATTTTTTGTCACCTACTAAATCTTATTTTTAGACTTTGCTCAAATGTTGACCTTTGACACTTGGACATCTGCCCATGTGTCATGCACCCATAGGAGAGAAGATGGGGCTTTGTCCCCCTGCTAAAAAGAAGAAAGAGAGGGGGTGCATGACTAGGGAGGCGTGTGCCCCATGAGGATGACGCCTAGAGTCTCATATAGATGGGACTCCAGGTTGCTTATTGCTCCATGCTTTCTACTAAGATGGCGCTAAAGAGTCTTCTTTAACTAGTCTTGGCGCCACCTAAGGAGGTTTGTGAGGGACTCTAATCTGATTGGATCAGATGATGCCATCCCATCAATCAGATTTAGATCTAATTACACAAAGAGCCATAATTGGTCGAGATGATGTGGCACTGCATGGTGCAGCAAGGTCTATATAAATCCTATTTGTGCCTAGGATTTAGAGTTTCTATCCTTTGCCCATGCCACATAGCCCCTCTCCCTCCTTCTCCATGCCACCTTCTGATCCTCTCTCTCCTCTCCACGCCCAAGAGGCTTTGGGCTTGAGTTTGGTGTAATCCAAGCAAGAGAAAGGCGATAGGAAAGGAAGAAGGTAGCACTGCTGTAAGAGACAACAGCCGATCTTCAAAAGATATTTTGAAGATCTTTAAGATCAGATTCAGATCTGATTTTTGGAGCACAGATAGAGAAGAAGAAGATCTTCAGATCCTATCTGAGTGGATATCGGTAGAGGCTAGACACTTGCGTGGCTACATCCAGAACCTCAAACAAACATTGAGATCATCACAGGATAATAGGATTACCCATAACAAGGTACATTTAAATTAGATTTATTTTATTTTTATTTTTATTTTATTTTATTAGATTGATAAAATTATATCTGAAGAGTTTCAAATCTGATTTAGATCTAAGAAAAAAATTTTTGAAATACCCCTCTTGATCAAATCAGATCTAAACGAACCTGATCTGGGAAATAAAATTTTTTCTTCATCTTATACATCTTAAATCTAAATTATTTAATTTTTAATTTTTTGATTTTAGATCTAATCACATCTAATGTGACATATAAAATCTTTTAATTATTAGATTAAAAATAAATTAAAATTAAATCTAATGAATTATGGAACCTAGCTCTGATACCAGTTGAAGAGAAAAACCTATTTTCTGGATTAGGTTCGTTCAGAACTGATTAAATCAGAAGGGATATTTCAAAGATTTTTTTTCTAAGATCCTAATCAGATCTGAGACTCCTCAGATCTAATCTTATTGATCTAATAATAAAAATAAAATAAAAATAAAAGTTAAATCTAATTTAATTATTCCTTTATTTTGGGTAATCTAATTATCCTATGATGATCCCAATGTTTGTCTGAGGTTGTAGATGTAGCCACGCAAGCGCCTGACCTCTACCAGTATCCATTCGAACAAGATTTGGAGATCTTCTTCTTTTCAATCAATCCTTCAAAAATTAAATATAGATCCAATCTTGATGGTCTTCAAAACTCCTTTTGAAGAATTATCGTTGTCTCTTGCAGCAGTGTTGCCTTCATCATTTCCTAACGCCTTTCACTTACTTGGATCGCACCTTATTCATGTCCAAAATTCCTTGGGCATGGAGAGGAGAGAGAGGACTAGAAGGTGGCATGAAGGAGAGAGAGAGAGAGAGGCTTTGTGGGATGGGCTAAAGGCAGAAGCATTAAAAACCTAGGCGCAGATAGGGTTTATATAGACCCTGCTGCGTCATGCAATGCTACATCATCCCACCAATTACAGACCTTTGAGCAATTAGATCTAAATCTAATTGTTGGAATAACATCATCTGATCCAATTAGATAAGAGATCCTCAAAAATCCTCCTAAGGTGGCGCCAAGACTAGGTCAAACAAGAGTTCTTGGTGGCACAGAGTTTAATCCCCTGAAGCAACCCTGGAATCCCATCTGTATAGGACTCCTCCTTTATCCTCATGGGATGCACACCTTCCTAGACATGCACCCTCTTTCTATCTGCATTTACCAGGGGGACAAGACCCTAGGTACTCTCCTATAGGTGCATGATACGTGGACAGATGTCCAAGTATCCAGGGTCAACATTTGACCAATATCCGAAAATAGGAATTAGCAAGTGATCAAAAATGATAGGTGTTATCTTAAATTTATCTTATAAATTAAGATAATTCTTTTCTAATCTAGACAAACTCCAATCAGACCAAGTAAAGATTTCTGAGTGAGCCCAAATACATTTGGCTCAGTCGAGACAAGCTTTAATGATTATTAAAGGAGAACATTAGGCTCAATCGTGTGCTAGCATGATTTTCTTGAATCTAATTGAATCTTATTCAAATCAATTAAACTGGGTTAGTTCAATTGATGACATCCAGATCTAAACTCTTGTTTGTATGATCCAGTTTGGTTCAGTTTCGTATGGTAATGGGATATGTCACGATCTCTATCATCGACATCATTGAAACACCTTCCGATGGATCAAAACTTTTTGATTCAGATAACTAGTATGATCAATCATCCAAATCATTCTAATTGCTCCAAAAATCTATTAGTGACACCTAGCAGCATGTGGTGGCAATCTATTAGAACTGGAAGCGAACCTCTCGATGTAGTTACCTATGTGATTATATTCCTCTATCTTGAGCCCCGATCGGATTAGGGTTAAGGTGATCTCGTCAAACCCTAATATCCATCATATGAATTAATCATTTGATTCAAGTCCAATGTAAAAATCCTAATAGAAACTCTTTCTATTATTTCACTCTGTCATGGCCATGGGTTTATGGACTTGATTCTCATAATCATCATAGGGCTGCTCCTCATCTACCGAGGTAGATAGATCTCCTATTGGTGCAATCCAATTCTTACAATGAACATGCTATAGCCAACATACACCTCAAGATTTTGAATGGCTAGAAGATCGAGTTATGGTGTAGTCAAACTATAACACCCTTAAGATGAACCACCGATGCACCTCAGGTCAAAGAACCAGATACACCACTGTAGCTTCGAGCCAGTCATCGATGAGAAGGTAGACTTCCTCATGACTGCTCGAGGTGGTCACGCTCAGTACCCTCATTCTTTAATGAGTATCTATACTCTCGCTCCGGTGTCTCTACACCGTAGACTCAAGACTCATCTACCTTAAATAAGCGATCGTACACCAACCTTTCGGATCAATCACCATCCTCATGATGATCCTACGGTCGAAAGCATTTTGTAAGTTAATAATGAAAATTCATGTCTTAAATTTTTAACTCTTGAAAATATGAACTATCATTACCATTAACTTAAGGAATATATCATAGACACTTTTAAATACACACTATGATAGAAAATAATCTATTTTATTATTTATAATCAAAATTATAATTTTACTCTTAGAAGTGTATTACAAGTGTCAGCCAATCTAACTTCTAGGGCACACATATCTAACAAAAAGACCATAACTAGAGAAGAATCAAATATTAAAGACTTTAAATTACATAAAATCATAATTCTTCATGGTCGTTCCTTCACTTTTTTCACATCCTCCAAGTCAACATAATCTTGAATGGAGAAATTAAAATTTTAGCTAAAGAATAATATTATTTTCCTGTCTTGCTTCTTTTCATGTCTACAGCTTACTTATATCAGCAACTTTAACTTGATTCAATAAATATCCATCTAAATTTCTATCATAACCTCATGAACATTAAAAGCATGATATAAATCAAAATCTCACAGGAATTCATGAAAACATGTGGACCTTGGTAGCATGCAACAAAACCATAAAAATCCATTAAATTGGTAATAGGTTTGGGCCTATTTTGCAATCACACAAAGAAACAAGAAGATGGAAGAATAAAATTGAATGATACTCACATTTCTTGCAACAAATTCTGGATAATTTTCCTAAAGCAGCTAGGCAACCTACTTCATAGCAATCCTTAGCTCCTTTGATGGATCGAGAGAGTCCTTCAGGTTGGTAATCTAAATCATCAAGGCAACCCCTTTAGGCTGGAAGTCATCAAGCTTGTTGACCCTAGATTTGATTTTGATGAATAACAAAATATTTAAATATATGATTAATATTAATGAGATATTTAAGTGTTTGAGGAGAGTTTTCAGAAAGCTAGAACCTTATTTCAAAGATGCTCAAGACTTCCATTTTGGAGATTCAAAGAAGAAAGATTAAAGAGGCCAAGTCATATAAATTTCAAGTGAAGAAAGCCTAGAGTCGACTCCTGAAGGAGTAGAGTCAACTATGGCATAGTTTCAAAACTTGGCACTGACCTCGAGCCAACTCAAAATTTTCTAAAGTCGACTCCAGCATGCAGGATCCAATCAGCACAGACGTCGAGTCAACTCTGGTATTGCTCGAGTCAACTCTCTCGTGATCAAGATAGAATGATGTTCTCTACACACAAGACCTCAAGTCAACTCCTACATTTCTCAAGTCAATTCTCTTAGGAAAGATAGTGATTTTCAACAAACAGTCCTTGAGTCAACTCCCAAAGATCTCGAGTTGACTCCAGGAAGGCTCAAGTTGACTTTAGATCTACTAGAACCGACTCCACTGCATTTGATAGTTCCAACAACTATTTTTTCAGAGCCTGCAAACTTGCTCAAAACTTCATCAATGACTACTTTTCAACTTTTAATAGCTAGTAACCTATTTTTAATGATGTTAACAAGGATTTATGGGTGCCTAAGCCATTAATAAAGATAGAGAACACAAGAAAATAAAAGAAGACAAAAGAGAGAACATCATAAGATCCCAAAAATTTATGTTATGCATTAATTGAGCAATCAAGAAGAGAAATTCAACTCCAACCACTCACTTCTTATGCATTCAAGTAATTCATCAAGAGGAAGAAGAGAACATTGATTGCAAGAGCTTCCCAATTCTTTAGATTATGCTTCAATAACACATCTTTTGCTCGTTAAGGAGCTTGAGTTTGTGTTAAAATTTTTGAATTCAATTTTCTATGTAAAACAAGTTTCAATTGGGATTGAAACTTAGAAGATAGACTCATCCAAGCATAGAATTGGCTCTGTACAAGCCTAGGAGTAGCTTGGAGAAAAATTTTGATTAATGAGCCTATAAAACCAATTGGGTTAAAATTATGATCCTGAAAAATAATCTAGTTTTAATCTTGATGATTATAGTAGAATTTTCAAGAGGGCTGCTTAGAGAGTGGATGTAGGTATTGTGCTTGACACCAAACCACTATAAATTTTATTATTTATGTGTGGACTTATCTTCTATCTATTTAAATTACTGCTTTATATTTCTACTCATTCATTCTTAGCTTCCACTACATTCACACCTATCATAATTAAGTTATACACATACTTGCTTCAAGTTAGAAAATTTTTTAAACCCAAGTCATCCCCCCCCCCCACCAATGTTATATCTCTGGGCAATAAGTGGTATCAGAGCAGGCACTCTTTTACTTGTTTATCTTATAATTTAGAGGAAAAGATCAAATGACAATCCAATTGAATATTTTTCTTGATGAAAGGTAGTCTACAAACAGACCACCATTATTTAATGAAACTAACTATATATACTGGAAGACAAGCATGTACATTCATACAAGCACTTGATTATAACCTTTGGAGTGTCATAATCAATGAACCACATACATCCATTATCACTATAGATGGCATGATCATTCCCAAATCCAAAAAGGATTGTGATGACAATGATAATAAAATGGCTCAACTGAATGCTAAAACCATGAAGATGCTTTATTATTCACTTAATATAAATAAAGTTAATCGAATTTCTATCTATATTTCTACTAAAAAAATATAGGATAGACTTTAGGTTAGTCATGAGGGTACCAACCAAGTGAAAAAATCCAAAATTAACATGCTGGTATATGAGTTATTTAAAACAGAACCAACTAAAATTATAATTGAAATATTTACTCACTTTATTAATATTATAAATAGCCTTAAGGTTGCATTTGGTGCATCGTCAGGCAATCTTGAAAGGTAATATGAATTAACTTCAAGATAGATTGCTACTATCAAATTATTAGTAATATTGATTAATGTATTTAGTACATGCAAATAATATTATAGTAAAATAACTGAAAATCTTGATTAACATGTTTGGTATGATAATCAAATTATCGATAATATAAAATCAAATTTTTAAATACCCCTAGTAATATTGCTCTTATTCTTCTTAGTGAAAAATAAAAATTATATATATTATTAATTATATAAAAATAATATATAAATAAAATATAAATATATATTTTTATATATAATACTATATAAATATATAATTATACATACACACACATATATGTATGCATGTATGTATGTGTATATATATATGTATGTAAATAATATATATAATAATAACATATAATAATATATATAAATATATAAGTATGTAAATATATAATATAAATATTATATATATGAATAATATACAAATATATATATGTAATATTTATATATAAATAATACCTAAATATATAATATATTTATGTATATAATATATATATACATATATATACATATATAATATATATAAATATATTTATGTATATTATTATCATATAAATATATAAATGTATAATATATATAATAATATTATATATAATATATATTTATATATAATATATATAGATGAGCCATAATTTATATATATAAATATATAACTATATTTATTTATTTATATTTATATTTATATTTAAATAATAATATATATAAATATATATAGAGGAGCCATGGGCGGGGCTTGTATGTGGAGTAGCTGCGGGTGGCACCAGAGGAGGGAAGGGTTGGATGATGGATTTTTTATTATTTATTTAAGAGATAATTTTATCTAAAATTTTTATTGCAAGATTACCAAAAAAGTGACAATCTTGATAGCCACCCCTCCCAAAGGCAATGTAGATTACCAAGGCAATCTGAATTGCCACCCAAAAGGCATACCAAGCATAGTAATCTGATGGGCCCATTTTAAATTATTGATAATCTGGATAGATTGTCTGCTACCAAATGTAATATTTAGGTAGTTCTTATTTTAATAGTGATCTAGTGAAAAAAATCCTTATATATTTTTCTCAAGCATAGAAAAGGATCTCAACATCTTGCCCCATAAAGAACTTCTTGATTCTCTCATGACCATGAGTTAACCATGAAGAAAAACATGAAAGATGAGGCCAAGAAGAGAAAGATGATAGCTCTCAAGTCAATGGCCAAAGATGAAGAAGAGAGTGAAGACTCGAAAGAATGAGATGAATATAAGGAAATGGCACTCATACCAAGAAGGTTCAAACACTTCATGAAGAAGAAAATGCAGAATTTTAAGAGGCCATTCTCCAAGGGTGAGCCAAACAAATAAAGAGAAAAGGACAAAGATAAAGAGCCATCCACATATTTTGAATGCAAAATGCTAGGACATTTTAAGATAGATTGTCTCTTATTGAAGAAATCTTCCAAGAAAATGAAGAAAAAGATACTGATGGCCACTTGAAGTGACAGTAAAGAGTCAAGCTTAAATGAAGAGACACAAGAAGTGTTGAATCTTTACCTCATGGCTTAAGATGAAGACGTAAAATCTAAAACTCAAATTAATTTTACTTTTGATGAGTTACAAGAAGCCTTTTATTATTTTATTTATGAAAAAGCTTACTTTGAAAAACAAAAATCTTAAGTCTTTAAATCAGACTTTAATCAAAGAAAAAGAACTTTTGGAAGAAAAGGAATCTAGTTTAAAAGAAAACCAAGATCTAAAAAAGAAATTTGTAAAATACAAGCCCATAGTTGAAAATTTTATCTATAGTTCTAAAAAATTATAAATAATTTTAAGTAACCAAAGAGCTATTTTTAACAAGACTGGGCTTGAATACAAACCTCAAAAGAAATAGAAGCTTTTGAAGAACCTTTTTATAAAAGATTCATCCTCTACTTCACTAAACTTTTACTTGACTCTACTGTGTTATAGTAGGATATAAAGCTTATGACTATTATTTCAGAAAACTGAAAAATGGTCAAAGATTTAAAAAGGTTTAGATTCCTAAAGAAACCATCTCACTGATCCTAAAGGATCGAAGATGACTTGAGTACCTAAAGCTTCCACTTGAATTATGCTTGCAGATGTGTCTTGCAACCAAAGAAAAGAAAGAAAAGTGGCACCTTGATAGTAGCTACTCAAGGCACATGATAGATGATAGGAAGCAATTTATCATGTTTGAGGCTAAGGAAAGAGGAGTGGTAACCTTTGGCGATAATGGCAGAGGGCATATCATCGAGATCATCGAGATTAGTAATATTTGTATCACTCCTACTTATATAAAGAATGTTCTTTTAGTAGATAGTTTAAAGCATAATTTGTTAAGTATAAGTCAGCTTTGTGATAAAGAATTTAAAGTTATTTTTGAGTCTTTAATATACATTATGTCTAGCCCCATTGATGATAGCATTATTCTCATTGGATATAGATAAGAAAATATCTATATAGTTGATCTAGATGATCATTTAGTGAAGAATGATCAATGTCTAGTGGCAATGAATGTCTTGTGAGCTTAGGTATGGTGCTCTCAAGCCTTGGAAGTAGATGAAAATAGAGCAAAGAGCGAATAGAATCAACCATCAAAGAGCTTCAGCAAATGCTTCAAAAGAGCTGGCTCGATTCCTATTAGAGTCAGCCCGAGTAGAAGACAAGTCAGCCTAAATTCTAAGAGAGCTGGCTCAAGCAAAAATCTAGAAAGCATATCAGACTGATATACTGAAAGAGCTAGCTCGATTCTTGTCAGAATCAGTCCGAGTAGAAATTGAGCCAACTCGAACCTTGAGAGAGCCGGCTCGAGTAGCATAATAGAGAGTGATGATTGGGGCGCTTATAGGAGATCACTGTTGAGCTGACCTGATTGCTCACCAAGCCGGCTCGAGCTATGAATAGAATAGAACATGATTTCTATTCTGGCCTGGGATTGGGTTTAATCCTAGAAACTTAGGGCCTTGGTTTGTAAGGTCCTAAAGGGGCTAACCTATGGATTGGACTATGATTTATCCAATGAATGTGTGTATGGAAGACATGGGTGTACATGAGCTCAAGGAGTACATTATATTAGGTTAGCTAGGAGAGTTTTGTAGGTTGATTCTTATTTGACCAAGTATATATAGTCTATATTGAGTTTTGTAAACTAAGTACGGAATCAATATAAGCCTTTTCTTCTTGGAATCTCTCTTCCTCTCTCATTCTCTTTCTTTTCTCCATGCCCTTGGATTTGCTAGGATTTCAATAGAACGACCATCCCTTTTCTTGGATCCTTATTGTTATTTTCACAAGCATCAAGTAGTAAGAATTATTTCCAACAGATTGGTATCAGAGCAGCCATCTAGAACAATAATTGGTATCAGAGCTCTGGTGTTAGATTTGGTGGAGAGAAGATCAAAGTTTCACTTGGTGTTGTGGTAAGATGCTGAATAGATTTTTTTGAATATTGTTTATTCTCTTTTATGTTTGATTATTGAAATCTGGTTGGAATGGCTTCGAGTACCATCAAGACGAACTTTGGAAAGTTCGATGGTAAGGATAACTTCGGCCTTTGACAATAAAGGATGAAGGATCTACTAGTGCAGAATAGGATCTACAAGGTCTTGACTTGCGAAAGATCGAAAAAAAAAATTATTGAAGAATAGGAAGAACTTGAAGAGATAGCCTTCCAGTACGATTCGTATGTACCTCGTTGATGAGATTTTGCTGAAGATTAATATGAAAACCACACCGAAGGAGCTTTGGTAGAAACTGGAGAATACATATATGGACAAGAACATGATAAACAAGCTATGGTTGAAGAAGTAGCTATACAGTTTATAGATATCCAAAGGAAGAGACCTAGTTTCTCACATCCAAAAGTTCAATCAAGTTTGCTCGGATGTTATGAGCCTTGATTTGAAGATTGATAAGGAGGATAGAGCTCTCCTATTATTGTGTTTGCTGCCAGCAGCATATGATAGTCTTATTATTACCCTGATGTATGGAAAGGAGACATTAAACTTTAAGAAAGTGGTTAGAATTCTCAAGTCCAACAAGCGACGAGAGAGACTAGTTAGAGGAAACTCTAATTCAGAAGTACTTTCTATGAATGAGAGGCAAGAAAGGCCTAAGAAGAGGACTCGAGATAAATCTAAAGATAGATCAAAGTTTCAAAAAAATCAGAAGGCTTGAAAATACTACAAGTATCATCAACCTGGTCATATTAACAGAAATTGTCCACTTTTGAAGAATGAAAAGAAAAAGGGCACTTCTAAGGGTGGATCGACCAGTAGGAATGGCGCTCTATCATCTAAAAAAAGTGAAGAAGATATATTGATAGTATCAGATATAGTAATAGAGTTGGACAACCACTGAATGCTGGATTCAGCATGTTTCCATCATTATACTGCACTTCGAGAGTGGTTCTTATCTTATGAAAGATCCAATGGAGAAAGTATAAATCTTGGAGATAATCATCCATATAAAGTTGCTAATGTTGGTACAGTCAGAGTGAGGATGTATGATGGAGTCATACGGACACTCACCAATATTAAGCATGTGCTAGAACTAAAGAAGAACCTGATATTCTTAGGTTTCATGGAAGGATAGGGATATGCTTTTAGTTGTCAGCCAGGCAGCAGGTATTTGAGGATTTCTAAGGATGCATTGGTGGTGATGAAAAAAAGAAGGCTGAGCAATAACCTATCCAAGATGGAGGACTTAGTGGTTACAGATAGTGCGAAGGTGTCTATAGCATCACAGGAGGAGCAGCTAGTCTACAAGCTATGGCACTATCATATGGATCACTTGAGTGACAGGAGGCTTATAGAGTTGAGTAGGAGAGGTCAGATTCTAGCATTCAGAAAGAAAGAAGATGACCTATATGAGCTCTATATCTATGGCAAACAGCACAAAGTTACATTTACCAGTAGTACCAAGTGGAGTGAAGCTATTTTGGAGCTTGTTTACTTAGATGTACGGAGATTGGTACCTATTGCATCTCGAGGTGAAGTGAGATATTTTGTCACCTTCATATATGATTTCTTCAGATAGGTATGGATTTATCTGATGAGAGAAAAATTAAATATTTTTGCTCGATTTAAAATCTGAAGAGCTGAGATGGAGAAGGAGACAGGACAGCCAGTGAAGTATTTGAGGTCTAATAATGTAGAAAAATACATTAGCCTAGCATTCAAAAGATACTGTGAGGAAAATAGAATAAAACATCATTACACAGTGAAGATAATCTCTCAGCAGAATGGTATCATGGAGAGGATGAATCAGACACTAACAAAGAAGGCAAAAAGCTTGAGGCTACAGGCATCACTGCCCAAATCATTTTGGGGTGATGCTCTTATTTATACATGTTTTCTTATTAATAGATATCCTTATAGAAAATTAAATGGAGGACTTTCAGAGGCTATCTGGAGTGGGAAAAAGGAGAAGCTTAGCCACCTCAAGGTGTTCAACTATCCTACATATGCTTTGGTAGAAGAAGCTGATAGAAGCAAGTTGGACCCAAAGTCATGGAAAATGATATTTATCGGATTTTCATGAGATATGAAAGATTTCTTGCTATGGGATTCACATTCTCAGAGGTGTGTCATTAGTCAGAATGTAATATTTGATGAAAAGAGCATTGTCTTGAATCCATATAGTTGCAAATGGAGTTGTGAAGATAACACAAGATATCATGGAAAAGCTCTCGGATACAGGTGATTTGCCCTCAACATCAACCTCGAGTCGTATTCAGTTTGAGGCAGAGTTAGGCAGGCATAATGATATACCTATAGAGGACCAACATAGAGAGCGATCTATCTTGAAAGAAGTGTAGAGACAGCCACATGCAGCAGACTTGCATGATACTGTAAGGATAGTGGCACTGCACAAATCAAAGTGCACTGTTCATAAATCGATGTGATATGATATTGATGAGACTATTTTCTATGCTCTTGTTATTGCCAATGAAGATCCAGAGAGTCTTGAGGAGGCCATGAAAATTCTGGATCGAAAGTCATGAATGCAATCCATGATGGAGGAGATAGTCTCTTAAGAAAAATCAGACATGGCAGCTGGTGGATCTACCAGATGATGCTCAATCCATTAGCTCCACATGGATTTTGATAAGTATAATAAATTTATCAATAAAAGTATTAGTTTATTAATTAATTTATATTAATTTTTAAGAATTAATAATTAATTTATATATAATTTTTGAAAAATTCATATTTTTATTAATTAAAAAATTAATTAAAAAATAATAAAAATTAAAAAATAAAATTTTATTATCAATAGAAAGAGCTCATTTTTTTGATCATAATGAAATAAATTTTAAGTAAAACGGAGCTAAAATGGAAAAGATATGAATTTTGAAAGATATAAAATAAATAAAAATTAAATAAAAAAAAAAGAAAATGGCTCAGCCGGCTCCGTAAGCCGAGCCACCAAGCCAAGCCAAGCCATCAAGCTGACTCAGCCGTTGAAGCCATCAGTCGGTCCACGATCTAGGCGTGGACCGCCAGCTCAGCAAATTTCGGCGAATCAGAGATTGCCACGTGGTGAACCTAGACCCCTTAAGGGTCTACAGAAATTTATCGTGGCTCACAAGGATAATTTAGTCTTTTTGTCCAATAACAGCGGTGCTGATTGGTTGCGGTGTGCGGTGCGGCCGGTCCACGCGGTCCATGGGAACAGTTATTGCGCGATCGGACGGATGTGGTTGTTTGAGATCAGGATCGAACGGCTGTGGTTGCTTCTGAATTTTATTCAGATACAAACATCACGTGGATCACCATCGGACGGCAGCGCTCGATCCAGGTGATGATCCGATGGTCCAGAACACTGCCGGCGGTGATCAAGACTCCCGAAGCGCGATTTGCGGCCAGATTTCCTCAATCAAGCGCGATCCAATGGCCAAAATTTAATCCAACCCGATCTGAGCTTATCTGCATCCGATTTTGATGATTTTTGGATCGTTGAATTTCTATTGAATGGCTGGATTTTATCAGATTTATCATAGTCATATCAAAGCTATTTTGATTCAAATTTTATCCAAATTTGTTTGTATTTTGATGATTACAAAGGCATTAGTCCCATATTGCCTTTAGAAAAAATATCCAGCCCTCCTAGCTCTATAAAAAGGACCCCAGGCCATCAGAAATTAACATCTTCGATCAAGGTGAAGCTTTGGTATAGGGCGAAGCCAGGCTATGGGTTAAAGGCTGCTTCGAAGCAACGGGTGCCGAGAAGAAGAGCCAAGCTTCTACACCATCTTTCTGCCAATGCCGATCCAAGATCAGAGATCAGGCTATTTTATTTTTTTAAATTTCATGTATTTAAATTTTGAAATTTTAATTAATAAAAATTTTATTTTTGCACTTTAATTTTTTACTTTTTATTTTTATTGCAATTTAATTTCTGCACTTTAAATTATTGCCTTGTAAGTAGATGCTAAGATCTAACTAGTAGATCTTAGTACCAAGTTTAAATTCTTGCACCTTTTAATTTTTGTTTTTTTTATTTTTCGACTTCACTTTTGATCCCAAAACTCTTCTCTTTTCTTTTTCTTTTATAAAATCAAAGATTTCAAATCTAAAAACACTACCTTCCCTGTGGATTCGACCCGACTCACTGCTATCTACTGATTTTTAATTATTTTAAGAAGTTGGATTAAACTGATAAACACGGTGTCTTAACGACAACATCGCGTTCCTATCAGATTTTCATCAGAAAAGAGGCACCTTCAAAGCAAGATAGAGTGAGGTATAAGGCTAGGCTGGTAGCTAAAGAGTACTCACAGAGAAAAGAGATTGATTACTCAGAAGTCTTCTCTTCGGTTGTCAGACATACGTCCATCAGGATGATGTTGAGTATAGTTGCTGCTCATGATTTGGAACTGGAGCAAATGAACATTAAGACAGCATTCCTCCATGAAAATTTAGAGGAGAACATATGCATGGAGCAGCTATAGGGCTTTAGGAAGTCTGGGTCAGAGAAAGAGGTCTGTTTACTAAAGAAATTATTGTATGGATTGAAATAGTCTCCTAGACAGTGGTATAAGTGGTTTGATACTTATATGAGAAGTATTGGACTTTCTAGGTGCAACCATGATCCGTGTGTATATATGAGATTTTTGAAAGATGGATCTTAGTTATACTTACTCTTATATATAGATGACATGCTGATAGCATGCAAGAGTAAGAAAATTATGCAGGAGTTGAAAGAAGCTTTATCTTGGGAGTTTGAGATGAAGGACTTAGGGCCTACAAAGAAGATCCTTGGTATGAAAATCATCAGAGATAGAACCAAGAGGCTGCTACATCTATCTCAGAAAGGATATATCAAGAAGATCTTGGAGAGATTTGGAATGAAGAAGGTCAAATCAATTGAGCTACCACTAGTCGAGCATATCAGACTCTCTAAGATCATGTCACCACAGACTAAGATGAAAATTTAGGAGATGAAAAAGGTTCCATATGCTTCTGGTGTGGAAAGTATTATGTGCTCTATGGTATGTTATAGGCTAGATTTAGCCCATGCAGTTAGTCAAATAAGCAGGCTTATGGCTCAACCTGGAAAGGAGCACTGAAAAGCACTGAAGGATATCTTCAGATACTTGATAGGTTCAGTTGGGATCGGCATCTGCTATGGTCAGTGGAAAGGTGCTAAGGAACATCCGAACATGTCTAAGGAAGCTCAAGGGCTAATAGAGAGATTTATGGATGCACATTTTAGTGGAGATGTGGATACTTGATGTTCGACTATAGATTTTATATTCAAGTTGTATGGAGGTCCAGTCTCATGGAGATCTTGCTTGCAGCTAATTATGGCCTTGTCCACTACTGAAGTGGAGTACATTGGCATCACAGAGGCAGCAAAGAAGACTCTATGGTTGAAGGGCTTGGCGTTAGAGATAAGATTTCCACAGGATGCAATCAGAATGCATTGTGACAACCAGAATGCTTTATTGCTTGTACAGAACTCTATGTATCATGCGAGGACCAAGCACATTGATATTAAATACCACAGAATTAGAGAGCTAGTGGAGGATGGTGAAGGTTCACACCAAGAAAAATTTAGTTGATGTGCTCACAAAGGTACTTCCATGGAATAGCTTTTACAATTACATGGTATCGATGGGGTTGATGGATAAAGCTAAGTTCACAAGAACTTGAGAGCACCAAGGTGAAGATTATATGCTCAGGTATGGTGCTCTCAAGCCTTGAAAGAAGGTGGAAAGAAAGCAAGGAGCAAATAAAATCAACCATCAAAGAGCTTCAGCAAATGCTTCAGAAGAGCCAGCCCGAGCAGAAGATGAGCCAGCCCAAATTCTAAGAGAGCTGCTTTGAGCAGAAGTCTAGAAAGCATATCAGATTGATATACTGGAAGAGTTGGCTTAGTTCCTATCGAAACCAGTTCAAGTAGAAATCAAGCCGACTCGAATCCTGAGAGAGCTGGCTTGAGCAGTAGAATAGAGAGTGGTGATTTGTGCTCTTGCAAGAAACATCACTATCGAGCTGATCCGATTGCTGATCGAGCCAGCTCGAGCTGTGAACAGAATAGAACGTGATTTCTATTCTGGCCTGGGATTGGGTTTAATTCTAGGAACTTAGGATCTTGGTTTATAAGATCCTAAGGGGGCTAACCTATGGATAGGACTAAAATTTATCCAATGGATATGTGTATAAGAGACATGGATGTACATGGGCTCGGAAAGTGTATCACATTAGATTAGCTAGGAGAGTTTTTAGGTTGGATCTTATTTGACCAAGTATATATACTCTATACTAAATTTTGTCAACTAAGCACGGAATCAATACAAGCATTTTCTTTCTAAAATCTCTCATTCTCTCTCTTTTATGCCCTTGGATTTATTAGGGTTTCAACAGAACGGCCATCCCTTTTCTTGGATCCTTATTGCTGTTTTTGCAAGTATCAAGTAGCAATGATTGTTCCCAACATATTGGTATCAGAGCAGCTATCTGAAATAGCATGTCTAGGTTAATAAGACTAGCTGCTTATGGCATCGTAGACTAGAGTATGCTAGTATGGATTTAATTTCTAAATTAATCAAAAAAGATCTTGTTAAAGGATTGTCAAAACTAGATTGTGAAAATAATTGAATTTATGATGTATGTCAATTTGAAAAATAAACTAAAAGTTTTTTTAAATATAAAAATCTTGTTTCAACTTCTAAATCCCTAAAACTACTTCACATGGACTTATTTAGACCTACCAGGACCATAAGCCTAAGAGGTAAAAGATATGGACTTGTGATTATAGATGATTTTTTTAGAACTACTTGGATTCTATTTTTAGCTCAAAAAGATGAAGCTTTTTCAACATTTACTAAGTTTTATCAAAATATTTTAAACGAAAGAAATTTGATAATTGTTTACATTAGAAGTGATCACGGAACTAAATTTGAAAACCTATATTTTGAAATTTTTTGTAATAAAAAAGTCTATTGAACATAATTTTTCTACTCCTAGAATATCTCAATAAAATGAGGTAATTGGAAGAAAAATAGAATATTAGAAAAAATGATCCAAACCATATTGTATGAGAGCAATCTTTCAAGATATTTTTAGGCTAAAGGTATCAATACAACATGTTATATTTTGAATAGAGCTTTAATCCAACCTATTTTTAAGACAACTCCTTATAAACTTTAGAAAAATAAAAAACCTAATATTAGTTATTTTCATACTTTTGGCTACAAATGTTTTATCCTAAATAATGAAAAAGATAATCTAGAAAAATTTAATGCCAAGTTGGATGAAGGTATCTTTTTGGGATGCTTTTCGTCTAGCAAGACTTATAAAATCTTCAACAAGGAGATACTTATTATTAAAGAATCTAGACATATTGTCTTTGATAAAACTAATAACCTATCTTCTAAAAAAGAAGATATTGCTGATGACAATGCAAGCATCTTAACAATGGAATGAAAAAGCTCTCTATCAAAGACATCTCAACTCATGATGATAAAGAAAATAGCAAAGAAGCTAAAGGTGTAGAAGAAAAGCATGAGAATGATCAAGATGAAAGCTTATCTAAAGAATAGAGGTATGCATATGGTCAACCCAAAGATCTAATTATTAGGGATCCAACACAAGGGATAAGAATGCATTCCTCTTTGAGAGATATTAATAACCATTTAGCTTTTATATCTCAAATAATTGAATCTAAAATTATAGAAGAAGCTAAAAATAACTCAAATTGGATAATTGCCATGCAAGATGAATTAAACCAAGTTGAAAGGAATAAAGTCTAGACCTTAATTGATAGACCTAATGACCACCCAATAATTAAAACTAAATGGATAATTAGAAATAAGTTAGATAAAAATAGAATAGTTATAAGAAATAAAGCTAGATTCATAGCTAAAGGATATAATTAAGAAGAAAGTATTGATTTTAATGAAATCTATCTCCTATTGCTAGATTGGAAGTAATTAGATTACTACTTGCATTTACATATTTTATAAATTTTAAATTATATTAAATAAATATTAAAGATATTTATATCAAAAAAAATTTATATTAAATAATCTTCTGATTTTGAAAATCATGCTTTGCCAAACCATATTTTCAAATTGTATAAAGCTTTATATGATTTAAAGTAAGCACCCCGAGCATGGTATAAAAGATTGAATAAGTTTTTGCTTGAAAATGGCTTTACTAAAGATAGTGTAGATACAACACTATTTTTAAAAAAGAAAAAATAAAAATTTGCTAGTTATACAAATATATGTAGATGATATTATATTCGGTGCTACTAATGAATCTTTTTATCAAGAATTTTTAAAGTTAATACAAGAAAAGTTTGAGATGAGTATGATAGGAGAGCTAAACTTCTTTCTAGAACTCTAAATTGCAAGGAGAAAATCTTCATCAACCATAGCAAGTACACCAAACAAATAATCAAAAAATTTGGGATTGAGACTACTCGATCTTTTAGTACACCTATGAGCCCTTTATGCAAACTTGACAAAGATGAGAATAGTAAGAGTATCAATCATAAAATCTATAGACGTATTATTAGATCTTTCCTCTATCTTGCTACTAGTAGACCAAATATAATGTTTAATGTATATATGTTGCAAGATATCAAGCTAATCCTAAAGAACCATATTTTCTAGCTGTTAAAAAAATCCTTAGATACTTAATAAAAACTTATAATATAGATTTATGATATGTAAATAATTTTTTAATTAATTTAATTACATATTTTGGTACTGATTTTGCTTATTATAAACTAGATAGAGAAAATACTAGTGGAACTTGTCACTTTCTAGGTGTAAACTTAATATCCTGATTTAGTAAGAAATAAAATTTAGTGGCACTAACTTTAGCTAAAGTCGAGTATATTGTAGCTGAAAGTTATTATGCATAAATTTTGTGGATTAAGCAACAACTAGAAAAAAATTATAACATTAAAATAAAAAAAAAATTATTAGATATAATAATACAAGTGCAATCAATTTAGCTAAAAATTCTATTCAACATTCAAGAACTAAACACCTTGAGATAAGACATCACTTGATAAGAGATTATATTTAAAATGATGATGTATTGCTCAATTTTGTCTATACTAATAAGCAATTAGCTAACATGTAGTTCACCAAACTCCTAAGTGAAGATAGATTTAGCATGATTAAAAGAGAATTAGGTGTTTGTGACCCTTTTACCTAAATTCTCTTCAAATTTCTTAATTCATTAGATATCCAAATCTCTTGATGTTCTATAACTCAATTTATTCCTATTATATTCCCTTGAGTCCATGATTGCTTGTGTTTTTGGTTTTTCTTCCGAAAAATCAAAAAATTTTCTATGCTTGAGCTCGAGTTGACTTAAGGTGAAGTTCGGGTGGACTCCCGCTTAAGTCGACTTGATAGGGTTCTCAGGTCAACTCAAGATTTGGTCCACGGTATTAAAACCATGAAAACCCTTCATTTTTCACTTTCTTCTTTCTAAGTAAACTAAGAATAGTGCCCTAAAACCTTCGTAGACCCTCTTGACCACGTAGAAACCTCCAACTATCCTTTTTCCATTGATTTTGAATTTTCCTCGTGTGCAATGGGACCGTAGTAGCAAATGGCTTATCATCGCAAAAGACCAAGAGAAGTGGCCAAATCTGAGCTTCATTCCAAGAATTGCAATGACCACTCTTGACAAGAAAAAGCTCCGATCCCTCATTCTCCAGCACCTCCCCCATCACTAGTGGATTCTCTACTCGACCTTGTCGTCATGATAAGTCGGAAGATTGACTTTTGATTTCTTGATAGAGAGGGGTAGGGGATTGGATCCAGAAGCAAGGATAAGAGAAGTTTGTAGCACAGATCAACCCACTTACTCGAGCTTGGTGAAAGAGTTCTATAATTCCATGGTCCGAGGATCAGATGACGTAGGTTGCACTGTCGAGGGAGTTACTTTTCGATTGACTATAGAGAGATTAGGTAGATCTAGGTTATTCCTTGTGAAAGCATGATTTTCCATCGAGCATTTAATAAAGAAGATGCTTTAAAGGTGATATTGGAGAGATTGGATGTCAAGGGGATCACTGAATTGTTTGCAAACTAGTTGTTAGTGGAGATGAGATTACTATATCATATTTTGGGAAAGATCCTATTTTCGAAGATCGGGATATTTGATTTCATCTTAGAGAGTGATATAGTTATTATGTACTACTTGATTCAAGGGATGCCCCTGAAACTCCCCTCCTTGATTTTGACTCAGATGAGAGATGAGGTTGGTACGATGAAGGTGTGCCTACCTTATGGCATGGCCTTGACAACTATATTTAGGGAGGTTGGAATGAGCTTTGAAGATGAGGTGACCCATGGTTTGATGTACTCAAACACCTACAATGAATAGTCCCTACATCATATGGGGTACCGTAAATTAGATGGTCGATGGATAAGAAGGTTGTCTAGGCAGGTGGAGCAGAGACCAACAGATGAGGGAGGCCCAAGTCATCCTCAGATAGATTCTGAGCTCGAGTCACCTCCAGCACAGCCTATAGAGATGGAGATACCTTCTAGAGTACATCAATCTACCATACCCCCATAACACCATTTGCACATTCATCAATTCCCCCAGAGGTAGATCAGCCATCTTAGCTCATCCGAGTTTGATTGGATGATGATTAGTTGATGAGGCTGGGAGAGATAGTCATGGACGTGCTACGACCTTAGATAGAGCATGTTGAGGCAGAGATTAGTAGGTTGAGCTCTAAGGTTGCTACCTTAGCATAGAGGATGGAGGCCATGGGAGAGCAAAGACAAATCTATTGAGCGTCAAGATCTTACTGATTTTTCTAGGAAGGCTGGTAGATTGATGGAGAGGATCGAGACTGGTCAGGATCAAATTCAGGATATAGTCAAGGGTCTGAGAACTACTCAAACATCTAGCACCATATCTCTTTTGGTCTCATCAATTGTGTAGTTAGTGGAGAAGCCAAAGTTTTATGCCCCTCCAACAACTGCAGCAATGGCATTAGCAGCAGCAGAGGCTATAGCTGGCACTTCTAGTGATTGTGGCAAGACTTCTTCTCAGCCACAACAAAGCATACCTTCCACTCAGCCCCCTACTTAACAATCCACTTCCACCTAGCTACCTCCTAGACCACCCTTTAGGACATAAACTAGAGGGAATGTAGGTTTTCCTTCCTCCACTATTGGCCCTTCGAGTAGGATCAGAAGTAGGAGGTCAGGACTTTCTATCATTAGGACTAGCTCCTCCACTACCTTAGAGGTTTTCTCTGATGAAGACTAGGCCTAGGTCTATGTTTTATTCTCATGATGTATTTACCATTACGCATTGTTATCTAGCTTGCTTTGATGAATTTATGGCTATTATACTGTTGTAGGCAATACCTTTTGTGCACAATATACTCTATGTAACTCATTATATCCTTAATGCAAT
This sequence comes from Cocos nucifera, assembly GCA_006176705.1. NCBI lineage: Eukaryota > Viridiplantae > Streptophyta > Magnoliopsida > Arecales > Arecaceae > Cocos > Cocos nucifera. The sequence goes on along the minus strand of QRFJ01000487.1, from coordinate 557,894 downwards.
TGAATGTCTTTTATCTTTATCTTGTGTCATCTTGTGTGCTTGATTGTTTCACTCTTTGAAGATGACAAAAGGGGGAGAAGTATATAGAGAAGAATATTGTGTGTGTGTGTGTGTGTATAAAGAAGTACATAAGTGTAGAAAGTAAAATGAATTTACTCATGGTATCAATACTAAAATTGGCATAATTGATAAGCAAACGTAGAACACAAAGAAAAAATAAAATCTGAAAACATAAGATGCCTGAAATTCATATTAATAAATAAAAAGGGGAGAAATTTAAATTTAAGCTAAGTCTAAACTTTTGCTAAAAGTAATGAGAATTTCTGAAAAAGCCAATATGAACCTTGATAAGCACTCTGAATTTTCTCTTGATCAATGTTTAAAATTGCTTAAAAACTCCAATTAAATGTATGTATTGCAAGCTCTAATGCTTTATTTCTCTAACATTAATTATAGGATTATAGTCCCTAATCTTTTCCCAAAAAGATTAGATCTTCTTGAAATGATCTATCTTGAGCAATTCTTGATGATATGCTTAAGTTCTTGAAACTAAAAGAGTTTAAATTTGGTTATAGTATGTATATATATATATATATATATATATATATATATATATATATATATATATATATATATATATATATATATATATATATATATATATATATATACACTCAAAGTTCTATCATTATCAAAAGAGAAAGATTGTTGATCCTAGGTTTGATTTTGATAAATAACAAAATATTTGAGTATTTGATTAATGCTAATGAGATGTTTAAGTATTTGAGGAGAGTTTTTAGAAAGCTAGAACCTTATTTCAAAGATGCTCAAGAGTTCCATCTTAGAGATTCAAAGAAATAAGATTTAAAAAAGTCATATAAATTTCAAGTGAAGAAGGCCTGAAGTCGACTCTGGCATAGTTTCAAAACTTGGCATAGACCTCGAGTCAACTCAAGATTTTTTAGAATAGACTCTGACATATAGGATCCAACCAACATAGACTTCAAGCCAACTCCCACATTACTTGAGTCAACTCTCTCGATCAAGATAGAAAGATATTCTCTATACACAAGACCTCGAGTCAGCTCCCCCATTGCTTGAGTTCACTCTTTCAAAAAAGATATTGAGGTGATTTTCTACAAACAGTTCTTAAGTGGACTCTCGAAGACCTCGAATCGACTCCAAGGATGCCCAAGTCGACTCTAGATCTACTAGAGCCGACTCCACTGCATTTGACAGTTGCAATAGTTAATTTTTTAGAGCCTGTAGACTTGTCTAAAACTTTACTGATGGATATTTTTTAGCTTCTAATGGCTAGTAACCTATTTTTAATGATATTAACAAAGATTTATGAGTGCCTAAGCCATTATTAAAGGTAAAGAGTACAAGAAAACAAAAGAAGACAAGAGAGAGAACATCATAAGAGCCCAAAAATTTCTATTGTGCATTAATTGAGCAATCAAGAAGAGATTCAACTCCAACCACTCATTTCTTATACATTCAAGTGATTCTCAAGATGAAGAAGAGAGCATTGATTACAAGAGCTTCCCAACTCTTCAAATTGTGCTTCAACAACACATCATCTGGGCATTAAGGAGCTTAAGTCTATGTTAAAATTTTTGAATTCAATTTTCTATATAAAACAAGTTTCAATTAAGATTGAAATTTGGGGTAGGCTCATCCAAGCATGGAATTGACTTTATACAAGCCTAAAAGTAGCATAGAAAAAAGTTTTGATTGATGAGTCCGTAAAACCAACTAGGTTAAGATTATAATCTCAAAAAATAATTTAGTTGTAATCTTGATGATTATAGTAGAATTTTCAAGGAGGCTGCTTGAGGAGTAGATGTAGGTATTGTGCTTAACACCGAACCATTATAAATTTTGTTGTTTATATGTGTGGACTTGTCTTCTACTTGTTTAAATTATTGCTTTACCTTTCTACTTATTCATTCCTTGCTTCTACTGCATTCATACCTATCACAATTAAGTTGTATACATACCCCCCCCCCTCCACCTCTTAGGGTTGTATCTCTAGGCAACAAAGCTTCTTCCAAGTAGGCCTTCTTCCTTCCATTGTGTGTGATACAACATAAGGCAAGGAAGGAAAATAGCACAGTAGATGCACTAAGTAGAAGAGCCATGCTATTACAGTTTGTGGAAACCATAGTGAGCTATTTAGGAAGGTGAGGATAGAGAATTATAGCATTTTGGAAAGGCATAGAGATTGAATGGAACTTGAGAAGATTGAAGTAATAGACTACTTTAGATTAGAATGAATGACTTGCTCTATTTTTCCAACCTTTTAAACTTGCATACCAAAATTGTCTTTATGAGAGACCCTATGGAAATGGAGTTAGAGGGCAAAACTCTTTAATTGGTAAACATCAAAGGAGAAGAAGGTGGACGGTATAGCCCATGAGGGCCTCAAGAGAGTTCCCTATGGTTTCACATTTTCTACTTTTATTTTATTTGCAAAAGAAATGTCTTAAAAAGATATTTGCCTTAATTTTCTGAGCAAAGAAAAATAAATTAAAAAATAGGCATAAACTTGATCATTTTTCCTATACATAGGATACCAAGGCCAAACAGAAGACAAGAATGAAAGCATGGAGAGAACAAATTAGATTTTTTGTGCTTAATGCCCTTTTCCATTAGTTGAACCCTCCACTTCAGGAACTTTTTTCTCCCCTCCTCTATTCCAAAATCTTCGAATAGATCTTGTCATCCCAAAACACCAGAGACATCACAACAAACAAGGTGCCCCTCACAAGCAATGCCATATGTGTTGCTCGCTGCTACAAGATCGGCATCCAATAATTCCTCATCGAGGACTATGTCAACACAGAATACCTTCCTTCAATGAAGAGTGCTCTGAGGGATCTCATAGGCCTTCTTCACTTTGAACTCAAAAAGATCACATCGGCGCTCTCAAAGTCTTTTCTTGGCATAAGGAGTACTCCCCAAAAAGACACCTTCTTGTCAAAGACTTCAACCTCTTTGACCTTGGTTGCTTCAACTTCTTTTACAATACTATAGAAGTTGTAAGCTTTTCCTTGGTGGATTCAACTTCTTTGGCCTTTTGCTCAGTAGCTACGCCAGGCTTTACCTTTTCTCCTTCCTCGCCTTCTTTGTGCTTAGGTTTCACCTCCTCTTTCTCCTTTGGCTTAGGTTTCACTTTATCTCCTTCACCACCTTCTTAGGACTCGGGATCCTCCTCCTTTGCCTCCTCTTTCTTCCTTTGGCTTAGCTTTCACCTTTTCTCCTTTTCTCTTTTTCTTTTTCATGGGTTTCAAGTTTCTTCTTCTCCTTAAACCCTTCTTTCTCTTTTATATTCTTCACTTCTTGCTTGCTCCTCGACAACCTCGATGGTCTCCTCTGCCATCTAAGCTATCTCAGATTTTACCTCGACTATCATTCTCGAGGATAAAGGTAGAGGAAAAAGCTCTAATACTTTGATTGAGAACATACAAGTAGTTCACTTATCTTCTTCTCTATTGGAGGAGAGAGTAGCTATGTGGAGAGAGGGGGATTGGGTTTCTTGCAATTATATGTGGGTTCAAACTTAGTGAGCACATAGACCCACCAAAGATCATTAATCTAGAGCTACCCAAGGGAGTCGTTGGAGGATTCTATCCTATGGGTAGGATGTGGCAAGGCTAGAGAAGCATTTTTAGCATTACTAAAGAGCCTCCAAAGATCTTCGATATATATTTCATATCATATTTGGTTGTCCAGGAATAGTTAGGTATTTGAGTCGAGGAGGTCTTCCATAAGGAGAGGTCTAGCTTAGCAAATTGTTCACCCATTGTCAACGAGTATGATACTGAGGATTCCAGATACTTGGGACTCCTTTTTAACTTATGGAGCCACCTGTAGGATATTTATCACATGAGAGCCACCACACCGGACCTTCCTCAAGGTCAATTTTAACTATAGTATAACTCATAGTAGAGAAGAAGCTAGGTTTGTGATCCACAAATCGGAATGGAGACTAGTGGCTATGGATGGGAGCCATCTATTTGAGACCACACTACTGAATACGAAATGGCGGGCTGCCTAGGTGGGCATTGTCTATGTGAGACTTATCCTAGGGGTTGACCGTCTCATCATTGAGGATAACTCATCTACAATTATGGGATGGATTCAATCACATGCAAGGTCGGACACCATCCATCTGCTATTATATGATATCTCTATTTATCATACTGCGAAGGGCCATCTCTCTATATATCAGGTACATCTATTGGGAGACAAGCCAGTGCTACGAACTGAGTCATCTCTTTCGTTGTGCAGTATTTTGGATAGGCACTCTAAACTGACATGAGAACTAAATAGGGCCCATTTCATAATACTTTGCATTTTTATCTTTTTGGTTGTATTTATATTAAATTTGTATAAGTGCTCCGCCTTATCAAAAAAAAAAATCCAGACCCATAAATCCCCTACTCTTTTTAAAAAAAAAAAAAAAAAATCCCCTAAAATCTAGTTTTTCTTTTGTTTTCTTTCCTATGGGATAGCATTTCTTTCTTCTGGGGCTCTCAAGTATCTACGTATGCCAAATTTGTTTGTAGGTATACTCAATTTAGCCTAGACCAATATTAGGGCCAGTGGCTGAGAAACTGATGGAATCGGATGGCTGGGATTGATTGGACCAACAATATAGATGCTTATGAACATAACTTCTTGTGACCTTGGAGCAGGACACCAATGTTTTATTGTACCAATTTAGACCAGATGCCACCATTGTTTTCTAAAATTAAGAAAACAAATTTATTTACTCAAATGGGAATTAGATGAAACTAATGACATTGAATCCAAATTGTCATATAATAGCCGTTTGATGATCCAACGTATGTTGTAGACTATAATATGATGTAATCTATGAATTATTGAAGACACTTGATATATTCAGGATATTTTCCTTTGCTTAATGTTTTTTTTTTTCAGTAGCGTGGATATACCATACATAACATGTATAAAAACATCCATGAGAGCTAGCATATAAAATTTCCAAAATAGTAGGAGGAACAAATTCAAGATATCTCAAGTATGATCGACCACACGAGACAACCTACAAGATAACATCAGTATTGTTGATCACATAAGAAACAATCAATCTGCGACGCCTTTTGTATAAACCAGCACATTGTTTTATAGTTCTTCAAATAACCTTCTCTCTCCCTTTTTTTTTTTCTTTTTTTTTTTAATGTTGCCATCAACTTAATCAAGAATTACTCAATAATTCCTTAATTTTATAATTTTATGTTATAACATTTTATGACCTAATTAACAACATACTTGCTCTTGTTGCTGATGGTGACAATGCCAATTTGTTAGTCAATTGACACGAAAGTCCAGCAACCTTCTGCCACTAATTGTTAGTCAATTGACACGAAATCTGATGGCATGGCATGATACTAGACGGCCTTGCTTGGTGGTCAAAAGCCTTCTCGTACATGGGTCCTAGCCGACAGAGACCAGAGAGATTACCAAACTTAACCAATTTCTGATCTGAATAAAGAAGTTACACCTTAAAAGTTAAAATATTATAATTTGATAAGTTGAATGTGGCGGATGGTATAACTCATCAAAGTTCCACAAATGTGATCAATGACAGGTTATATTGCAAGAGAAATAATGGCATCTAACAAAGAACAATAAAAATAAACCCAACCTTATTGAACTCTCATGCCATCAATATGGGTCATCTCTGGGGCCAGGAATCTGAGAAGGCTCCCCAAAAGGTTGACAAAAATTTTACAACCACGAGAATAATAAGAGATAAAAAATTTTAATGACATGGATTCTATCCATATAATGTCTTGTAGTTGTTTAAATCAACCACCAGACATACAAGCATGAACAGTACTGGAAGCAACATAGATGAGCTTAGGTGAATATCAAACATAAGCAACTAGCTAAAATGAGTGAACTCCTAGCAGTGACTCCATACACAATGATGGTGCAACTTCCTCCAGACCCCTAGCTAGAATTCTAAGAATAGATACAGCAAAATTGAAGTGCCTGACTCTTCCGACATTGCATGCTATGTTTTGCATGCTCTGTTTTCTGCTCCGAGCTAAAACTCTAATCTTTCTTCCAGAGTCTCTGTTCACCGAGTAAGCAAATAAGTATCAGGTCTAATTTTTCGGATCCTTGTCATCGATATCCATGAATTCTCCCGTGACCCTACATAAAACCACGGTCAACATAACAATTCATTGGTTAGTTTGAACAAAATTAAAATGTTGAATGTCTAAGGGCAAAATGGCATAATGTTATTTCTCGTGTTGGGGCAAAAAAAAAAGGCTCAAGAGGATTAAAAAAGGCTTTGAACCACATAGGAGATAACTGTGGCTAAAGCATTAGATTCCTTGCAAAGTATTTTAGAACGAGTGGAGAATTTCCTGCAGAATTGAAGTTGGACAGCCTTTTGGTGGTTGCATATACAGAAGATGGGAAATTAAGAATTTCTGGTTCTTACTGGTAAATGAAAATGCTAAGGGTTCTACCAAATCTGTAGGTTATCAGCCAGTATAAATAAGCATATAAATCAAATTTGTAAAAAAAAAAAAGACAAACTTATCACCCTTATCACCACAATTTCTAAATTTTGACATTCTAGGGTGTCGATACGAACATAAAGTGTCTACGATCCTAATTACACAAGTCAGATACTAAATAACTGTGACAAATGAAAAGCCAATACAAGCAATTAGAACTTTGCTTACACATGCAAATAACCTCTATATGTTCAAACATCATATAAAACAAATCACAGAAGGATGATGGAAGAGCAACCCAAGACTACAAGGGGAAGTGGCAGTGGCAAAGATGGCACGGGCCTCTTTTTATTTCTGGTCAAAACAATGCAGACCTATTTACCTGACCCACATAACACAATCCATAAATTCACATCTTGGATTCAAGTTAAGATTTTGTTGACACAGTCAGTTTGAGTGCAGGTGAGAGTACTTAATTCGCGCTCATTATGTGCATGTTGCAAATTCTTAAGTTTGGTATTGATCCCCAATACAATCTTCTCCAGTTCGAGTAAAGTAGTGGTGGATGAAAGACTTTAGCTTGTTTGAGATTTTTAGCCAATGCTGACTTGAGGTCTCCCACTTAAACATTAATTATGCATGTCTCTTCCTGAGCATCAAGAGTTGAGTATAATAACAAGGGACTTACAAATAAGGAAGTCTCTCCAGAAGAGGGCATCCAAGAGATAAGTAATTTCTGAGTGGGATTATAGAATTCCAAGTTTGAAATACAAAGAATGGTGGAACATCTCTTTTATGAAAAGCAGGAAAGGTGGGATAAAGGATTAAAACATCTCACTCAATTAAAACATTAATAATTTGAATCATATATAATTAAATAACGGACAAACTTGAATTCTTAACAAATGCATTATTTATTTCTAGTCATTTTTTGTTTGAATTTAGTAAACAAAACTAGGGCTCAAAATGGATCAGATACCAGTATAGCCATATTTGTATCCATATTTTCCAACAGATTTGAATACAGATATAGATACTAAACTGAGACCATAATTAGTATTCATATTTTTTTTCTAAACATATACAAATAGAAATCAGATATTAGTTCTATCCATACGTTTTTTTTATCCAAGTATAGATATAGGATATTATTCAGATATAAATCAGACTTTTAGCGGAATTCAATGACGCAAACTAACATTAATTATATAATTACAAAGGATGGAATAAAATTCACTATGTAGCTTGCATGCGACACATAACTAAGGCATAGTTATTAAGCCTGCATGGAGACTGACGAGGTCCAAGGGTCCAAATCATTGGTCCATCCAAGTTACACTAAAACATTGAAAATAAAAAATTATTTTTATAATTTCATTATTTTACTCATCTTATTCATAATTTCATAATTTTTTATTTATTATTAAAAATATGTATATATTTAATATTTAATTAATTTACTATTGAATAATATATATGTTCATATTGAACCAATATTTTGAATTATATCATATTGAATAATACTTTAAATACTATTGAAATATTGATCAATTTAAATTCACATGTGCAACACACATGAACCAAAGTCTCTTGGGCTTTCTCATTAACAGATTATATCGTAAAGAATGAAATAAAATAAAGATTATATTTACTATAAGGATTTATTTTTTATAAAAATAAGGATTAAAATATAAAATACTCCAATAAATATCCACTGACTTGTTAATGACCTGAATACAGAATAAGTAAAATAAACAACAAATATTGAATGAAAAAACATGTTACAGCTTGCTGATTGAACACTTGCCATATGAGTAAATGGTCACCGGTCCGAATCCTAGGTATCACAGTTTTAGAGAATTTTTTATCAGATATCCAGCTCCGAATCAGAAAAGCCTTTAAAATATGACTTTAGATCCATATCTTGCAAAATTTATGTAGGTATCCAAATTCGGATCTGGATCTGCTTGGTACCAGAATTATATACGATATGAAGACAGATGAGATTGGATTTATTTGACCCAGTTTCAGCCCTGACCAAACTTATCAAAGTTAGTAAATATTTTACTTTTCAAAAAAATATTTTTTCTAGTCCTACTCCTAGCAAATCAAGTTCTTTGACAGGTAGCAAAGTTTAAATTACAAACCTGGATATAAACCAAGCGAACTAGATAATGTGGATTTCGATCAATGACTTGCAATCAGGTCATGGCACAAGCCCAACCAATAAAATTAGTTACGTGAACTGGGACTACTTGATGGAGATGGGATGACATATTCGTGATGTGTGTGTGTGAGAGAGAGAGAGAGAGCAGGCAGCTAATCCCAAGGTTTTCTTTCCCACTCTGCTGCTTGCACCCTTCATTACCTTTTCCCTCGTATGCCATGCCCTCATTTTCTCCTCCACTCATCATTTGCAGCATCCCTGCTCAACACTTAGGTCTTGTTATAGGGACATCCAAAGATCACGTTATACATTATCAAAATGCCAACAACCATACCTATCCCCAACCACCTCCAGCACTCACCTTCTCTCCTCTCCCAATGATCCTCATGTCCATTGTTACACTCATCACTAGATGCTAACGACCTCCTGACCTCACTCTTCTGTCAGTTCAAAACCATCACATCTAGCAACCAAGACCACCTAGCCATCAGCCTTTATAGCCATCCCAGCCTTGCCATCAGCCCTAACAAAGCAAACGGTGAAACTCACAACCTGCAGTTGAACCATTCATCAACACCCCATTGCTGTTTTATCCTGTTCCTTAGACAAGTCAAAAGGACCAGGTCCAAGTCCACCCCATCCACAGGGAGCCCTAGGCAACCCCTTCCATTAGTTTGTGTGTGTATTCTTTGACCTTCTGGTAGGTTGGGCAGCATGTTGGTCACATTCCCAGAGGACAACCCAACCCAACCCCATCCACTGAGATCCGCAGGCAAAAAATAAGAGAACTGGTAACATCACCTTGTAGATGAAGAAGCTCAGTATTGCAAAAATAACATCTTGTTGTTAGCAAAGCTAAAAGAAAGCCACTAAAAATCACAATACATGATAGCTAATCCATCCACCAACCCATCCACCAGAAGAAACATACTGGATGAGCCTTACCGATCTCCACCACATAATCTATGAAACTACTGTGGAATTTCTGAAGGAGGATGGTTTGAATTTATGTTGGCCATCAAGCTAGCAGATCAACCATCTTATGGTGTGGTTTTCAGCTCCAATGCAACTATCAAACTTGTGGAGGGAAGAGGTACAAATTGGATCAGATTCTTCTAATTGACTATATGAAATGCACCCTAATCAAGTTGTCTCTAACTTCTTGGTTGCTTGGGCTTTCCAATTGCTCAATAGCCAGAAGTATCATATCTTTGAAAGCTGGAACGTACAAAAAGTCCGCCTATGAAAAAACAGTTATTTATCTTCATTGGTCCGATGATCATTTTTTATCCAACATTAATCATGGAAACCGCTTTTCTATTAACATTCCACTCTCTTGATCCATATAAGGGTGAGCCTTGGCGCAATAGTAGAGTTGCTCCATTTTGACCTAGGTGTCACGGGTTCAAAATATAGAAACAACCTCTCTGCAGGCAGGGTAAGGTTGTATACATCTAACCCTCCCAAGACCTACAGTGGTGGATGTCTCATGCACTGAGCTGCCTTTTTTACTCCCTCGACCCACATGACTTGATCTGGTCCACACAATGAACAGCAGAATATGACAACATTATCATTTCCAATTGAGTCAAATTCAATGCTAACTTGTCAACGCCCTTCAAAAACTAGTTAAAACATTTGAAGAGAATATGTTAATTAGATTAACACACGACAGAAATGAATTGATCAAGTCCAATAATTTGTTAGTCCTGCATTCAAAAGTTGCTGTCTTTAATACTGATTTCTCCATAAGAAAAACAATAATTGCACTGGAAACTTGGTATGACTTTTACTCAGAATATAAGGCACAGAGTGCCCAGCAGGGGTCTAACTTAGTCTATGGTTCTGAAAAATAGGTACATTAAATCAAGGAGGGTACATTCATAGAACCTAATAGACAAAAAAGGATGGCACCAATTTCTAAGTTAAATACCCTTCTCAAGTAATTAATGCATCTTTCTCCTAAGCAGATTTAAATATTTGAATATGTTTGAAATCTAATGAGATTTTAAAGCTTCCTTAGGTCCACAATTAGATCCAGGTCCTGTCAAGATATATGTTTCTTAAGCACATCAGAATATACAGGCTTATAATGGAACAGGAGAAGACTGCATACCGGTTATACGACAAGAAAGCCTCTCCAATATTTCCAATGACCTTATTTCGTACCTTCCGTACACATACCTAAATAAAAAATAGTTAGAAGAGTATAAAATTGGCGAGGTACATATATGGAAAGAACTATCTATTTTAAACAAAGAATTGATGTCAACCTGCACACGGTCAAGAGGCCCAGCATTTTTATCCCGATTACGATGAATGACAATTCCATTGTCACATTTGTTTATAAAATGTGCACTTCCACTAATATCATACATATTAGGCGGACCACCTCCCCAGTGTTGTAGCTGAGGCAAAGTCATTATCAAGAAAAGAATAGATATAGAGAAGAAGTATACATGCGAAGGTTATATAAATGATATGGAATACCTGTCTAGGATGTGCTACAAACCATACATGGCATGAATGATGCTGAGCAAAGCGCTTGATCCTGGTAAGCATCTGACTCACATACTCAGTTTCTGTTCTGTTACAGACAAGGCAAGAAGATTAGACAGACTAGTTTCATAAGACCAGGAAGAGATTTGCATTAAATAACCAAGAACCTAACCAACTATTAGAACTTGTGACACTAAATAAGTATCTACACAGAAGCCCAGACAGAGATTTATTTACTGAACTCTTCCATAAGAAATCAAATAAAACCACCATTTGGCAAAGTTGTAGAACTCTCACTGATTTGCAGGACGTTGGTGATCAAGTTCATTGTATGGGTCAATCACAAGTCCACGCACCCCATATCTCAGAACAGCAGCTTTAGCAAGTGTAAGAACCCATGTAATAGATGGAAGGGAATCATCCTCGCACCTATTACACAAACAACTACTATCAATGCTAAAAGACCCCCATAACATGATAAACCAACAAGGGTTGCACAGATATTCAGACATAATAAACAATTGTAATTTTGATGGACTATACTAACATGAAACCGAACCAGTCCACTAACTAATGGTGTTCTTTCAATATCTTCATGAAATGAGTAAAATAAAAGCATAGAGTCACTTCAACAATTGCCTTGTGCATAAAGAACAAACTTACCGGATGAGATGAAATGTATCATTCAGCCATTTTTTCCCTTGTTCTAACTCCTCAACACTCATACGCTCAACAGATCCTCCATATCTATTGGCAGCCAGAAGCAGAAATAAGCTACTCAAGGAATCACATATATCGTATAAAATATTGAGAATAACCATTCAAGTTGATTAGAAAGCATATACAGGTGGAAAATCTATAGTAAATGTAAATCATGTACAAATGACAAAGAAAGCCTATCATAAAAGAAGCTCTTCCAATAATTATGATATGGTGAACAAAAAATTGTTGTAGGTAATCTAAATATTCTCAGAAAGCAAATTCTGAGAATAATCATCCAGTAACAATATATGTTAAATTCCCATATGCAAGGAACTGAAAAGCTCTAATTTAAAAATAAAGGTTGTTTAATTTATAAATCTAACATGACTAAATTATGGTTTTTCTTACCTCAGTTAGTCTTCAATGAATAGATGACAGAAAAATAAGATAAACTTGGATGAAGGAAAAATAGAAGAGAATGTCGAGAGCATACACTATAAAAATGTGCTGGTAGAATTTTGTTTACTTTGGACCTTCCATCATTTATTTGAGACTGAAGTGTTCGTAGGTCTAGATTTTGATTCTGTCTGCTGCTTGGAAAAAAATGAATAAACTATCACATATCTATATCATATCCCACCATGATTATACCAAGCATCCACATCAATATGGTTCCTATTTTTTTCTTTCTTTTTGCTTGGACTATTCTCACAATGATTTCCCTCTCAATTCAAGATTTCCAAGTCAAAAATGGAATAGATTCTTGGTTGTTAACAGAGAAGTCAAAGAAGGATCGACATTAAGATGATAAGGACGAGGAAACCATAATTTTGGCAAATACATCACAAAGTGATCCATATGGAGACCTGTAAAGTAGAGATTAGCGGAAAAAAAACAATGGACTATTGTTGGGATCTCTCTATTTTTCCTTTTTTTTCTTTCTCTGTATCAACTCAAAAGAAGTATTTATAGGCTAAGGAACTCCCCCAAAGATCGGGATCTCCTTAGCACGTATATTTCATGGAAGATCAAAAAACCAGCACGATTTTATCCACGGATTTAATTTTAAAGCACGATCTTATCCGCCTAGGATCTCCTGCACAGATAATCCGTGCAATTTAATTTTGAACCCGCATGAGAAGTAAGATGGAAAAGAGAAATCCTACTCCGCATGGCTTCTCAGATCGTCCCTGATCATGGCTCCCCCTCTTTAGAGGAGCTTGCTCCTGTTGAATCTAAAACTAAAGATGGGAAAACACAGCTTGGTTAGCTTCCCGATTGAACCACTTGGCCGTGCTAGGACGTTGGCCCTTCCATCCGACTCGGAAAGCTTCTCGCTGTCCTTAGTGCATCTCAATGATCTTTTTCTCCAGAATGATGTCCTCCGCCAGCATCATCTCCTAGTCAATAACCATGTCATCCACCGATGGCAAGATCTCTGGCTCGTCATCCAGCATCTATAGCTCGAAAGGCCTCAAGTTGCTGACGTTCACGACCAAGTAGATCACAATGTAGGCCAGCAACTCCCACTGGAAAACATTGTCGCCGATCTTCCAAAGGATCTTGAAGGGGCCGTATCGAATAGGCTTCAGCTTCCTCCCAACTCCCTTCTGCCTCTCTTTCCTAAGGTGCAACCATACTAGATCACCCTCTCGGAAATTTGCTTCCACTCGATCGATCATGCCGTTCCTTATACTTCTACTGGGCTCTCTGCAGCTGCTGCTCCACTTAGGTATGCACTTGCTAGATCACTTTTAAGAAGCATTGGGCTCTTGTGATGGCCCCTTCCTCCTTGGATGTCTATGGTGTCATGCTCACTGTAAACTCCAAGTCAAAAGGACTTTGCGGCAAATAGCCCAAGCACAACTCAAAAGGGAACTTCAACGTAGAATTGTGCACCATCCTATTGAACACGAACTACAGGTAAGGCAAGCTCTCATCCCAAGTCTTGGGATGTCGAGCATGGTAGCCCCACAGTGGATGTACCATGGTACGGTTGACGATCTCCATCTGGCCGTTGGTTTGAGGATGATATGCTACGCTCCTCTACAAGTGCGTATCCATCATGGACCACAAGGACCTCCAAGTGATCAAAAACCGGCTGTCAGAGTAAGACACAACTAGATAGCCCAAAATAAGTCCACATGTTTCGAAAATACAATCGTGCCACCTCCTCTCCAGTGATTGTCTTCTTGCATGGAGTTAACACCATCTTCAAGAAGCGATTGACCACCACGAACAGATAGTCATGCCCCTATCACATCATCTGGAGACCTCTCAAGAAATCCATTGAGACTCTCTCAAGGTCGACTCGGAATCAGCAAGGATTTGTACAGTCTCAACTTCCAATTGTTTGGCTTAGAACAGCTGCACATCACGCAACCCCTCATGAATTAGGCCATGTCCTACTGCATCCCGGGCCAATAGACAGCAATAAAGATTCACCACCATCTTGTTCACCCTAAAATGGCCTGCCACCTTTGAGGTGTGCTCTCTCATCCTGGTCTACTGCTTTTGGCACGCGGCGTGCCTTTGTAGAGGAGCCCACCTTGTAAAGCAAATTCCATGGTCCTTTTCACTTCGATGTCCTCCAGAATACCCCGAAAATCAGGATCCATCTTGTACATGTCAACGTACTCCTTGTGCAACACCGACAGGACCTGCATAAGGACAGATAAACACAAGGCCACGATGGGAGGTTGTGATAGCATATCCGCTAGTTTATTTTATGCACCCTTCTTGTACTTGATAATGATGTTGTATTACTGTATGTCATCCACTTCATGTGTCTGACTTGTTGCAACTTGGACTATGTTTGGAGATATTGAAGCGGTCGATGGTCAGTGTGCACCACCATCGCATTCCCTAGAAGGTAGCATCGCCAATGCTTCACCGCCTGCTGTAGGGCTAAGAGCTCTTTGTCATACGTCGGGTAGTTGAGTTTGGAGCCCTAGAACATCTTTGAGTGAAGACTTGGGCCCGACCGTCTTATAGCAAAACAGCACCCATACAATACCACAACGTGTCTACTTTGAGCTCGAATGATCGCTGAAGACTTGGCAAAACTAGGATAGAACCTCGCTGATCTTCCCCTTCAAAAGCTAGAAGGCCTCCTCGCATTTCTTCATCCACTAGAACTTGTTGTTCGCCTTCATCCAAGCATGAAGAGAAGCCAAAACAGAAAAATTCCAAATAAATATTTGGAGGTATTAGCACACTCCCACAAAGCTTCTCACCTGGATCACGGATTATGGCGTTGGCCACCCCCAAATTGCGCGCACCTTGTCAAGGTCAATGCGAAGCTCACCGTTGCCCACCACAAAGCTTAGGTACACCAGAGAAGAGCGCCCAAACTCGCACTTCTTGCGATTCAAGCATAGTTGGTGCTGCTCCAACACCTCCAGGACCTTCTTGACGTGCACCATGTACTCCTCCCAGGAAGTTGAAAAGATGAGGATGTCATCGAGGTACATGAGGATGAAGTCATCAAGGAAGGGTCACAGCACGTCGTTCATCGGCCGCATGAGTTTAGCAGGGGCATTGCACAAACCGAATGGCATCACAAGCCATTCAAAGAGCCCCTGCCGCATCTTGAATGTGGTCTTCCAGATGTCCTCTTCACGGATCCGGACTTGATGGTAGCCAGACTTCAAATCCAGCTTGGTGAAAACCTTCACCTACTTCGGTTTGTCAAGGAGGTCATCAATGCGAGGCAACGGGTAGCGATTCTTGATAGTAATTTTGTTAAGGGCATGGTAGTCGACACACATCTGCCACCCCCCATCCTTCTTCGACACCAACACAATCAGTGAACCGCAAGGAGAGCTGCTCAATTTGATAATGCCGTTCTCAAGCAGCTTACCCACCTGCCACTTGATCTCCTCGTTCTCAATCACAGAGTTCCTATACATGCCGAGGTTAGGAAGCGGCGCATCGGAGATGACTTGGATCTCATGCTCCATTGCTCACCTCGACAGTAACCCATGGGCCTCCTCAAAATGCCTCGAGTGGTTGTCAAGGAGTTTGGCCATTTCATCCTCCTATTCCCTGCAAGACAATGTTAGTACAAGAAGACCTCCGGCAATAGGGACCACTGGGTGGATCATCGCCAGCACGAATTTCCGACCGGCATTTACCATCTGCTTCGCTTGGGAGGCGGTTACCAAGTTGGCTGGTATGTGCATTCGCTCTCTGCTAATGATGAACTTCTTCCCGCCTTTAAAAATTATTCCTACGATCCGATCAGATCTGAGAGTTCTTGATCTAATAGCAAAAATTAAAAATAAAATAAAAATCAGTAACATCTAATGTTACCTTATTTAGGTAAACAAGTTTACCCTGTTGATGATCTGACGAACGTTGAGGTTTTGACTTGAGCCACGCACGCGCCCGACCTTTACCGAAGTCCACTCGGGTCAGATCTAGATATCCTCTCCTACCGGATCTGATCTCAGAAGATCAAATTTGAAAACTTTTGGCATGCCTTCGAAGATGATCTCTGACAGCAGCCCGTCCGTCATACGAACTGAAAATGCTTCACCTGATCTTCGCGCCTGTAGGACCTTGACCTTTCTATGCTATTTCACCCAACTCCTTGGGCGTGGAGAAGAGGGAGAAGATCAGAGGGAGCGTGAAGACAGAGAGCGCAGCAACCTTTGGGTGTTGGATAATAGGAATGCCAAACATTTTGGCGCAGGGTTTATTTACAAACAAATCCTAGAGTCCGGTAGCATCCAACTTTGAACAGGTCAAAGGCAACATGCAGGACTCTCCCATGATTTCCACGCCAAAAGCACATTTTATTCTGATTTTGTCGCACAAAATCAAAGCAAATTTGGCGTCACAAATTTTAGATAAGAGGCGATTTGCACCAAGGGTTCCATCTCCTAGAGTTTTGATCTAATCAAAAACCTTTGACCCAGTCAAATCCCATTTGAATGGGGTTCTCCACCTCTATCCACATGGGGCGCATGGCCAAAGGGGGCGTGCGCCCTTCCCTTTCTCACGAAACACTTGAGGCACGTGCCCCTAGAAATTCTTCAGGGGATGCACACCCCTCTCCCTTAATTCATGCAATACGGGTCAACCTTTAACCCTTGTCCTGTTCTCATCTTTATGGGATTTAAAACAAATCCATTTCTTTTAGGACAAACCTTAATCAGGTCAGGATAAAGTCCAATCAGACCAGGACAAACCCATACAGGACTCCCGGATGAGCCAAATCCAACTTGCCTTGGTCAAGACAGACCAAAAACACAACAAAAGAAGAAAATCAGGCTCAATCGTGTGCTAATACGATTTTCTTGAGCCTAATTGGATCAAATCCAAATCAATCGAACTGGATTAGCCCAATTAATGACATCCAAATCCAAACCCTCGTTTGTGTGACCCACTCAGGTTCAGTTCCGTATGATAATGAGACATATTGCGATCTCTATCAACGACATTATCGAAATACCTTTCTATGAACTAGAACTCTTTCGATTCACCTAATTGAAATTATCGATCATCAAGACAATTATAATTGATCCCAAAATCCATCAGTGATATCCAGCAGTATATGGTGGCAACCCATCAGAACCGAAAACGAACCTCTCGATGCAGGTACCTGTATAATTAGATTCTTCTATCATGAGCTCCGACAGGATGAAGGTCAAGGTAAACTTGTCAGACCTAACATCCGTCATATGAATAAATCATTTGATTCGAGTTCGATGTGAAATCTTAATAGAAACTCCTTTCTATTAATTCACACTGCCATGGCCATGGGCTCAAGGACTCGATCTCATGATTATCATAGGGCTACTCCTCTAACGAGATTGATAAATCCCCTATTGGTGCGATCCAATTCCTACAATGAACATGCTATAGCCAACATACACCTCAGGATTCTGAATAGCTAGGAGACCGAGTTATGGTGCAATCAAACTATAACACACTTAAGGTGAACTGTCGATGCATTCAGATTAAAGAACCGAACACACAACTGCAGCATCGAGCTAGTCATTGACCTTTACGACTGCTCGAGGTAGTCACGCTCAATGCCCTTATTCTTAACAAGTACCTATGCTTTTGCTCCGATATCTCCACACCGTAGACTCAAAACTTATTTACTCTAAGAAAGCGATCGTACACCGATCTTCCAGATCGATCACTATCCTCATGATGATCCTACGATCGGAAGCAGTTTATGAATTAATTATGATAACATATGCCTTAAATTTTTGACTCTTGAAAATATGCGTCATACCCATTAACTCAAAGAATGTATCACAGACACTTTAAATACACAATGTGATAGAAAATAATTCTTTTATTAATTTTAGTCAAAATTATAAAAATATTTTTAGAAAGTATTTTATAAGCGTCGGCTAATCTGCCTTCTAGGACACACATCTAACAAACCATCACGGTGCGCTTGGCCTTGTTCTTCTCTCTTAGCCTCTTTAGCATTAGCTACGAATGGAGCTTCCAACATTTATCCTTCGTGTGATCTGTAATCTTACAATGATCGCAATACAAGTCACTTTTAGAGGAAGAGGAAGAGTTAACATCACCGTTCTCCTCGCCGCGCTTTCGGCGCAACTTGGGGGATCCTTCATTGAACCCTTCAGCATCTTTATGACCACCAAGCTAGTTCTTCAGTTCAATAGCCGTGCTGGCGCTAGATACGTCCGTCACTTTGTATAGGGAAAGCTCGACCTAGGTTTGCTTATGCAATCCAACGATGAACTTGGTGAAGACATCTTCGTTGTCGAGGGAGATGCCCAGTGCCACTACCAGGCATCAAAATTCAGTGGTGTACTCCTACCCAGTGCCACTGCCAGCGCATCCACTAGTTCTGAGAATACCCCATAAGATAAAACTCTTGGCGGAGGTGCTTGAATGCACTCCACTCGACCTCTGCATCATCGCTAGTGTGAAGGTACGCATTCCACCATGCCAAGGCATGATTGGTCAACATCAGTCACGCGAACATGACCCAATCTTCGCTACTATACCCATAAAGGGTAAAGTAGGTTGATGTGGAACCAAAAGAAAAAACAAAGAAAGAAAAGCAAAAACAAAGCCTAAAATTCAAAAATTTAATTTAATCAATTGTTCAAGACCAAAGTTCTCCACATAAGTGGAGTCTTTAAATAGAGAAATAAAAAGTAACTATCAAAAGTCTAATTGCTAGTTTGAACCCTAACAGAACTCTTCTTTACAGAGGCCTAACGAAATTAAAAGACCTAATTAATAAAATATAAAATAAAATAAAAATTTCTAAATAAACCTTTAATTAAAATTAGGGTTAGGGTTACGCTTCTTTCTAAAATACGTGCATAAATCCTGATTCCTATCATTCCCTCCTGACTGGAAAAAACTCGACTCTGACGAGGAATTGATGTAATCTTTTAAAATGTCTAAATCAATATGTCGTGGTTCATCTTCGAGAATCCAAGTAGCATCTAAGTCTGGACGGTCGTACCATTTGATCAAAAATCGACGAAATCCTCCATCAGCAGAAGAAACAATCTCATCCATGATAATGCGTTCAATTCGATCTAATGAAGATGGTGTTAGTGATGGAAAAACTAGAACTGGCACTGGAGGAGAGGTGGTGTGATTCTGCTATCACCTACAAGCATAATAAGAGGATCGAATATGCCTCAATAAGATAGCAAGTCCTCAACATTGAAAATTGGACTAAATTTTAAATCATAGGATAATTCTATATAATATGCATTAAGCCCAAGTTTACGAAAGATGCGAAATAGACCAGTTGCTCGAGCATGTAACTTTTTGAATGAATTTCATGGATAACATTCAGAATGAATACGAACCATCACATAGTCACCCTCATTAAACTCCACTTTTTTACTGTGAGCATTAGCAGCAAATTTATATTTTTCAATACTCATAACTATCTTTTATCTAATATCAATATAAATATCATTAATATATTTAGCGAAAGAAGTGGCAGTCTCAAAAGTACGATTATTCATAGATAAAAGAACAAGATCGATGGATTAACGAAGATTAAAACCATAAATAATTTCAAAAAAAATTTTACCAGTAGATCGATTTACTAAATTATTATAAGCAAATTCTGCGGTAGGCAATGATAAATCCGACGTTCCAAGTTTATCTCCAACTAGACACCTAAATAAATTAACAAGACTTCTATTTACAATCTCTATTTGACCATCTATTTGGGAATAAAAAGCTGAAGAAAACTTTAAAGTGGTCCTAAATAATTTTCAAAGAATTTTTCAAAAATAACTTATAAATTTGAAATCACTATCAGATACTATGGAAGTGGATAATCCGTGAAGTCTAACAACATTCCTAAAGAATAACTTAGCAACAGAAGAAGCATCAGAAGATTTTTGATAAGAAATAAAATATGCCATCTTAGAAAATCTATCAATAACAAAAATTGAATCATATCCCCTAGCAGTTCTAGGTAGTCCAAGAATAAAATCCATACTAAGATCTTTCCACGGGGAATAAAAAATTGATAAAAGAGTATATAATCCAGTATTTTATTTTCTAACCTTAGCTAATTGACATGTACAACACTGAGAGAGAATTCTAGCTACGTCCTTTTTAAGAGATAGCCAGTAAAATCTATCTTCAACCATAGCTATAATCTTATTACGTCCAAAATGACCTGCTAATCCTCCTGCATGAAGTTTCCAAATAAGAAAATTCTGTAGAGATGTCCGAGGTATACAAGGATGACAACCTTTACATAAGTAACCGTCTTTAATTATAAAGTCAACATATTCTTGACGATTTTCTTGACTAACCTCTCAATAGATATTAGCAAAATCAAGATAATACTAATAATCATCTTTTACTCGCTCAAAACCAATTACCTCAGTATTCATGGATTGGAGGACAATAATTACTCTAGTTAATGCATCAACGGCCCTATTTTCAACACCAACTTAGTGTTTGAGGACAAAAATATAATCCTGAAGAAACTCTACCCACTTGACATGCCTAGCACTAAATTTCTTAAATACACCTAAAGGACAAGTGATCATAATATAAAATAAACTCTTTGGGTAAAAAATAATATCGCCAATACCTAAGGACTTGAACTACAACATAAAACTCTTTATCATATATAAAGTATTTTTACTTTGCTTCATTAAGCTTTTTATTAAAATAGACTATAGGATGATACTCCTGGCCACGAACTCTAATTCCAACGTCTAATGCATCATAGGTTACTTTAAAAACCTTTGAAAAGTCAGGATGTATCAACACAGGTATTTCGGTCATCCTAAACTTTATTTCATTAAAAACTCTGGCAGCGTTAGCTATCCAATAAAACTCACCTTTCTCTATGCAATTCGTGATAGAAGCAATGATGGTATTAAACTCTTTAATAAATCATCTATAGAAAGAAGCTAGACCGTGAAAACTACAAACCTTAAAAAGAAATTTTGGTTCAAACCATTCTCTAATTGCTTTCACTTTCTCAGGATCAGCCATGATACCCGGGAAGATACAACATATCCTAAAAATAATACTTGATCCTGTAAGAATGAACACTTTTTAAGATTAATATATAATCTAGCCGATCTAAGACTTATAAAAACTTCTCTAAGATGACCTAGGTGTTCTTCTCTAGACCTACTATAAACTAAGATATCATCAAAATAGATAACTAAGAATCTACCAATGAAAGATCTCATCAATTCAATCATAAATCTCATAAATGTACTAGGAGTATTGGATAACCCAAATGGCATAACTAATCATTCATAAAATCCATCATGAGTTTTAAAAGCAGTTTTTCATTCATCTCCAGATCGGATTCTAACTTAGTGATACCCACTGTGCAAATCAAATTTAAAATAGATTACAGAGAGCTAACTAGTCAAGCATGTCTTCAAAGTTTAGAAATGGGAAATCTATACTTGACAGTAATCCTATTGATGGCCCTACTATCTACACACATTCTCCATGTACCATCTTTTTTTGATGTCAAAAAAACTGGTACGACATATGGACTAAGACTAGAATAAATGTGATCTTTCTATAATAAACCATCTACTTGCCTTCTCACTTCCTCACGTTCCTTAGAATTCAACCTATAGTGTGGAAGATTAGGTATTTGGGATCCTAGAACTACATCAATGGCATGCTGAATGTCTAGCAAGAAAGGCCATCTAGTATTTCTTCTGAGATCACATTCTTAAACTCTTCTAATAGCAATCCAATCTCAGGAGATGAGTTATCTTGGATGTCTCAAGTCAATCGAATTTCACCTTTAGACATGACTGCTAACATAATCTCAGATTCTGAACTCTCTTCTTCAAATTTCTTATATGTTAAAATATGACAGTTTTTCAATTTAGGAAATTGAGATGAACTCGTCTTTTCTAAAAGATCGAGACTCACTAGGTTTGGCAGGATTTAACCTAATTTTCTTATCTTTATGCGTAAACATATAAGTATTTTTTCTACCAAAATTATAGGCATCTATATCATGGATCTAAGGCCAACCTAATAAGACACTAGCTACCTCCATAGATAAAACGTCACACAATCTCAACAAAATAAGCTTCCATTTTAATCGGTACTAGACAACATTTATTAATTGGGAGAAATATTTTGTCTATCCAAACTCTATAAGGATGAGAATAAGGTTGAGATTTCAATTTTAGTCGATTAATGGCAGACTTAGATACTACATTCATAGAACTATCACCATCAATGATAAGTTTACATATCTTATCCCCACACATTGTGCGTATATGTGAAAAATACTAACACATTTTCAAGCCTTAGAATCTGCAGAGTGGTGACCATGCAGCACATGACATTAGCCTGACCTCCTGATTCTTCATATTCTTTCTCGTATCTTTCTTAAAATTAGCTGATTCTAGAGGATTAAAATCTTCTAGTGCATTTTCAGCTGGTATTATTTTCTCATATTCTGATTCTATAGTCAAAGTACGGTATGAACATCTAGCAGCTATGTGATCCTTTCCATGGCAATAATGACATTGTTTAATAAACTAACTAATTGAGATATCTTTAGCATAGATTCTCGAGTCCTAGAATCTATGGGATTCGGTACTGGATGGGAAGAGACTACTTATGATACATTCCTTGTACGACTAGCAGAAATAGACCTAAACTGCCCAAATTCATTAGAAAAAAATTTTTCGTTGAGACGAAGTTCTATGAAATTTCTCAATTTCCAAGGCTTTATGATAGGCTTCTCTTACAAAATCTAGTGAATACAGGAAAACTTCTCCTTTTAGATCATTTCGTAAACCGCTAATAATTTAGAAACCAATTTTCATGACTCCTCAAATATGTCACACCTCAATTGTAGATCCTCAAAATGAATCATATAGTTAGTGACGCTAGTATTTTCTTATCTAAGAGTATACTATTGATCTAATAATTGACGTTTATAATAAATAGAAACATATTTCTCGTGCAACTTAAATTTCATTTCTTTCTAAAGTACTATAGGAGATGTCCTACTCGATCTAAATCCCTTTCAACAGTTTGCCAATATCGTTTGGCAAAACCTATCAGCTTCATTTTTGTAAAATGGATGCGAGATACATCCGATATATGATACCACTCAAAATAGAACTTTAAATCCAATAACCAATCATGGAAGGCCTCTGGATCCAATCTACCATCATAAGAGACGACTTCAACTTTAACCCATTTTAGTGGTTCTTCTAATTCTTCATATCTATTTGGATATGTTCTAATTTGTCTTTGGGGTCTAAAATATCCAGAATTTTGTGTATACCTCATAAGCTGCCTAGGATACCTAAATGTGGGATTTGATGGCTCCACTTCTTCATAGCCTTTTCTATCATATTCATCTCTCCTATAAAAATGAGAATCCTCAAAATTATTCATGGAATGGTGGGTAATCGGAGAAGCTATTATGTAGATCGGGGATTCTGACTAATATGCATAACATGACTCTGACTTCCAGTAGGTTTAAGATTTTGTGAAGGAGATCGATGAATAGGTTGACTACTAGGAAAATCATATTCTAGAGGTTGTTTGCCTATTCTTAACTCTCTTAGAAAAATTTGGCATTCTACTTGTTGACCTATGAGATTTGCCATGTCTATGCGGCTATTTACTTAGGTAGCATAAAACTCACTACCCGTCCCTTTCTTCTTCCTCATGATGTCTAAGGTTTTGGTCAGCTCTCTCCTCTCTCTCAGCCAGAGGTGTTATAAAACGGCAACGGAGAGTTTACATGCTGTTCCAGGGATGGCAAGGAGGGCTGCGACAAAACAAAGAGGGGGAGTGGGGCTGCGATGCAGAAAGAAAGAGAGAGCACCGTGGATTCGGGAAGATGGGAACCTTGAAGCTTTGATACCAAATTGAACCAAAAGAAAAAACAAAGAAAGAAAAAAAAAACAAAATCTGAAATTCAAAAATTTAATTTAATCAATTGTTCAGGGCCAAGGTTCTCCACATAGATGGAGCATTTAAATAAAGAAATAAAAAATAACCTATCAAAAGTTTAATTGCTGACTTGAACCCTAACAGAACTCTTCTTACAGAATCCTAACAAAATTAAAAGACCTAATTAATAAAATAAAAAATAAAATAAAATTTTCTAAATAAATCCTCAATTAAAATTAGAGTTAGGGTTATTTAGGATGACGCTTCTTTATGAAATACTTGCGTAAACCCTGATTCTTATCAAGGTCTCTAGCTGGTTGATCCAGGCATCCACTATGCCGTCGAAGGAGGGGATGTCGATCTTCGCCTCGACCTTGAATGGCCGCAACTCCTCGCCTACAATGCTCATCGAGTCAATGTCAAAGTCCAACCCCGTCGCGCTCAAATGGCCCTAATGCAACTCCTTTGTGGGGGTTACACGCGCTTTCAGGGAAAGGCTGCCATCAACCTTCATCGCCTCTTCATTATCTACGACTGCTGCCAAATCAGTTGGTGAAGTAGATGGCCATTGCTGGTTCTTCTCGATATTCTCCACTTGAGCCAGCATGATGGCCATCAGGTCCCCCATCTTCTTGATCTCCATGGTCAGCTCGTTAATCAAACTAGTCTCCTCCAAAGAACTCATCTTCGACTGTGGTGGCCATTGATGCTTCGTCAAGATAGTAAGGGGTTCGTCGGTCGCTTGGTAAATAGACCTCATATGGACCATACACAACCTAGAACCATGCTCTGATACCAAAACTTGATCCATATAGAATCTTGTAAAGTAGAGATTAGCAGAAAAGAAAACAACGGACTATTGTTAGGATCTCCCTAATTTTTCTTTTTTTTCTTCCTTCGTATCAACTCCTTAAAAGAGGTATTTATAGGCCAAGGGACTCCCACAAAGATCAGAATCTCCTTAGCACATATATTTCATGGTAAATCAAAAAAACAGCACGATTTTATCCACAGATTTAATTTTGAGGCACGATCTTATCCATATGGGATCTCCTGCAAAGATAATCCATGCAATTTAATTTTGAACCCATGTGAGAATTGGAAC
This sequence comes from Cocos nucifera, assembly GCA_006176705.1. Taxonomy (NCBI): domain Eukaryota; kingdom Viridiplantae; phylum Streptophyta; class Magnoliopsida; order Arecales; family Arecaceae; genus Cocos; species Cocos nucifera. Next base: position 532,519 of record QRFJ01000487.1, on the reverse strand, counting down.
GGAAAAGAGAAATCCTACTCCGGCTTCTCAGATCGTCCCTAATCACCAAGTAAAGATTTTCGATTTCATGATTTCAATAATTTTTACAACAAAGAATCTCCATATTATGTATAATCATAACTTGCATATTCAGAAAATCATATATAATCAGAGAATATCATAAGTTTGCAGAACATCCACATACACCACAAAGAGAAGATCGATAAGCTGCATTTGGTGGTGGGTTGAAGGAGGGTAATGGAATTATGATCCCTTAAAACCGTTCATTCTATTGTAACCCAATTTATTTCAAAGTCGGAAACGACATTTTAAAAAATTTGTAAAGCCACGTTTTCTACCTAATCTAGAGCAAACTACTCCACCCATCCTATAAGGCGGAGTAGTTTATTCAATAGCAAAGAGGACTAGGAGTAACTTCACCCATTTATTCCAAGTTAATATTCTACAAACAAATGCAGCCCAAGAGTTTGTGAGTGATCCTTCACTCACGACTAATAGTGCATGAGGAACTCCCACATAATTTACCAGTCCCCGCACTAATCTACTTGGCATTATAGGGAGACAAAAAGCACAGAAAAGCTTAAGAGGATGTTGTCACTTTATTTCATAACATATAGTCACATTCTTCCACAAAAGATAGTGAGGTTTATTTTCGTCAACTATGTTTAACTGACGATTATGTTTACAGATGAAAATACAGAGTAAATCAGAAGTGCACAGAATCTCAAATAATGGTATTGGATTATTATTAATAGCTTCAAAGGAAATTGGAAGACTAGTAATTTTATCTTCCTCCTATATTTCTGTAATTATTTCTACTCAAAGATCTCTGTCTGGAGTCTCTGGACACTCCTTTTTGGGAGGGACAAAATACAAAGTTATAGCCACACTTAGCCGATGACCACTTCCTCATAAATAGAATCATGCCACCCATAGAGCTTTAAGGTCATTTGCTTTCTTTCATCTAGTATCACGTCTTGAAGATGCTCCAACTATTTGCTGATCAAATCATCACAATATCATTGCCGACAACTTGATAAGTCAAGGGTTGGATGACAATAATGCACCAAGGCCAAGTCAACCACATGCCTTTTAATTCATACAACAGAGGCACCAAGTGGAATCAAAAGCCTTATCCATTGCAATTAAGAAAAGATCATGTTTAAACAAAAGAATAATGACATTTGCTAAACAAAAACTAACCGAAATTAGAAATCAGGCTTTTATGCTCATTTAAATCAAGGGAACCGTTAAGATCTAGTCTGTTGTACAGTGTTTAGTATATGAGACATCAAGAACTTTCAACCGATCACAGTTTAATTATCAAAACTCAGGGATTAACATGGTAACGAAAAGTAATATTAGGTAGTTGAATGTAAGAAATAAATATTTAGTTCATCGAAGTAAAGCTAAGTAACATGTAAGTAGAACAAACATAATTAGATGACATAGATTTTACCTAGCATTGAAAAATGGTTTCTTAACATGTTTCTCCAAAAGCTTCCTTGCATGCTCCCTAACCTAAAGGCCAATAAATGCAATCATTTAATTAAAAATCTAAGAAAATAGAAACATGATATCATGTTGGAGTGAGCTTGCCTTGTTTTCCATAGAGCATAGCACAAACTTCCACTCATGGCTTTCACTAATATTGCATAACAAGGCATCAATCCACTCACTTTTGCCAGAATTTGGCACACCTGTTATCAGAGTCAGCTCTCCAGGCACAACCTGCACAAGAGAAATATATCAATGAGTTCTGCACAAAAATTTCCAATTTGAAATTTGTGAACCACCACTAAACATTTTGCACCTATCTACAGAATCCACAAAAATTTACACAAGGGAGTGAGGTGGCCACAATAGGAACCCCTTCTGCAATTTACAACCATGCCCAAGACAATTCTTGTGCCTAGATGGTTGATCTGTCCTTCAAAAGAGACAAGTCTGGTGACCTAGTCACCAAAATGACAATGTGGTTAGTAGTAAGAGAGGTGAGGTTGAAAATCCAAGTTGTAAAGACTCATATGGCAAAGCTAGATATCCTCTCTCTTCATTTTTATTAATTTATCTATGAATTTCATTCATTTTCTTATGCTTTGGTGGTTTGAGTCAACTGACCTGGGTAGATCAAATGGTATGAAGCCCCAGTTTCCCTTGTGATGAGATATCCGAAAAAGGGTGAAAGCCCCAGTTTCTCTTGTGTAGCAACTATCTTATGTTAATCTACATTATAGTGAGCCATCCATTCTTTCTTCCTCTGGTTAGATAAAATTACAGCTAGAAAACCCAAATATCTTTTTTTTTTTTTAATTGGTCTTCTAAGTGATAATGAGTTGAATGCTGTTTTCAAGTTAAATTTACCATTTAACATTTGTTTCCTATTGCATGGATCCATTAAGGACCAAGGATTCAAACATCGAGGTCCGGTGGATATTAATGACCAGCTGATATAGTGCTCACCATATGGCGCCCTGTACAGATGATATTGACCAGCATGCTTTCACACAGCCAATAGTCCCTTGGTACTGTCTATTTGGCCTCCAAATTGGATTTTTGATAATTTCCATATATTTTATTTCTCTTAATGCTCTAATTATGCATAAATAGGATGAGTGTATTTATTTAAATGCCCTAGGCATCATATCCAGTTTGTAGCGTTTTTTTAACTTAATTTAATACATAATTTTACATAACTTGCAATTAAATCTACCTTGTTAAACTGTATGTGTACATTAATAATTAAAACATAATTTAGGTGCTGAAAATCCTTAAATTAATGAATGATACCAAAATTTGGAGTGGATTCAAGATGGAAAAGCTCAGTAGCAGCAGTGATTTGACAAAGAATGAAGATCAATATATTTACCATATTTTCAATAACAATGACCACATTTTTCATACAGAATGTGGTTCATTACCTCAATGCCCCAAAATATGCCTTGTACGCTTGTAGACATATAATAACTAACCATATACATCGAGGAACTGTTGAAGCATTAAATATTGTTTACTGTCGTTTTATATGAGATACTTTAGAGACCAAGATATATGACTTCTCTTACAGAGTTCTGGGTTCTACCAGTGTTTTGGTGAAATAAAATTTATGAACCTTTAAAATTTGAAAATGCAAAAAAGTTGAAATTTTGACCCAACTGCAAAATTATCGAACTTAAATTAAAATGAAGCTCAAAGTTTATTCTCAGGGAATCTTAAGTTCTCAGTATCTTTATTAAACTCAAGTAGGGGGTTGTTCCTCACTTGTAATATTCTAATAAAAGGACACTTACTTCACCATACCCAAAAAAAAAGAACACTTAAATAATATTCATATAATTAAATTTGTATTTAGTAGTTTGTCAATCTATATTTTTGCAGTTTGGATGCTTCTTGGCTGCTCCCACCTTCAAAAGTTCAAATGGCAGAAAACATCAAAACTTGAGTTTGAAAGGCTTCTCAACCAGTAGGGAACAGTACCCAATTGGTTTGGAACTGGTTCGAGCCTGATCTGGCACTATCCTGGCAGTTCAGGCCTTGTTTGGCTAAACCAAGTCCTAATGGCCAATGTTGCCAGTCACATGATAGACGAAGTGTCAAGTGTCCTAGTGTCCAGAAGAGTTAGATATGAGAATCTTCAAAAGATTAGGAACAGAGACAAAACTATTTTATGTATATGCATTTGTAAATATTCACAAATGTCTATGTATGATCAATAAATTGTTGCACCAATTACTTTTCAATTTGATAGAGTTGGCATAATCTTTGCTTCAGAATATGTTAGAGTTGAAACAACTATACAGAGTAAGTGCCAGGACATCAAATGCAACTGTCTTGATATGAGGGTTTATTGACATAAAGGGTGAAGAAGAGCGTGGGGTATCTGGTTGTTAAGGTAAGCTGACATGTTAAAACAACCCAGATTTTGAAATATCTGGGCAAACACTATTGCTAGCATTGGTCGGTACCAAGATTCATCTAACCAGAACCCCATGCCAGCTAGCTTATGGTATGGCTCGATACACCTTGTACCAGGCCCGAACCGACACGGGAAACAAAGCAGAGGGAAGGAAGAACCTAAGAGGAAGAGAGAGAGAGAGAGAGTGCGGGGGGAGGGAGAGGTTGGCCAATCACTGTGAAGTGCCAAAAAAAATAAAATGATCGTAATTTTGTGATCGAAACAGGAGCAAGTAGCCCCTGTTTCAATAGGACAGGGTAGGGGGCTCCTCATCCCTCCAGCGGCCACCGCCAGCCATAGCCAGCTCTCTTTCTCTCTCTGGTTCACCCTCTCCCATGCACCACGATCATCCGCGGCCCTCCGACCACCTCCAATGGCCTCTCTGGCCTTTCCCTCCCCTTTCCTCCCCCCTCTCTCTCTCTTCCCCTTCAGTGTTCTAGATTCCATGGCTGAATCATATCAATAAGCTACCTGTACAGTTCAGCATGCCTTGAACCACACAATTCAAGTCAGTTCGGTGAATGCAAGTCGGTACATTACCTGGTGATATGGAGCTAGCACAGTTTAGATATAAATCTATGTTCAGGATATAAGGAGAAAGTTCTTAAGAAATTAGTATTTTGGATTGTTATGTTAGTTTCTCCCAAACGTATTTAATAGAACAAATTGACATCACAACTAAGAATTTATGCAAAGAATCAAACATGTTATGCGTCAGGAGATAATCATAGGGTGGTGGAGTTGATTTATAAATTTAAAGTTTACATATGAAAAAGATTAATAAATACACATATACAACATTATCTTCACCAACAAAAATGTTAAGGCCACATAGATACTAAAGGTTTGCTTCAAGATATGCCATAACCTATCGAACTAGACAGTACAGGGCATAGTGTACCATACCCATTGGGCACTAATATATGGTATAGAGGATGTATTGACACTGGATACCCCAAACCACCCCTTGTACTAGGCATGCTGACACAGTGACAAAGTGGTACCGGCATAGGGCCTGGTATGGAGACATTGTACCTCGGTTTGCTTAACCATAAATGGCAACTTATCAATGCAATCTCCCTCACTGAAGGCCTAAAGGAAACTCAGAGGATAAAGCCAGCCTGCCAATCTCCTTACTCATGATCTTTTGCAAGATTTAAAAAAAAAAAAAAAAAATCCATTTCCATCGTCCCTTTCACAATCCCAAAAAAAATTGGGATTGAAGATCAGCTGGCTGCCCCAATCTCCTCCATCCCTTTGTGCCTCCAGAGGGAGCACTTTGTATCATAAGTTGTCCAAGGAAAGCAACTTCCACCATCCAAATAGTATCTATGAGGCTTAACTATCATACAAAATTTACTGAATACAAAACAAATATCTAAAGAGTAAGTTTGAAATCTAGTGTTCAATAAATTTAGAAACAAGCACTCACCTAATACAAGAAGCAGCATTAGGTGGCTTGACACTCACCTAGGCGCCAATCTAGGAACCCAAGCAGCCACCATGCTTTAAGGCCTACAAAGCACCAGGCAGCTAGTGGTGGAGGATGCCCAAGCATCTAGGTGAGACTGCCTAGGTGCCTAGGTTGCTGACTATGATAACCTAGTACTAGCTCTAACAAACTAGAACATAATGCACGTAGCAGCTATTTATCTTAAAATGATATTTTAAAGTGATCAGTGACCATGCAAAATTAACAATCATGGATATTATGTTTCATCCACTAGATACCTTCCAAAAATATATTAGTTTTCATATACAATAATTCAATTATAACGTCAACCATATTTTTCCAAAAGAAATGCGTAAGGGAATATGTTCAAGGATAACCATAATCCTTACATTATATAGTTCATCTAAAGCCTTCCAACCTGTCGAGACACCAAGTTCAAATCCACGACTGCAATGATAATAAGCATCAATCTCATGGAAGAAATCACTGAAGGTAAATAGACCGCGTATGGGATACAACTCAGCAGTCTCTATAACTTTTCTCAGTGCATCTGGTCCTAAATACATGAGCACCTGAAGGAAAGATCAAGACAACATTTAACACAACAAAGTGCAGCAAAACATAGAATCAAAGATGAAACATAATGTCTGAAGAAAAATCAAGTATTGTTCTAGATTATCTTCCCATGGAATATATTCCTTGTAAAAGCTAATGATACATAGGCTAAATGCATCAAGCAGCTTCCTAAAACTTTAGGCCTTATGTTTAGCTATAAGAGTATGTACTTCAGGATAAGGAATTATATGTATTTTTGGATCAAAGATACAAATTATAACAGCTGGGATTATGTAATTTCTATAAAATTCTTCATTCACATTCATCATCTAGCATATTTTAAGTTGAGGATTGCTCATGAACCACCAACCAAGTATTGAATGGGGCACGTAACTTTAACTTGAAAAGTTTAATATGAAAGCAAACACACTGTAGCACAAAAGATACAACAATACAAGTTAAAAGAATTACCCGAATGTAAGATATATAACCTGATTAACAGTAGAATATGTGGACCAGAATTTCAAAATGACCCAGTAAATTGTACCACTTCATTTTTTATCTTCACACATGCACATTTCTGATTCTGCTATCACAACACTAAGTGTATTTAGTCGGTTATGAGACATTCATCAACCTAGAAAATTAAATTGAGATTTTAAACATTGTGAGCATCAACCAGTTATTGCAAACCAGTACCCACCAGAAAGTTGTTAAATTCAATCCCCACCCTTGGCAGCCCTCACCAAGAAGGAATCCATAGTCCTACATCCCTCAAACAAAAGATTAAATAAAAAGAAAAAAGCTTCACATAGATTTGTTACTATATGCAAGAAACCCTAATTATTGAATTTCAATTGTTTTAGGCACATAGTTTAAGTACATTGATCAGCCGATCAGCCGAACCTTTTTCCATCACAGTCAACTGTCAAGCCCAACTTGGAAACAAAAAGGTCCCATGCATCCCTAAATACCCAAAAACTTGAAAAGAATTTGTAGCACAATACCAGATTTCACACATATGCACTGTCCACTATCATATTAATCTGTCAAAATACACCCCTAAATACCAAAATCCTGAAAACAATTTACAGCATGGTACCAGATTTTACACATATGCACTCTCTGTCATCATCTTAATCTGTCAACATACATATTGGTTAAGTCTATCTAGAGAACAGGTTGATGAATGCGTGCAATTAATGATGCCCCGAACATGAATTTTGGAGTTTAACAACAACAAACTGCATGGCAGGTCACAAATGATAATTCAAAAAAGGATGGCTCAACTCCCACAATCATAGGGTCTGGAGAGGGTTGGATGTATGCAGCCTCACCCCCGCATGCGGAGAGGCTGCTTCTGTATTTTAAACCTGTAACCTCCAGTTTAGAATAGAGCAACCTTACCATTGTGCCAAGGCTCACCTCTCCCAAATAATATTCAAATCCGGCAATAACCATATATCCCTAAAAGCCACAGATAAACATACCCTTTTTGTTTTTTTCAATTCTAGATCTAAATATCATCAAACAATTAAACCAAAGTAGACATTAATGCAGTGCATGTTTTCACCCCCACCACATCCCTTCCCCCTATAATATATATATGCACGTGTATATGTATATATGTAGTGTATGTAAGTATATATGTATATGCATGTATGTATGTATATATGTAGTGCATGTAAGAGAAAGAAGAGGGGGTTGGAGGAATAAATATGGTGGCAGCCCCCTCAAAATCAAGTTAATCTGCATCACAGCAATATTCAAGAGGTAGTCCATCATGACGAACATATTATCAAATGTAATCTAGCATCAAAATATGAGATGGCAGAACAACTTTTGAGGTTTTATGAAAGAAGGGCAACTATCAAAATATGAGATGTACTCTCTTGTTAGAGAGGAAGGACAGTTTCCTACCATGCAACAGAGTATGCAATGAAACACTGATTATCACATAAGAGCCATAAGCTAACAATTTTTGTAATCTCTCATAAACAAGATGGATTTTGAGCAAAACATCAAAAATGCGCCACATCCTATTATCAAGTTTATCTAGAGGGCAATACATGGTAAAAATAATTTTACATAATGGAGGATAGGAGTGGTTCTCCATATTAAATCAAGGTCTGAAGAATGTTCTAAGGAATCAGAACTTAAATCATAACAGATCAAATTAAATCATAGAATCAGATTGTAGATCATGAGATATAATGATATTGTTTCAGTAAATATAATAAAATATATGTGAATTTTTACAAATGCAGAGAAAATATAATCCCTTCATATAGTTTAATATTGTAATTTTCCATATATTTAAGTTCTAAATTAATTTAACAACTAGCAGATATTTTAAATTACATATATTGTAAGTGTGATGAAAAGAAAAGTAAATTTGCTTAGCAGAAAAGCCACTGGTTTGCTTCCAGAGACCAAGCCTAGATGGATCTATGCCATAAAATATTATATTTAAAATGTGAGTTATTTTGTGTTTAATCAAGTTGAATTTAACAGACTTCAATGATAATGAGTGGCCATCGACTTCAGGACAATGATTGTCTAAAAGAATCTTCATCAAAGTTTGACCTTGCAAACCTTTCTTTTGTTTCCCTCTTCCAATCTCTAGCACAGTGATAGCATTTTCTGTATTATCTTTAATAACTCTTTTATGGTAGCAAGCAATCAACAATACTCTCCACAACTAGCAGTATAGAACGTCAGCAATGAGTTTTATGAACCTTGGGAGCAGGAATCACTAAATTACAGTGACAAACCCAGTATCGAGTGGCATCTCATTCATTTCCTGGCAACAGTATAAACTGTGTGCAACAGAATACTTTTCCCTCCTATAATTTTCCATCTACAAAATCTTAACCCCTGTCTGCTTTTAGCTTCTAAGATATTAGCATAAGATCTACACAAGCATCTGCATCGATGAGTAGCAAGCAAAGAAGGGAAGGACCAGACATGTATGGCAGAATGGGAACACATGCCCTGAAGGGTTTGGACAATGTATACCAGCATAGATTTTTCTCTTTCTTGTATTTCAGTTGCTCTGATCTCTTTTAGTGCTTGAAAAGCATTTATTTTTCTCTTTCTCGTATTTCAGTCACTCTGATCTCTTTTAGTGCTTGAAAAGCATTTCAAGCATAACCAGAAAAATGGATATGGGGCTTCTGAATGAACTAATACTGTTTAGTTTAGCTTATAAATAGTCAACAATGTGCCAAAACAAGGGTTATTAATACCCAAATGAAAGTTTGATTCAGCGAGCTGGTAGCAAACTTCAACACAGGAGGCAAAAGAGAAATGCCCCTCATGTTTATTTGATCCTATAAGAGATTGACAAAAATCGTGCAAAATGAAGGACCATAAGAGACAAACTGGAAGTTTGAAGCAGAAAGATAAAGCAGATCCAACATATGGGCTGGCTTATTTTCTATTCTCTTCTGGCCCTTATACTATTTATATCAACAAAAAAATAAATCCATTAGCAGTACAGCATTTTTTGAATTTTTTTATTCTTCATATCCGTGATGATCATTTGTGTGGTAAACAATTAGCATTCCCAGATAGGCATATTCAAGCATGAAGAGGAAAACAACACAGGTTATTGCATTGAGCCTTCATTTGGTTTTAGTGAAACCAATCAAGATGCAACAAATATAAACAGTAAGTAAATACAACTTGTTCTCAGATAAAAGAAAAGGAAGTTTAAAGCACAGATCAAACCTCATTTGCATCTTTGCAAACATCAGTAGAATTTTTCTTGGGCCACTTGACTCTCCAGCATCTACTTGTTTGTCCAAGAAAAGTGTTGAACACATATGAAACAGTTCCTTTGATCAAACAAAGACGCACAGAGATGATAATGATCAGAAACTAAACCTTTCTTTACCAACACGTCGGGCTATTTCTTCAGCTAAAGCTTGGCCTGGTGGGTCAGCATCTGTTGCTAGTATTATACGAGACGCCTGGTAGTTTTTTTCCCAAAGTACATAGCAAATTCAGTTAAACAAATAGGGAATATCATATAAGCTCTTTTTTTAGCAAGTTTCTTGACATTAATTTCCTTTGCGTACTAAAATACTACCTTTTCTAAATACTCCTTGCAGGTCCAAAAATACTGAAACTTTTTGTCCTAGCTTTACAAAAAAACGCAGATCAAAGGTTAGATCTCAACCAAGCAGTCATCCAAGGCAACTAGAAAAAGGCAAGATGCTTCAACAACCCAGAAATTAAGTACAGAAAGAAAAAGTTTCACTCAGACCTAAAATAGTAAATGAGCTCAACAACTTGTTACGGGCTTGAATATAATAAAAAGCTTCACCATGTAGAAGCTTAAATTCAGGAAAACAGTAGGCTCATTGCATGTTTAAAAAAAGAAATCCTTAACATCAAGAAGGCAAGGCATAGACTCTGCCAGAAAATAATGATAAATAATCCTTGTTACAGGCTTGGATATGATCAAAAGCTTCACAATGTAGAAGCTTAAATTCAGCAAAACAGTAGGCTCGTTGCATGTTTAAAAAAAAGAAATCCTTAACATCAAGAAAGCAAGGCATACATTCTGCCAGAAAACAATGATAAAAAATCCCCCATTATTATGACTACTAAACTCCAAAAATTGAGTTCCAGAGAATTCTCCTTTTTGTTTTACCTTTCTCTCTAAGACCATGAATGATAGACTGGTGTTAACCTCAATTTTAGTTGGACAAAACTAGAATATTGAAATGTATAATCCAAAGGACATAGAAGAGATATAGAGGCATTGACAACATAACTGACAAGTGCAGAACATGATTGCCAACTTATCCATCAATTCCTGCTTATTAAATTTTGTCCAAATAGGGACTCTTGCATAACTGTTTTTGAGGTCCATGTAATTATACAAACACAACAATCCTGAAGGAGAAAAAAATATAGTCAAGATTCTTAAGAGCCAACCCTCTGGCTTTAGATCCCTATCTTCCCCAAACTATCAAACATCAAAAGGAGACCCATTAAAACAAGGGCATCATGTGCATGGAACAAAAGCAAACAACACAAACACAAATGACACATAATTCCTCGATTATATTATTTCCATAAGAGATTTAGGAATGACGATTTCCTTATCTATAGGTAGATCATCAGTTACTAAATATTTTACATCCTTCAAAACCTTAACAAGATTTTAGATAATCAAATGATATTATTTTGACAAAATGGAGTTGTTGGATTTCCATCACAAAGTGACAAAGTGATTACAGCTTCAGAGTCTTAAGGTACTTGTCGTGCTGATTAAGATGATCAAACCCTCAGCCATTTCAATATTGCTCTTATTCATTCATGCATCCATCCATCTTCTTGGTGAAGCAATGAATATTTGGATCCAACACCTGAACCTCGAAACCTTTTTTATTGAAAAAGATATTCACTGCAACCAAAAGAAATGAAGTCTCCATGGACTAATATATGCTGAAAATTGGCAGCAGATGTTCAACACAAGGGGCATGTGATAACTAAAAGAAACGAGCAAGGAAGGAAGAAAGAAGTGGAATCACTAACTGCTAGATATATTAAGAAATTTTCAAAGTTTATCCCACTTCCAAAAAATAATATACATATATAAATATATAAACCCTCCCCCCCAACAAACACAAAAAAAAAAAAAATGAAACCCAAGTGTGAATCAGAACTTTATTAACCTATTATAGACTGACACTTTGATCATTTGAATGTTTCTCCAAAATAACAAATCCTAAACTCAGTCAAACCTAACAGTTAATAAGTAAATATTAGGAAGACTAAAGTGACACATAGTCCATGATTTACAAGGCCACAATGGTCCATAATCAGAGCAACCATGCTCCAAGATTTCCATAAGTGACCTAAAAATCAAAATTTTTGGCCAGACTTCAGGCTATGAGCAAGCTGATAAGTTCACTGTCTTTGACTTTAACCATTCATAAAGTCGAATTACTTTCCAATATATCCTCTAAGCAGGACCTTTCTTAGCATCTCTATGATATCATATCTTGAGAATCATAGAATTCTAATAATGCTCATAAAATACATGGGAACCGACTTGAAGATGAGAATTGTTTCCATCCGTATTGAAAACCACCATCTTTACTTTTGAACTCCATTGGCTATTACAGCAACCACTTTGACACTTCTTTAATGGTCTTAAATTATATTGCCTCAGTTTTATCTTGTAATGTCAACTTCAGAAGTTGGCAATCCTATCAGGTAAAAAATTAAAGACTATTCACAATCAAAAAATAAAAGACTTCGGCCACTTTTTCTTCTATTTTCATAGTTCACGAATTTCCCAACAAAAGAACTATGCAAGCAGCGGAGAAAAAATCATCTACAGTCATTGTTCACTTGAGCTAGACAGTTGCTATTTCCAAGCCACCAGTGAGATCCAGATCAATCAAACTTCAACTAGGGGAGATTATTTCTTAATTTTAATTTATTCCAGTTTCAATTTATTTCAAATATTCAACCTCTAGAACCTGTCATTTCATGTCTTGACTTCAGTTTTAGTTGTCTAGAAACAGTGATCCAGTGGAACTGTATCATCAACACCATCATCACATGTTTATGGTGACCCAAATTCAAGATGCGGCAAGATTAAGATTTCAAGCTTCTGTCATTCAAGTACTTGAGCTGGTAGAGATTAGAATATCTGTTTATTTAGATAGTACTCTAACAAACATAATATAGAACAGATTGTTTACTTCTAAAATTAAGTGTCAAACAAGAAGGCATGAAAGCTTAACCTAGGCTCCTAACCTATTCTCAAACACTATTGATTAACTTACAAACTCACTTACAAGTGCAAAAACCAATTCAGCTTTTAGCAGAATCAACAAATTTGAAGGTAACATAGGTTTTCCAGCCTCAGCAACCAAGCCTTTCAAAGTTTCTAAGGATGTAAAATTTACATATCTTGCACCTTGATTAGGTCATTAGTCAATGTCTCGAACAAGGTTCAACATACATATCAGGCACCCATTCTTGTCAGGTGCTAGGTTGGCATAGTACCATACCAAAGCATGGTATGCTGGACGGTCACAGCCAGTATCAGTAAACCACAGAAGTTTTTTTTTTTCTTTTTTTTTCCGATGGTCCTTTTGTGTTTCGATTGTTGTTTCATGGTTTAAAGGGCTTTTATTTTATAGGTTCTGGGATAGGTTTTAGTGTTAAAATTAAAAGAATAGTAGGCTAGAGTTAAATTATTAATTTTTTTAGGTTTTTCTCAGCTTTGTTCCTTTCTTTCATTTTTTCTTTTATGTTTGTATGTTTGTCATTCATTTTGTCCTATTTTAATTACATTTGATGCTCTAGATTTTTGTGGGGTTTTAATTTTTGGACATGAACCTGGTTTGACACTGCCTAGCTTATCTTCACCATTTTTTTTCTTTCTCCCACTGTGACAAATGAAGAGAAAGAGGCAACCCAGATGGAGCCAGCAGGTGTCGGTTGGTATCAATCAGTACAAACTGGTTCACCTTAGTTCAACCAGAACCTGGGAACCTATAAGTCATGCCAGTTCCTTGCCTCAGTATGCCCGCATTAGCCATTTTAGAGAAGTACAACAATCTCTGGTCTCAGAAAACAGGCTAAACATTATTTTTGTGTGTACTTGTGTGAATTTCATTAGTTTTTGTGTTTCTCTCCATTTAAAAGATGTGGTCCTAACACATGAAAACGCCGCTTGTAGGGTTTCCCTCAAAAATAATAGTAGCTCGGTTGCTCCATTTTATCAAAAATTGCCCAATGCCAGGTTTGTCCACAGCAAACAATGCTTTTTAAGTTGTGCCTTGAAGACAAAAGTAGGCTCCCACCTCGCCAAACCATAAATACACACTTATTGCCTAATCCTTTTTATCTAGACCACAAGTTCTACACTTAAAAATCTGCATAAAATAGTATCCTTTATTTTCTTTCATCAAAGTAGAGAAACAATGCTCTAGCTTCATTAAGCATTGCATTAATCAGACAATAGTTATCAAGAATGCTTAGCATTCAAGGATCAACTACAGAATTCCTTCAAACTTGGAATGTGGTCCAAACCTCTTTCTCAACAGGTATATCTTCTGAAACTTTTGCAGGAGCACCATCAGGCACACTAACACAATTTCGATAGCCAGCCTCTTCCATAGAAAGCTTATCCATTTCACCCTCAACCTATTACCATGAGAGAGGGGAAAGTTAGGAAGAGAAGAAGAACATCCAAATCAGACAAGAAAAGAAAATAGTAGCTTTATCAAATTAAGTAGGCCAGGATGGATAAATTACAATTATAATATCATTGGCATGTTTAATATCATCAAGCCCATAAAAAATTTTTTCAGTGTCCCTTTCCTGGTACAAAAGAAGAACAAATATGTCAACAATTTAAAAGATTTCTTCATCGCATATATTGGCAGCTGAGATTATATACTAACAGAAAACTCTATAAGGGTTATGATCATTGACCTGCCAAAATTGTTTGGAGACTGCACGATACTTGCAGCCTACAAGAGTTCCATTTCGTCGATAGGTAAAAGCAATAACAATCTGTAGATAATATTTACAATGTTATTATTGTCACTGATGGCACCGATATACAAGTACCAAAGACTGCACTTAGACCTGATTATTATATTTACGCTGCATTACAGCATTTCTTCGAAGTGTTTCTGCTGATATCATTCTCTCAGAGAAGTATGCAACAAGCTGAAAATTAAATGTAGGACATGAACTTAATGAGTAAATGCATCCATGAATTGACAATGATATCATTGACAATATTCTGGCATAAGTGATGTTCTCAAGATCAAGAATAAATAATAATTTATTAGGGGTTTAGATTAGACCGCAAATTGTAAAAAATACTCTGCTCCAGTAAATATAAAAGAAAGATGAAATTTAATATTGGAATTAATTATAAAATAAAGCAGATGAATGGAGAATAAAAGGTCACACATATAAGAGCTCTAGTTTCTGCCATTATAAGTCCATATAGAATGTCTAATAAATCAACTATTGTCTAATTATTCAAGATACTTATGTACTCTCTATTAATTCAATTATCCTTTTAGGTACACTATTTCAAAAAATACATTCAATCTAAAAATATGGTTGCAGAAATGTGAAAATCCACCTCTTAATTTTGACTCCAAGAAGAACCAAAAAAGGCTTGCTAATTTCCTACCCAAGACTCATTAACCATAAGCAATCTAAAATCAATAAATTCAAATAAATTATAGAAAATGGATTTTCACATGATTTAATATGTACATAGCATAATCAAGCTGGATCTTATGATTCAAGGGGCTGTACAATCCATGATACATATCTAGATCCTATAACCCTAACTGATTCTGATTCAAGGATTGGATCAGATTGATTGTTCCAGGCAACTTTGATCTGCATCCTAAGATACGAATCATGGATCATAAGATTCTAACAATGAGCACTACTAAATATCATGAGGATCTTTACTCTTTAGGATAATGATTTGATCCTTAACAGATATGCTTTCCAACCATAACACTTTAGATGAAGTTACAACACTTACAGTATATTGAAATCCATGATTAATATTACAAACTTTTCAAAATTCATCTCTCGCTGCTGAGCGAATGTGCAATCTGAAAAGGAGATGAAATCCATGACCCCACCCCTTATTTTCAAACCAGGACGATGGACTCAAAACAAGAGAAACATGTCCTTCTTCCCCACTCATCAGTCACAGTGCCCATAAAAATGAAATGGAATACATACATACGTACGTACGTTCATAGGGACATACATGTATATCCATGTACATACGTACATGTATATCTATGTACATATATATGTAGATATATATGTGTATATGTATATATGTGTGTACACACACACATATATATATTATATATGTGTGTGTGTGTATGTTTGTATACATACATATATACATATATGCATACATATATGTATATATATGTATATCTATGTATGTATGTATGTACATGCATGCATGCATGATGTATGTATGTATGTATGTATGTGCGTAGGTATGCATGCATGTATGTATGTATGTGTGTATGTATATGTATGTATGTATGTGTGTATGTATATGTATGTGTGTGTGTGTCTGTTTGTATATATATGCGTGTGTGCGTGCACGTGTGTTGCTTTCAGTTTGGCCTAGACCATGACCAGCCAAACAATCCATTTTACTATAGATGGATGTATTCACCTTAAGCTCATGCCAAATGGGCTCTGAAAAATTGAATCTAAATGACAGCTCAAACAGTGAATTTCAGAAACAATCCAAGCTGATTCAAATTCCTCCTCCGTTTTTTTTTTTCTCTTTTTTTCTCTCTCTCTCTCTCTGAAGAGGGTGGGGGTATTGGTAAACCACCTCTTCACACAGAGGCTCTAGTAGAAGGTCCCTTTCTGAGATTTTTCTGTACTCCTTAACTTGCAAAGGCTGATTCACCCCAAGATTATATGCCTTCACCTCTCCAGAGACCTGTAAAAAGTGCACAATTCTGCAATAAATCATTATGGCATCCACAAAAAGTCTGCTATAAGTTAATGATACCTTTGCAGAACCTCTCCAATCACATTTAGCTCTGAAACATGACCACATGGCCAGACTTCTACAGCATCAAGAAGAAATACAAAGATAAATATATAAATTTCTAAACAATGAGGCTAATAATTAAACAATTGTTAGGACATTAAAAAATATGGCAATAATGTGATATAAAGAAAACTTGAAACTCACAGATCTTCGCGGATGAAAAGTGAGAGGCTCTTCTCCTGTGAAGACCCTCCTTTACACTAGCATAACAATAGTGTAAATTCATAAAAAAAATTTCATAAGAAAGCAATATTGAATGTGAATGGGCATCCACTGAATTAGTCAAACATATTTGTTTCTACGCTACTTATAAAATTATCAATATCACCTCTACAAAGAACCTTACAAAGCTACTCTGATTTATTTAACCCATCTCATCCATCCAAATTGTACACAAGGAGGTTTGCATGCACATATGAATATGTATGTGCACACAAACACACACACATACAAAAACATGTATATAAGCACATATATAAACATGAGCATACATTTATATGTTAATACAAAAAGATATATATACATGCATGTAAATGATACGAAACATCTGTAATGCACACCTGTAATGCAGATGAAAAGTAAAACCATGAGGAAACAGAATGAAAATGCATGTAATGATGGCAACAGTAAACTTAAAAATAATAATAATAAAAGAACTAAAATTCATACTCCTTGAATTTGATTTCCAGTTTATTCACATTTCACCAATCAGGTGAAGGTAAGGAATAATTGTTGAAATGATACACTGAGAAAACCTTTATTTTTTGCATAACATATATATTGTGGCATTTGTGAGGTTGTTTCTTTTTCTATTTCTATGCCATGTCTAGGTGCTATTGAGTCAACATGAGCAATAAAGCATAAGATGCCCAAGATCCATAGGGACATTGTAAGGAAACTCAATCAGTTGCTTCAAACAACCAAGGGATAACTAAAGTTCCAACTCCATGTTCCTCGAACTACTCACAGCTATGGCATGGTTCAAAGACTTAATTCATACAGCTGCCAACTGTGGATGATGTCAGCTTAGATAGTGCCAACTATTCCCAAACACTGGAGTAGGGACCTTAGGAATGTCAAGAAACGTTGACAGGTTTGCATGAGAGTATGCCCAGCTGAAACAATATTGTTGAGTAGATTATATTTGTCGTGTGGTAGCCTTTTCATGTTTCTCAACACGACAGAAACATGCGGATTACCATAGGTCATATTCACTTTGATGACCGAACTATGCAAGACCAAGAGGTTATTTTTAGTTGTTTGTTGGGTATACATGTTATACTAACAACATGTAGATGCCTAACAAAGGATCCACCATCTGACGTGGAGTTTATTTAATTGGTGTGATGAAGGTTAATCAGACAATCAAGTCCAAACAAATTATTTGATAAAAATATATATATATATTTTGCATAAATAAAAATGAAATATATCTATTTGTTTGCAGAACAATTTCTTATAAAATGTGAGCCACCAGTGCCTGATCAAACCCTAGAGCCCAATCATACATGTAAGTTTAGGATCCAGATGGTGTTGTCATACTATCATGAGGACCGACACTAACTTGCAGGCTACAGTGGAGGCATGCAAGTGCAAATAGACCTTAAGTCTCATGATGTTTTGTGTCCTGGAGAGATTGTCATAAACCTATGTTCCTCGGTCACCTATATTTTAGATGTGAGAACAATGACTTGTTAAAGCTTAACTAGTAGCACACCTATAGCCCTGTGACTGAAACCTCATATCTACCAACAGTCTGATGCACTCAAAACATGAACAAGCTTATTTTTTAGAGCCCATGCTTACATTTAATCAAGATTTTAGAGTGATATGTAGGCATAAACTCACCATTTCAGCACATAGTAGAGCTAGGCTAACTAGGCCACCAATCCCACTTGAGGTTGCTCACATGGCTTTTTTAGCCCATTTTGCGAGGTTATTATGTCCATTTTTGGGCTAAACCAAAGTTTTCAAAGGCCAAAGGTCCGCTAAGGCACAAAGGTCTCTTGAAGCATAGGCACAAGGTGCAAAGCAAGGCACATGCCTTGGTGAATTGAGGCACAAAAATATAGACATGTATAAATAAAAAAGAATGCATAGCCTTGAACATGTTGCATGATATTGAACATGTTTAGTAATGAATTACTAACTAATCAAATACAAATAAAAATATAAAAAAGCATCAGCATTCAGATTTATGCATATATGAAAACAATGGCATGTCAAGAAGAAGGGTATGGGACAATCTGTTCCATCTGTTGTTTCTAATGGACAGAAGAATGACAGCAGCAACTACTGAAGGTGACAAGGTGCAACGCCATGGTGCAAGGCATGAAGGTGGCACCTTGGTGAGCCCTGTTCCTTAGGCATGCCTTTGACAGCGTTGGACTAAACATTTAGAACCATGAGGAAGCCTTACAATTGCAGACGCACCCTCTCCTAAGAGTTAGGAGAGAAAGGAGACCAGTCCCGCTAGTAGAGCAGCTTCTTTCCCCTCCAAATTGAATTAGGAGAGAAGAGAGAGCGAGCTAATCACTTAAGTGGGGCGCCCACTTAACTGTGCCACTCTTCTCCTGATATGATTAGGAGAGAAGGGGAACAGGCAACCACCTACTTCCTGTATAAAAGGAGGCATGACTCACCCCTAGGATATCTCACATTCTTTTCTCTAATACTCCTCTCCCTTCTCACTTATATCTTCTCCCTCCCTTTTCTACAGCTTCTTAAAGCAATCCATGGTTGGTGGAAACCTTAGATGCCTTTATGATTGGTGAAGCAAGTCTAAGCAGAAACTTGGTGTGAGTAAAAAGTGGAGATAATTCATTATTCTACAAGCATGTCAAAGTGAAATAGCCACTATCAAATTGCCTACATTGGGGCATGTGCAATCATATAATCTTCTAACCTTTTATTTTTATTGCTTTGAGAAATTTTTGGTTGTTGCTACCTTTGGCATATGATAAGTACTTTTCCTCTGTATTACCCTTCTATCATGCTTTCAATATTGAACTTTCAGAAGTATGATGTTCTTCAGGTAAAGCATATCATGGTACTTTCTGCAGCATACATGACCATATGACATCTAATTCAAAATAAGGTGAATTTCAACTTTTGAGGAATTGTGAATCCGATGTTCATTTATAAATTTTTCCCCATCTACCTGTCTTATTTTTAATGTATGCAATGATGCATTATATGGATGCAATACCTATAAAACCAAGCATCAGATAGCATAATGATCGCGATCTAAAGTAGCCCCCAACATTAATTTCAAGCCATCAGCAAGAAGTTAAGGTAAAATGCCTAGAAGTTGATTAATGGAAATAATATGGATTAGCAGAAAAGGCAATGACATTATTTCTTTTCACCAAACAGTTCAAAAGGGGAACAGCTAATTCATGGTTTGAAGTTTCATAAAGACAACGAGCAAGTTGCAACTGAACCTGTTATTTACAAAATCATAACCAATGTGAACTTCATGACCATGATAGAAAGTAAATGATTGGCGCTATTACATGGATCACAGACTTCTTTATGCATAAAACAGTAGTTTAGAACATGCAAAGTTCGATGATGTTAGTGGACAATTAACAAATGGATAAAATATATTGTTTAATGTAATACATACTGAACAAACTGATGTTTGTGAATCTATAAAAATTATGGTGAATTCAAAGGTGTATTCCAAGTATAGCAAAACTGGAAATCTGTTGTCAGAAATACTATCATGGCAACCCTTTAGTTCATCATTTTGAAGTTTTACATATCGACACATGGATTCCTTATTTTTCTCATGTCTAAGATAAGAACAAAAAGGAAGGGAAGTTCATGATATGCCTGAGTGCTCCCAAAAGTTTTATAGAAATTCAACATTCACAAAGATGAAATAATGTAACTAAAACTTTAAAGCATTTGCCTAATCAAATGCAATCTGGAGCTATACTCATGCAACACAAGGCAGATGTCATCTCATCTGCATCACATGTCATCAGTATATGCATATAGGTATGCGAAGAAATATGTTAGAAACAATTCATAAGTTGGAAAAATCAATTTGTGTGAATTTACAAATACAAACAAGTATATCTAGTACATGCTTTCATAAGATACAATAGAATCATTGAATGCTTTTAAATTTATATTATAGAATAGAGCAGGTTTACCATGTTTTCATCATCCTCATGAGAAACCTAACATGTCATATTATCGAAGGAGAATTTAACAAGCAAATCAACAAAAAAAGAAAAGAAGAAGAATAAGTAACGCTAATTTATCTATGGGAAAAGGACAAACAAAAGAGCTAATATTGAGAGAGAGAGAGATGAGCATAAGAATAGGGAATTACAATTTACAAATTATAATTAACATGCGCAGTAATTAAGATTAATATAATCAACTAACAATTTCATTACATATAGCAAAGAGTAGAAGAAGAAAATTAGAGTGGAGCAGAAGGCACCTGCGGGCATGTCATTTTCAAATAGTGCCCAGGCTGACAAGAGCCACACTTAATTCCTTGTTCTTCCAACTTCAATTTTAATTGGGCAAGTCGCTCTGTGTCAATCATCTTAACATCCACCTTTGGCAGACGAACTAACTCACAACCAAAGAAAAAGAAAGCCAACAATACTTAGAAATTCGATTCACCTATGATTCTCCGACAAACTGGTATTTATCAAAAGATAAAAAGATTGAATTTTTAAGCATCGCTCTACCGCGCCACAAGACATTACCCCAAAAAAGCAACAGGATAACGAATCGATTATGAGATTCTAACAAATTTTCACGCTACTAAAAAGAAAAAGGATAAGCTCGGTACCAGCTTTGCTAAGCATAACCGGTCTAACGGAGAAGAACCGCGCCGATTTCAGAGAAATTGGTCGATATTTGGAGCTGGAACTTCGTGCGCTCCGGAAGAGAAGGCCCCGACGTGTGTGGAGATGGAGAAGGCGATTAGGGGAGACGGGTACGGCTGCGGCGGCGGAACATCTCACCGGAAGGTGCTTGGAGCCGCCCATGAGGAAGCTGGAGTGGAGGAGATTGTGGAGGGGGCGGCCGGGGAGCGGAGGCATTATGGGAAGAGTGCTCGAGCCCTCGTGGCCAGTGAGGAGGAGGGCTGGGACTCGGGAGGACGGGAATGGGGTACAGATTAGAAAGAAAAGAATATTTGGTTTGAAAGGAGATTGAGTGGGTTTGGGGTTCTTGCTAGGGTTGGCCGCTCTCCGAACAGGGCTTTGGAAGCCAACAATTACATGGTTATGGCCAACAATTACATGGTTATGGTCTCCTGCACCTGATAATAGTGGAGGACTAGCGTGGGACCGCGCTGTACGGCGGGTTGCCTAACTACCAGACGGTCCGTTGGATAAAAAATTTATAATTTATATTTTTTTAAGATAAATATTTATAGATAATATTTAAATAAAAAATAATTTATTTATATTTTTTAATGGATGAAAAAGTGACTATCTATATTATTTCATACTATTGTTAAAATTTATCTATATTTTTTATTATATCATTTATAATTTTTTATGTTTAGAGAAAGTACATAATTGAGTTATTGAATATTAATTATTTATTTAATATGAAAGATGGATTAAAGAAATTTTTTATCGATAAAATATATAAAGATAGATAAAAATAATTTTTTTCTCTATTTGATATAGAAAAATAAAAAAAAGTATGAATAATATTTATATAATATTTTTATCAAACTAATCTTAGATAAAAATATTACTATTATCAATTCATAATACTTATTTGTACTAAAGAAGTAAACAATATATAACTTATAATCATTATAATCTATAATTATATAAAAATAATATAAATATTTAATTTTTAACTTAATTTAATTTAATAAATAATTTTATAAATAAATTATTAATAAATTAATGATATATTATTTATTTAAATAACTAGTTAATTTATAATTTAATTTAAATAATTAATTAATATTATATAAATAGTTAATTAAAATGGTACATAAAAATGGAGAAATAAAAGATAATTTTAATTATTTAATTATTATTATTAAAATTATGTGTTAAAATTAAAATAATTAGTAATAAAATTTAATAATATATGATTAATAGTATAAATAAAAATATATATAAATAATATGAATAAAAAGTATAGAAGTATTATAGTTTTGTCAAAAAAAATTAATAAAGGATAATTTTGTCTATGTAAAAATCTATCCATTAATGCTCTATCCATCCTTTCTTGCATCCTTTCAACATAGAAGGATACAAATTAGTGGACCAAGATGGATGGATAACCCTCCTTTTTCATCCATCATCTTTTCTATAACTTTTTAAATGAAATGATGGATGAAGCCTATACATCCTTTCAATCTCATTCATTCTTTCTTTCATGATCCCAACTAAACATAAGGTGAATAATAGAGACATTGAAAATAAGGATATGGCATCTTAGAAATAAAATTAAATATCTACTTTGTCGGTTAATGAAAAATAATTTAGCTACCTTCTAGATTGATAAGATTTTTTTTCATTTTATGGATAAATGCTATCCATGGAAAAGTAACTTATCAATCTTGAAAAGTATGAGAACATGGTAAGTTGGTCATTAAGAAAGTTGACCAACTTTTATATGATATTTACCCACCAAAGAACAGATCCTAAAAGAAAAAGAAAAGATATATCAAAGATTTAATATCTAATTATTAATAATTTTTTAAAATAAATTATAGAAATATTCTCTCAATTTTAATTCAATATCACTTACATTCTCTTGACTTTAAAAATATCAAACTAGTCCTTCAAATTTTTGAGATATTCTAAAATGGTCATGCCATTTACTTACTAACAAACAGTATTAGCTTTTTATTTTGATAGACGAAAATGCCCCTTACTTAAAAAAGATCGCTAGTGAGAAGGGATGGAGGTGGAGAGAGCATTCGTGGAGGGAGAGGGCAAGGTTAAGAAGGTTGTTATAAAGGGAGAGGGTGGCATTGAAGGCCTCATGAGTAGGATTATAGGAGGAGGAGAGGAAAAGAATGAGGACGAAGGAAAGGAAGAGGATGAGGGGGAAAAAGAGGTCCTAGTAAAAAAATGATGGAGGTAAAAGGAACCATTATGGAGGAAGAGAGCCCGTAGATGGGCTTGGAGGAGGAGGTAAGGAGGTTAGATGAAAAGAGGGGCTTATAGGTGGGCTTGGAGGAGGAGGATAAAAAGATAAATTGGATGAAAAGAAAAGAAAAAATAGATAAAAATGGAGAAAGCCACCATAGAGGGGGAGGGCTTGTGGGCATAATTAGAGGAGAAAGACGATGAGAAGGATAAGGAGTTGAGGAGGAAGAGAAGGAAGGATCACCAACGAAAAAGGGATAGAGAGGGGAAGAAAGGAAGAGGAAAACTCATGGATGGGCTTAGAAGATAAGGAAGATAAGAAAGAGATGGGGAGTGAGGAAGAAAGGGGACGGAGGAAGGATAGATCATCAGCAAGGAATGGATGGAGGGGTAGGGCTCATAAGGGGGCTTGGAGGAGAAAAACGATGAGGAGGAGAAGGGCATGAGAAAGAAGGAGAGGAGGGGGAAAGAGGAGGAGGGAGGAGAGACATCGATGGAGGAGGGGAGCAATCAGAGAAAAAGAAGAAAGAAGGTTAGCATAAGAATAATTTGATCATTTTATAAAATGATGGTATCGGCCACATAACATCATTTCATTAATAGAGATTAATGATAGGGCCACTTTAAAATATTTCGAAAACTTGAAGGATTAGTTTGATTTTTTTTTAAAGTTGAGAGAGCATAAGTGAAATTAAGCTAAAGTTGAGGAGTATTCTTATAATTTATCTTTTTTTAATTATAAGATTAAGATATGCAAATGAAAAATATATCTTTTAATCAATTTATAAATAATAATATAAATTAAATCAATCCAAAAAATTATATCTAAAAATAAATTTCATGTGAAAATAAGTAATGCAACAACCAAAAAATTTAATTATTATATAATAACAAAAAAATTGATCATAAATCTAATATATACAATAAAAAAATAAATTGATAAATTAATTTAAGAATATCAATGCTAATTTATACTTATATCTAGAAATCAATGTACTAATCAATAAAGTGTCAATCATTCTTTTTTCAAAAAAAATATAATTAAAAATATATGAAAAAAAGAAACAACAACAATAGTAGTTGCATAATAGTATCGAAAAAAATATAGAAATTAATTTTATAAATTTCTAATAATATCTCTAAAATAATGTATCTAGTAGGAGCAGCTTTTTAAAAAAAAAAATTGCATAAATATTTTATGGGGATACTTGCAATAAAAATCAAAAAATATTGATTTTATATATTTTGACCGCATATAAATCCTATGCGCACTAAGATTTTTTAAATTTCTTACACAACCCTCTTCCCCATTCTCCCACATCCCCATGCTAGCCCTGTTAGATATATGTGCCCTAGAAGCCAGAATTGGCTGACACTTGTAATACACTTCTAGGGGCAAAATTATAATTTTGACTATAATTAATGAAATGGGTTATTTTCTATCACATATGTGTATTTAGTGTCTGTGATACATCCTTTGAGTTAATGGTAATGATAATTCATATTTTCAAGAGTTGAAAATTTAAGACATGAATAATCATTATTAACTCATAAGCAGCTCCCGACCATAGGATCATCACGAGGATGGTGATTGATCCGGAAGGTTGGTGTACGATCGCTTCTCTTTAGTAGATGAGTCTTGAGTCTACGGTGTGGAGACACCGGAGCGAGAGTACAGGTACTCGTTAGAGAACGAGGGCACTGAGCGTGACCACCTCGAGTAGTCATTAGGGAGTCTACCTTCTCGTCAATGACTGACTCGATGCTGCAGTAGTGTGTCTGGTTCTTTGACCTGAGATGCATCGGCAGTTCACCTTGAGGGTGTTATAGTTTGACTACACCATTACTCGGTCTCCTAGCCATATGGAACCCTGAGGTGTATGTTGGCTATAGCATGTTCATTGTAGGAACTGGATTGCATCAAGATGGGATCTATCTACCTCGGTGGTAGAGGAGCAGCCCTATGATGATCATGAGAATCAAGTCCAGAAATCCATGGCCATGGTAGAGTGAAATAATAGAAAGAGTTTCTATTTAGATTTTCACATTGGACTCGAATCGAATGATTACATCATATGACAGAGACTAGGGTTTGACGAGTTCACCTTAACCCTAATCTGATCGGGGCTCAAGATAGAAGAACTGAATCACACAGGTAGCTGCACCAAGAGGTTCGCATTCAGCTCTGATGGGTTGCCACCATATACTGCTAGGTGTCACTGGTGGATTTTGGGAGCAATTAGAATGATTTAGATGATCGATCATTCTAGCTGTTCGAATCAGAAGAGTTCTGATCCATCGAAAGGAGTTTCGATGATGTCTATGATAGAGATCATGACATATCCCATTACCATACAGAACTGAACCTAACTGGGTCACACAAATAAGGGTTTGAATCTGGTGATCATCAATTGAACTGATCTAGTTCAATTGATCTGAATGAGATTCAATTAGGTTCAAGGAAATCGTGCTAGCACTCGATTGAACCTAACGTTCTTCTTTTACTATCATAAATAAGTTGTCCTGACTGAGCCAAAGGAGTTTGTGCTCAATCAGAGGCCTTCATATGGTCTGACTGGAGGTTGTCCAAGTCAGAATAGGTTGTCTTATTTGTAAGACATTACCTGCCATTTTTGGTCACCTGCCATTTCTTGTTCTTTGACTTTGGTCAAAAGTCTACCTTTGACTGGTCAAACGTTGACCATTCATCCTTTGACTTTTGACCACATGTCATGCACCTATTGGAGAGCTGGTGGGGGCCTTGTCCCCCTGCCAGAACCTGGCAAGGAGAAGGGCGCACGCCAAGGGTGGCGTGAGCCCAAGTAGGAGGCGCCTAGGAGTCCTTGTTGGACAAGGACTCCACCTCCCTTTTGGATTCCAATCAGAGTTCTACTAAGAATCCAGTTTGACTGGTCTTAGGCGCCCTCTAAGGAGGAATCCAGGGGTCTCTATTCCAACCAATCAGATTTAGATCTGATTTCACAAAGGGTTGTGATTGGTTGAGAGGAAGAGGAGTTGGATCACAAGAGGTCTATAAATAAGACCCTGCGCCCAACCCTAATTCCAATGCTATTAGATACGCCCCAAGGCTGCCTCTCCCCTCCTTCTCCATGCCATAGTCTCTTCTCCTCTTGCTCTCCACGTCCAAAAGGTGTTTTGGACTTAGTTTGGTGCGATTCAGATCAAGGAAAGGCGATCAAAAGCAAGAAGGCTGCGCTGCTGCAAAAGGACGACTGCAGATCTTCAAAAAGGTTTTGAAGATCCTCCAGATCAGATCCAGATCTGATGATTTTGGAGGTGTGATAGAGAAGAAGAGGATCTCCAGATCCAACCCGAGTGGATACCGGTAGAGGCCAGGCGCTTGCGTGGCTTAGATCCAGAACCTTCCGCTGCAATCAGGATCATCTACAGGGTAATAGGATTACCCAAATCAGGTAAATTGAATTTGATTTAATTTATCTTATTTTATTTTATTTATTAAAATAATAAGAATCAGATCTAAAATATATCAAGATCTGATTGAGATCAAGAGAAAAAATTTTGAAATATATCTCTTGATCTAATCAGATATGGACGAACCTGGACCGGGAAATCAGGATTTCCCTTTCAAGCCCCCCTCCCCACCTCACCACACCCCACCTACCTCCACCTCCTCTCCATTCTCCTGCATTCCCACGCCAACAACAACCCCCCTTCCCTACAACATCTCTCCCCTTCCCCATCCCACCCCCGCTCTCCACCTTCTTAGACCATTTCTTTCTGACCTCCTCTTATTTCTTCCTTCTTACCTACAACTTGTTGGGAATATGTCTCAAAGCCAATCGTCAGCCTGTTGACGATTGGACTAGATATTTATAATTGTATATAAAATATAAATTAATAAAAATTATTTTGATATTTTTCATCATAAATTTTGTTATCTTCTAATAAACTCTTGTATTGTGATGAAGTCCTTAGAACTATCTAGATTCGACAAAGGAGGATTTATCATTTAGTCCTTAAATAGTTCATGACCAAATGATACGTTGTTACTTAGGACGACAATGTTTATCGAGTATAGATCGTTGTGTGCCATATAGGTTGATTGTCCTCGTAACCAAAGAGTGTTGAGATACTGGTATGGCATGCAATGAAATGTATGGGTACATCTGTACTAAACGTGGCCAACTTCGGAGTTTTTCTTCTATCAAGATTAGCTTCGATGGAATATGGGTATAAGTATTTCTCTGATCTGAGATCACCACGATGACTTCCAAGCAACTTACTGTGCTTTGGTGCCAGACTATCTGAATTTTTAATTTAATGATGGAAGGTTTCTGGGCACAGTTAAGTACTTGACAAGTCGGTGCGTATGTCAAGATGAAATTGACCACTCCTAATTTCAGGAGCTGTATTCAATAGTATTTTAATCTAGCAAAGCCTTGGCCAGGATAGTCCTTATAAGGGGTCACAGGACTAATTACTTTGAGACACGATTTGGATGTATCTTCTAGGATTGACAGTCAAACTCTAAAGTCATTCTATGCATAAAGGTCAAAGTGATGAATTATATGGTAACTATATTCGCATAGATTCTGATTGTTGTGATTATGACTATTCGACTTATTCGAACGTCGGATATCATTGCTAAATGGTCACTTCGATTAGTACAAAAATTGATTTCTGTGCTACCAGCTTAGGTTCGGTCCTGCGAAGTCACACACACTAGAGGTTTCTACCTGATCTGATGGTTGGTAAAGAGTTCCATTCGACTGAAACTCTATGGTCAAGAGTTCTATTGGACTGAAACTCTTCGACTGGGAGTCCTATTAGGTGGGACACTGAGTCTCAAAAACTAAAAGTCTATGGTCAAGAGTCCCACTAGACTGAAACTCTTCGACCAAGAGTCCCACTACTTTGAGACTCTGAGTCCTACATGTCTGAAACTCTGTGATCGAGAGTTGGGACTCTACAATCATGAGTTCTACTT
This sequence comes from Cocos nucifera, assembly GCA_006176705.1. Taxonomy (NCBI): domain Eukaryota; kingdom Viridiplantae; phylum Streptophyta; class Magnoliopsida; order Arecales; family Arecaceae; genus Cocos; species Cocos nucifera. The sequence goes on along the minus strand of QRFJ01000487.1, from coordinate 503,881 downwards.
GTTTCATACACTAGGATCAAGAGTCCCACTAGTTTGGAACTTTTCGATTAAGTATTTCATTTTGATGGAACTCTATTATCTGGATACCCATTGGATTTGGACTCTAAATTTATGAGAGGTTTTATTAGTGATTTGATCACTAATTAACTCAATTTGATTGAGTAATTATTTTTTATTCAAGTCTAATTGAATTGGGTTCAGTTGGGTTTGATCCAATTAGATCACGAGTTAACCTAATCGTTGAGGAGGTTTGATCTCTGATTTGATCAGGGGTTGGGCTTGATCAACTTCTAATTTAATTAAAATTTAATTGAGCCTAATTAAGTCTAATTTTCTTGGGTTTAATCTTATCTAATTGAGCCTAGCCAAATCTGTTTGGGTTAGTTCAATTGGATGAGGTTTAAATTTAAGACTAGTTTGACTAGTCTTCCCTTCCTGCGCCCATAAACTTAATTAAATTTAAGTAAAATGATTTAGTGTCTAGAATTATAAATTAAAGATCCTAAGTTATTAATAATAAAATATAGATTATTGGGTTAGTTAAATTAGATCCATTAATTAGGTTAGACTTCAGGTTAGTTAAAGAATGGACTAATTTAGAGTAATTGATCAAATCGAATTAAATGTTAATTTAGATTAGGTCAAGAACTCTATAGACTCAATTATAATAGTTGTAGTTGATCAAGTTCATGCCTTTAACAAAGACCAAATGAACCTGATTCATGGCTACATGGTTAAACTCATAATTATTAGGTTAATCAAATTGAAACTAATGAATCAGATGGTATTTAAGATAAGTCTAGTAGTTTGACTAGTGATTTTTAATTGAAAGCTACTTACATTGATTCGGTCTTTGATAAGTTAATGGCATATCCCTTTCACTGATCTCACTTACCTAACCATCCTGATGAATTAGATTTTGATTGAATCACTTGATGATTTGGGCTCACCCATGTCAATTAGGTAAATCAGTCTAACTGATTTAGGTGCTCCTAATGCTAGCTTAGATTCGATCCTTTTTTATCTGACTTGGTGAAGTCAGTAGGAGGATCAAAATTGGCTCATTTTTCTTAAATAAGTTAACTAAATCCTCTAAAATTATTAGATCTTTAAAAATGAAATAGTTATATAGATAACTAAATCATGGCCTCCTATTAAGTTGAGTGATAATGGGTTCATTAATTTAATAATCACTGGAGGCCCAAAGGTCTGATGCTTATTGATTAATGAAATTATCATTCATAAAATGATGATTTGGTTAAATCTTTCTGATGGTGGTTAGGTTGCCCGACCAAAGTCAGACCTAATCATTTATTGGTTAGATAAGACTAAATGTAGTCATGTTAATGGCTGGACCTAACTGGACCTTTTCAGTGGAGGCCAAAGCCTACTGATTAGGTCTCTAGGGCAAAATTGATATTATTAAAAATTATTTAGAGAAATAATTGATTTTGAACCTACCCATAGGTGCACATGGGTTGACCAACCAAAGTTGGGCTCGTGTGTAGTCTGTGGATTCTAGTATCTACTAAGGAATTAAAATAATTTCTTAAATTGAAAGTAGAGGCTACTAATTCGTATAAAATAGTGAAAGAACCTTTAGACTAAAGTCCAAGTCTTTAGAATAATTTATTCATATAGTAATTAGGTTTGATTTTTCTTTTTGCACAGAAATGGCTACTAACCTATTGCTCAGGTCATTGTTAGATAATGACAAATTAATGGGACCCAACCTCGATAGCTGGTATCGTAAGTTGAAAATCATTATGGAGCATGAGCGGCTCCTTTATGTCATAACAGATCCAGAATCTGAGGAGCCAGCTTTGAATGCTAGAAGAGAGGTCCAAGATATTTATCAGAAGTGGCTCAATGACTACACCACCATTCGGTGTATAATGCTGTGGTAACGAACGACAAGTTCAACCATAGGTTCGAAAATGCCCAACCACGGGAGATGCTTCAAATATTGAATGATTCTTTTGGCATGCCTGACGACGTTGAAAGGCACAAAATAAGTTGTGCCATTTTCAATGCTCGGATGAGGGATGGAGCCTCAGTCATCGATCATGTATTATATATGATTGAGATGATTGAGTGCTTTAGCAAGCTGGGCTTTCTCCTGTACAAGTAGCTCGGTAAGGATGCGATCCTTAATTTCTTACCCAAGTCCTTCCTCCCCTTTCTAACTCATTTTAGAATGATAAAGCCTATAGTCAACTACCATGGCTTGTTGGGGTTGCTGTAGAACTTTAAGAAATATCACCAACTCCACAAAGAGACGATGAATGTAGTGGGAGGATCTTCTTTTGGTCATTAATCCTTTAAGAAAGAGAAGAAGAACAAAAAGGTGCAACCAAATGCCAGGACAACTGCACAAGGTCGGACCAAGAAGCACAAGCTCGACCAAAGCCAGACAGAGTGCTTCTTTTGTAAGAAGTAGGAGCATTGAAAGAGAAACTATCCTCTGGACATTGCCTCTCTTGATCCGAACAGGCCGAGGAGGAAGCAAGTGATTACTGGGTAAGATAATTATATGATAACATGTTATAATTTTTTCTTATTTGATTCTACTGCCTGGGTATTAAATACTGGAAGCCCTTATCATATTTATAATTCTATGCAGGACTTGCAGGTCAGTAGGAGATTTGATCAAGATGAGAGATTTCTGAACATTAGAGATGGAAGACAAGTTCCAATTCTAGCTTTAGGAATCATAAACTTTGTAATCAATTCAAATAAAGTTATTCTTAATAAATATCATTATTGTCCAACATTCTTATTAAATGTCGTTTCTATTAATCTTTTGGCCATTAATGATTTTGAAATATCAATAAAAAAAAAATGTAATGTCATTTTGAATGGTGTTATATTTTTTATTGAACAATTATATAACAGAATTTATTTATTATCTATGTCTGTTAACTTGGTTCTATAATTCGGTAAATGCCCTAGAATTAACGATATGTCTAATGTATACCTTTGGCACTGTAGGCTAGGTCATATTAACAAAAATAGAATTAACAGGTTAGCTCAAGAAGGGATTCTTGAGGTTAGTGATTGTGAATCACTTCCGACCTGTGAGTCATGTCTTCTTGGTAAGATGATCAAGTCATCTTTTACTGAAAAAGGTAAACGAGCTACTGAACTCCTGAGTCTAGTACATTCAGATGTATGTGGACCCATAAGCTCAAGTGCTAGAAGTGGATACTTTTACTTCATAACCTTTATAGATGATCTATCTAGGTATAGGTATGTCTATTTAATGAAGCATAAGTCGGAGTCATTTAAAATATTCAAACTATTTCAAAATGAGATAGAGAAGCAAACTGAAAAAAGTATTAAAACTCTTCGATCTGATCAAGGAAGCGAGTACCTTTTCAATGAGTTTCTGACATATCTAGGAGAGAATGAAATTTTCTCTCAATGGATTCCTCCTGGAATACCACAACATAATGATGTATCTGAAAGAAGAAATCGATCCCTGTTGGATATGGTTCGATCTATGATGAAGTTTGCTAGTTTGCCAATCTTTCTATAAGGATATGCGCTCGAGTCAGCTTGTTACATCCTAAATAGGATTTTGAGTAAATCTATTAATAAAATACCATATGAGATATGGACAGGGCGTAAGCTAGTGCTCTCATACCTTAGGGTTTGGGGGTGTCCGACTTATATCAAATATTTGATAACAGACAAGCTTGGACCTAGGTCTGATAAGTGTAGTTTTGTAGGTTACCCAAAAGAAATCAAAGTTTATTACTTCTACTTTGCTGATGAGCAAAAAGTATTTGTCAGCCTTAAGGCAGTCTTTTTAGAAAAGAAGTTCCTTGGTGAAGGAACTAATGCCTCTAAGATCGAACTTGATGAAGTATGAAAGGTGGAAGAACAGACACTAGTTGTTGAACCTGAGCTGGATCTAATTAGATCAGACCCAGAACATATTATAGATGCACCCTTAAGGCAATCTGGTAGAATACCACATCAACCGGATAGATACTATGATTTTTTAGTTTGGGATGGGGATCCTATTGAACTCAATGAGAACGATCAGAATCCGATCATCTATATGGATGCAATGCAGATATCCAACTTTGAGAAATGGCTTAAGGCCATGAAATCTAAAATGAAATCCATGAAGGTCAATGATGTATGGACATTGGTTGATCCATCCGAAGGGGTAAAATTCATAGGATGTAAGTGGGTCTTCAAAAGAAAAAGGAGCGCAGATGAAAATATGAAGACCTATAAAGCCCATCTAGTTGCCAAGGGATATCGTCAACATTATGGTATTGACTATGACGAAACGTTATCTCCTATGGCAATGCTCAAATCCATTCAAATTATGCTTGCCATCGCTGCCTATCTAGACTATGAAATCTGGCAAATGGATATGAAAATGATTTTCTTAAATGGAGAGCTGGATGAAGAAGTGTATATGATAGAGCCCGAAGGATTCACATCCATAGATAAGTTTAAGATGTGTAGGCTTCAAAGATCCATTTATGGACTGAAGCAGGCATCTCGGAGCTGGAAATATGATTTGATAGAATAATCAAAATGTATGACTTCGTTAAGAATGAAGAGGAGCCCTGCATATACAAGTGGGCTAATGGTTCAGCAATAGTATTCCTAGTATTATATGTTGATAACATTCTCTTAATCAAAAATGATGTCTCTGCGTTACAAGAAATAAAGATCTGGCTGTCATCATAATTCTCTATGAAAGATCTAGAAGAAGCTTCCTACATCTTAGAAATGAAGATCTATAGAGATAGATCTAAAAGGTTGCTTAGATTGTTTCAGTCTACGTACATTGATACTGTGCTAAAATAGTTCAGCATAGAGAATTCTAAGAAAGGCTATCTACCGATAGGCCATGGAATTTCTCTTTCAAAGAGGGATTATTCGACAATACCTCTAGAAAGAGAGTGTATAAGTAGAATACCATATGCTTCGATAGTGGGTTCTATCATGTACGCTATGATATGTACACGATCAGATGTGGCATACTCACTAGGGGTAGTAAGTAGATACCAATCTGATCTAGAAAAAAACCACTGAAAGATTGTTAAAACCATCCTAAAGTATTTAAGAAATACTAAGGACTAGCGGCTTGTATATAGTGAATCAGATTTGAAACTTGTGGGATTCACAGACTTCAATTTTCAGTCTGATCATGATGATAGCAAGAGTGTGTCGGGATATATATTTATCCTTAATGGTGGGACCGTCTGTTGGAAGAGTTTCAAGCAGCACACTATGGTCAATTCAGTTTGTGAGGTGGAGTATGTCGCTGTATCAGATGCTGCCAAAGAAGCAGTGTGGTTGAAAAAATTCATCACTGAGCTCGGAGTAGCATCCTCCCCTGATGGTCCAGTTTTGCTCTATTATGATAGCTTTAGAGCCATTGCTCAGGCAAAGAAACTGAAGGCATATCAGCGGACGGAGCATATTCTGCACCGCTACCATCTTGTCCGAGAGATTGTGGATTGAGGTGATGTTGATCTTCAGCAGATCGATGGAAAGAAAAATATGGTCGACCCATTCACTAAAGTCATTGCGGTGAAGGAGTTCAATCACTTCAAGTCGAAGATAGGTATTAAATATTGCATCGATTGGCTTTAGTCCAAGTGGAAGACTGTTGAAAATATGTTCTAAAGTCAATCATCAACCTATTGACGGTTGGGCTATATATTTATAATTGTATATGAATTATAAATTAATAAAAGTTATTTTGGTATTTTTCATCATAAATTCTATTATCTTCTAATGAACTCCTATGTTGTGATGAAGTCTTTAGGACTATCTAGATTCGACAAAGAAGAATTTATCGTTTAGTCCTTAAATAGTTCATGATCAAATGATACATTGTTACTCAGAATGACAACATTTATTGAGTATAGGTCGTTGTGTGCCATATAAGTTAGTTGTTCTCGTAACCAAGGAGCGTTGAGACACTGGTATGGTATGCAAATGAGATGTATGGGTACATTTACACTGAACGTGACCAACTCTAGAGCTTTTCTTCTATCAAGATTAGCTTCGATGGAATATGAATAAAAGTGTCCCTTCGATCTGAGATCACCATGGTGACTTCCAAGTAACTCACTATGCTTTGGTGTCGGACTATCTAAAGTTTTAATTTAGTGATGGAATATTTCTGGACACAATTAAGTACTTAAGGAATCAATGCGTGTATCAAGATGGGATTGACCACTCCTGATTTTAGGAGCTGTGTTCAATAGTATTTCAATCTAGCAAAGCCTTAGCCAGGATAGTTCTTATGAGGGGTCATAGGGCTAATTATTTTGAGACATGATTTGGATGTATCTTCTAGGTTGACAATTAAATTCTAAAGTCATCCTATGCACATAGATTAAAGAGATGAATTATACGATAACCATATTTATGTAGATTCTGATTGTTGCGATTGTGACTATTCAACTTATCCGGATGTTGGATATCATTACTAGATGGTCACTTTGATTAGTACAGAAATTGATTTGTATGCTATCGGCTTATGTTCGAACCTATGGAGTCACACACACTAGAGGTTCCTACCTGATCTGATGGTTGGTGAAGAGTTTCACTCGACTAGGACTCTATGGTCAAGAGTCTCACTGGACTGGGACTCTTCGATCGGAAGTCCTATTGAGTTGGGACATTGAGTCTCAAAGTCTAGAAGTTTGTGGTCAAGAGTTCCACTGGATTGAAACTCTTCAATCAAGAGTCCTACTACTTTGAAACTCTGAGTCCTATATGTCAGAAACTCTGTGATTGAGAGTTGGGACTTTGCAATCATGAGTTCTACTTGTTTCGTACATTGGGATCAAGAGTCCCACTAGTTTGGGACTCTTCGATCAAGTGTTTGATTTTGATAGGACTTTATTATCCGGATATCCAATGAATTTGGACTTTAGATTTATGAAAGATTTTATTTGTAATTTAATTATTAATTAATTTAATTTGATTGAGTAATTATTTTTGGTTCAAGTTCAATTGAATTGGATTCAATTAGGTTTGACCCGATTAGGTCACGAGTTGACCTAATCGTCGAGGAGGTTTGATCCCTGATTTGATCAGAAATTAGGCTTGATTAATTTCTAATTTAATTAAAATTTAATTAAGCCTAATTTTTTTGGATTTAATCTAATCTAATTGAGCCTAGCCAAATCTATTTGGGTTAGTTCAATTGGATGAGGTTTAAATTTAAGACTAGTTTGACTAGTCTTCCCTTCCTGCGCCCATTATTTTCTACGAGAAAAGAGTTCTCGTATATTTTCCCATGCACAAAAGAGTCACATGCTCTCCTTCTTTATACTCGTTATGGATAAGCTTTGGTTGTTATTGGTTTTAGTTTGAATGAGATTCAAACTTAGATAAGAAACAAACTCTACCTTATCCATGTGCCACCTCACTTTTCTGCGCCCCCTTTACTCCATGAGAAAAGATTTCTCATGAAGTTTTTCATGCACAAGGGAGGGTGCGCGCATTCCTTTCTCATGCCTAAAGTGGATAAGATCAATTAGTTTTGGTTTGAATTCAAATCAAGTTTGAATTTGAATCAAAAACCAACTTGATCTCATCCTTCCACGCATTGTGAATGTAGAAAATTATTTCTTTAAATTAGTGGATTTTTCTAGGTGTGCGACATCTGAAAAAGGGAGAGAAACTCAGTTCATGAGCCCCCTTCTACATGGAGAAAATTCTAAAAATCTGAGAAAAGAGTTCCAGAGAAAAAGGTGCGCAGGGTTTTGAGTGAGTGTGCTACCCTAGGGTTTTGACCTAGGATTCAGGAAGGGTTTGTGTGTACTACGAGTGTCGTGAGCCCACCAAACTTTAGGAAGAGCCTCCTCTGCCTCTCTACTATATCTACCAGTAATCCAAAGCATCCGTGAAGCCCGTAGATGAAGATCAAAGTCATTCGACCGAAATAGCCCCTGAAAGACTCCGGTGTCGAGTTAGCACTCACGGAAAGCCGATCAGGACCAGGAGCCTCGTATGGATGATTCATGGAGTCCAGACATCTATGTGACTGCATCGTGACTAGCAGACATTCTCGACGATAATTAGATTACGGTGATCGACTATCCGTCAAAAGGTATTATGTTCTGAACATATAAATGTAGTAAATAGTTTACTGCACTGTTTTAATTTTTCAAATCTGATATGTATGCATTTATGTCATGTTTAGATCCTTAGTATAGGATTTATTTTCTGATATAATCAGTAATTAATTAATTAGATTAATTAATTTTTTACTATATTTTAGCTATTTTCAAAAAAAGTTTTTGAAAATAGCACTGTTCTTTTTTTGAAAATAGCACTGTTAACCCTGCACTGCATCCTTTCACAACTATGGATCGAATGGCCGGAGATCATGATGTTTAGGTCCCTTTCATCCCCATCACTGCACGAGTTGCAATGATGCCAATTTTTTTCCTCTCCCCTTCCCCATCCTACCTTCATCCTCTCTTCTCCACTACCTCTTTCCTCTCTTGTCACCTTAGGCCGTGGATGTGGCCCTAGAGCCCGCTGTCTATCCTTGGAGCTAGAGGTAGTACCACCCATTTTGTGATCCCTTCTCTATATTTCTATCTCCGACCACTACTCCCTTCCGCCTCCACCATCTCCATGCTCACCTTATAGCATCAACCTCAAACAAACTAGCCATCCAAGGTAATCTCTAGCCATCTTCTTTCCTAATTTGTAGATCCAATTTTTTCACACCCTCTGTAACTCACCACTTACCATTTCTTCTTTTTTTTTCTATGATCTTCTCCACAATAACCTCTCTTGCAACCCTAACCCTAATGTCCACCCTTCTCTCACCTCCTGTACTACTAATCCCTCATTATTTTTATCTTTTTTCATCATCTTTTCCATTGCAACCAACCATAACCCTAACCCTAAACTAAACCATAACCTTAATCCTAACCCTAACCCATCTTTGACTCTAACCATAAACCTGACACTAACCCAAAAGCTAACCCCAGCCTAACCCCAACCCTAACTCTAACCCTAGCCCCAAACCCCCTAATAACTCTAACCCAAACCCTAACCCTAATAACCCAAACCCAAACCCTAACCCCAACCCTAACCATAACCCTAAACCCAAACCTAAATCAAATGCAAACCCAAACTTAAATCCAAACCCTGATCCACGATCCACTACTGCATTCTATTAACCCAACAACCTAAAACCCAATAACCCAAATATGATAATCCAAAACCCATTAACTCGTTAACCCATTAACCCAAAACCCAATAACTTGAATCCACTTACCCACCAATCCAAATCCCTCAATTCGAATCCATTAATCAAATTCTATAACCTAATACTAATCTAATGATCCTAATTATTTTTTTTTTCTATCAATTCCTCACCTTATATATATATATATATATATATTGTTGGGGATAAATCCCGCTTTCGTCGAAGTCTAGTCGGATGCTCAGCCTAATGCAACCGATAGTCATAGAAGAGCTTCAACAAATGAGCCTTAGCCGAACTCCTTAGCGGCCGAGCTCCTTCCGAACTCCTTCAGCCGGTCGAACTCCTTAGCGATCGAGCCCCTTTCGAACTCCTCAGGGGCCGAACTCCTCAGCGATCGAGCTTCGACCGAACTTCTCAGCGGTCGAGCTCTAGTTGGACTCGTATGGGAGCCGAACTTTCGCTGGACTTCTCTTTCGACCAAACTCCTATAGGAGCCAAACTCTCTCCGAGGTTCTCCTTCAGTCGGACTCCTATAGGGGCCAAACTCCCTCTAAGCCCCCATCAAACACCTCAATGATCGAGCCCTGGCCGAACTGCCCAGCGATCGAACTCCTCAACGGTCGAGTTTCGACTAAACTCCTTTCGGATTGCTCCTGTAGTTGGACTCCTACAGGAATCGAACTCCTTTCAGATCGCTTCTACGGGCGGATGCCTACAAGAGCCGACCTCATTTCGGATTACTCTTGCAAATGGGCCTCAAATGCATTCTTTCATCAGACGATATGACTGCCACCACCAGTTTGACGACATCGCTCTCTCCATAACAAGTCCCATGCAGCCCACGATTGGACAACATGGCCACCACTGCCAGTTTGGCGATGTCGCTCTCTCCGTAACAAGCCCTATGCGGCCCGCGATCGGACGATATGGCCGCTACTACCAGTATAGTGATGCCGCTCTCTTCATAACAAGCTCCATGCAGTCCACGATCAGACGACATGACTGTCACTTCCAATCTGACGATACCTCTTCCTTCGTATCGAACCCCATGTGGCCTCGAGCAGCCCGCTACCAGACGGTATGGTCATCACCATCATTCAAGCTCCGTCAATAAAAGAGATCCTTCATATATATTCTCTCTAAGCTCTAAGCTCTTTCCTCTAAAATTCTGCCGAACTTATTCCTGAGCACTCCATTTCTATGACCAGAAGAGCTGACTTAATCATCAGAGGGTCTTATGGAGCCACCACCACCGACTCCAAACGGAACTTTATTTTATAGGTCACTAACGATGATCTCTTCCTCTCCCACTCCAGCTCGATCCGGCGTCAATCAGATTCTACGATAATAAAATTGGCACTAGAGGAAGGGACCTATGTCTCTGAGGTTCTCTTATTCTTAAAGGAGTGCTCAGCGACGATCTCTCTCTTTCCTCTCTAGAGATCTCCCTTCTTCCTCTCTAGAGTTCTTTTCCAAGAGAAAATACCTCTTAAGAGAGCTTCGACCCGATGATCAACGGCCTCCGCAGCCCGATCCCATCTAGATCCGTCTGCTCCCGCTTCGATCCCGGCAACTTAGGTTCCGCCTATAGCCAGGTGGATGCGGAGCAGTTCAACCTACTTGTCCAGCAGATTTGCGACCTCACAAAGATGATGTAGGCCCCGACATCGGTTCGATCGATGCAGGATTCTTCAGAGTCCTATGGTTTGATCTAGGAATGGTCGACTTGGGCTATCCGACCTCTGATCCCCAGAAGGAGGAAGCAGAGGATGGGGGGCTCCTGCTCGGACCATGACTCGACCTAGGAGGAAGCTTCACACCCATTCCACCAGAAAACTCTGAAGATCAAAAATCGTAAAGATCTCTTGGATCAAAGGCTCTTAGAAATGAGCCGATGAATCGAAAAATTTCGTCACACTTCCTCCTCATACGGTAACGATATTTGTACTGACCCTCCTTTTTCGCAAAATATTATGCAGGAACAGATCCCGCCAAACTTCAAGCTTCCATAGTTTGAAAGTTATGATGAAACCATCGATCTGGTCGACTACCTGAAAGCCTTTCGGACCATGATGTTGCTCCATGGTGTGCTGGATGCTATTTTGTATCGAACTTTTCTCTCTACTCTTAAGGGAGTCGTCAGGAACTGGTACTCGGAACTTAAGATGAGTACCATCTTATCGTTTGATCAAATGAGCCATTAGTTTGCAGCTCACTTCATTAGCAATCGACGGTCGTGCCGAGGTTTAGATTCTCTGATGACCATCAGGCAGAAGGAGGAAAAATCCATCCGAGCTTACGTCACTTGATTTAACGCTACCGCATTGGAGGTTCGGAACCTGGACCAATTAGTCGCCATGACCACTCTCAAGGGCGGCCATCAGAAGAATAATTTGCTATTCTCCCTAGAAAAGAACTATCTCAGGGACTTTGCTGACATGCTAGCTCGGGCTGAAGGTTATGCTCGAGCTGAAGAGGCCTTTAAGGCCAAGGACGATAAAGCCGATGGTGAGCGGTGAATCAGCAGGCCAGGCAGGCCCATCGAAGAAGGAAAGCTGAGTGAAGTTCGATCGCATTCCTGAACTTCTTTTGGGCGTAGGCGAGCCCGAACCCCCCCAGGCTCGAGGGCGGGAAAGCTCCGATGGAAGGGCGCGCTGAGGTTCTCCCCAGCACCGAGGTTCTTCCTAACGAAGATTTCACAACTATGCCCCCCTTAACGCTCCGAAAGTCCAAGTGCTGATGGAAATCAGGAAACAACTTTCGAGATCGAAGAGGATGCGTTCCTATCCCAATAAGCACAATCCCAACAAGTTCTGCCTATATCATCGTGACCACGGCCATGACACTGAGTGCATCCAACTCTAGGACGAGATCGAAGAGCTCGTCAAGCGAGGTAGACTTGGCCGATTTCTACGGAGACGACCTGAAGAGCAAAAAAATCGGTTGAGGGTATTACCACCGAGGGGGGAGGACCAATAAGAAGATCGACCGCCTCTCGACATCATCAATACTATCTCTGGGGGACTTCAACAAGAAGAGGCCAATGGATCCGAGAGATCAATGAAGAGATGAAGGATCGAGAAATTCATGATCTTTACCGAGGTGGACGCCCAAGGAGTCCAATTTTTACATAATGACACGGTTGTAATCTCTTTGAACATTGCCGACTATGATGTACACCATATTTTAATGGATAATGAAAACTCAGTCGACATATTATTTTACAATGCCTTCTAGAAAATGTCCTTACCCGATGACCACTTGGGGCCTATGAACTCTCCATCGATAGGATTCACTAGCAATGCCATACCAGTTGAGGGCATAATAACTTTGGCTATGACTGTAGGACAATGCTCGAAATTGGCTAAAGTGTAGATCGATTTTCTAGTCGTGAGGACTCCATCCGCCTACAATGCCATTCTCGGTCGATTTGGTCTAAATGTACTTCGTGTGGTGGTATCAACCTATTATTTGAAGATGAAGTTCCCAACAAGTCACGGGATCGGAGAGATCGAGGGAGATCAGGCTCTGGTAAGGCACTGCTACTCAATCACCTTACATAAGAAAGAGCAATCCGACCCTTATCTTATTGACGGACTGAATGTCCACGACGACCTCACTGAGGAGCGAGGCGAGCCTATGGAGAACCTTATCTCTGTACCCTTAAATGATGGAAACGTGGAGCACGTAGCGTAGATTGGCTCCAACTTGGTAAACAAGGTTCGAGAGCAACTCATTGCCTTCCTCAGAAGAAACACGAACGTCTTCGCTTGGACCCCAGTGGACATGCTGGGGATTGACGCCGAGGTCATGGAACATCGACTGACTATTGATTCGAAGCATCGGTTGATATAAAAGAAGGTGCACCACCATGCCCTAAAAAGGCAGAAAGCAATTATCGAAGAAGTAAACAAGCTCCTCAAAGCCGGATTCATCCGAGAGGTTAATTATCCGACCTGGGTCTCAAACGTGGTCCTCATCAAAAAGGTAAACAATAAGTGGAGGATGTGCATTGACTTCAAAATGAATAAGACCTATCCGAAAGATAGCTACCCTTTATCCAAGATTAATCAACTGATAGACGTGACCTCGGGCCATGAGCTCCTCACCTTCATAGATGCCTTCTTCGGTTATAATCAGATACAGATAGTGCTTGAGGATGAGGAGAAAATCACTTTCGTTACTGACCATGGTCTTTATTGTTATAGGATCATGCCCTTTAGACTCAAAAACATAGGAGTAACGTACCAACATTTGATCAATAAGATCTTCAAGGAGTAGATCGACCGTAATATGGAGGTGTACGTGGATGACATGCTTGTTAAAAGCCGAGCTTCAACAGACCACCTCGCCGACCTTGAAGAGACCTTCGGTGCATTCAGAAAGAATAAGATGAAACTAAATCCGACCAAGTGCGTCTTTGGCATGACCTCCGAAAAGTTTCTGGGGTTCATGGTATCGAGATACAGGATTAAAGCAAATCCCAAGAAAATTCGAGCCATTCAGGAGATGATCGCTCTAAAAATGATCAAGAAAGTTCAGCGTCTGACCGAGAAGGTAGCATCCCTAAATCGCTTTATCTCAAGATCGATCGAACGATGTGTGCCCTTCTTCCAAATTCTCAGACAACCAAAGAACTTCTGCTGGATGGCGGAGTGCCAACAGACATTCGAGGAGCTTAAAAACTACCTCAACTCACCTTCACTGCTGGCAAAACCTGAATCTAAAGAAAAATTATTCTTGTACCTAGCTATTTTCTCGGTGGCCCTGGCAGCAGTCCTGATTAAGGAAGAAGCGAAGACGCAACGATCGATCTACTACGTAAGCTGGGTCCTGAGGGATGTGGAGACCAAGTACTCTAGACTAGAAAAATTAACTTTCTTCTAATTACTGTCAGGAGATTCCAATCTTATTTTTAGGAGCACACCATAACGGTCCTCACGGACCAACCAATAAAAGCAGTCCTTCACCGAACGAACGCTTCTGGAAGAATCACAAAATGGATGATCGAGCTCACAGAGTTTGATGTCAACTACCGACCTAGGCCATCGATCAAGGCCTAAATACTGGCAGATTTTATGTTAGAATGCACCATTTCGGTTGAAGTCGAGCTTAAATAGAACGAGATCGGTGCCCTGCTATCATGGCCGAACCTCTCTGAGAAAAGTGCCGACCTTTTCGAACGCTTTTGGACTCTGCATGTGGATGGTTCATCCAACTCCACTGGAGCTGGTGCGGGGTTGGTCTTGGTCAGTCTCGAGGAAGTCGTCGTTGAGTACATACTATGCTTTAAGTTCCCTGCGACCAACAATGGGGCCAAATATGAAGCGTTGATTGCCGAATTAAAAATAGCAAGGAAATTAAAAGTAGATTAGCTTCAAGTCTACAATGATTTCCAACTGGTGGTCAGTCAAGTTAATGGTAGCTACGAGGTGTGGAAGGAAAGCATGGTGAGATACCTTAAGAAAGTGAAGGATTTGACTTCAGCCTTCGACAGTTTTGGCATTTGATAGATTCTGAGGGCAGAAAATATAAGAACCGATCTTCTCTCCAAGTTGGCTACTTCAGCTCCAGCCGAACTGTCCAAAGAAGTATTTTTGAAGACTTTAAAGTGCCCAAGCTCAGAGGAATCTCTGGTCGTTTTGCAAACAGAATTTGAGCCAAACTAGATTGATCTGTTGGTTGCCTACCTTAAGGAGGGGGTTCTTCCTCATGACCCAAAAGAAGCTCGAAAACTCAGGAATCAGACCTTCCGCTATGTTTTGTATGAGGGCAGGTTATATAAGAGGTTGTACTCGCTTCCACTGCTAAGATGTCTCCAACCTTCAGAGGTCGATCTCGCATTATGGGAGGTACACGAGGGACTCTACGGAAGTGACGTAGGAGCCAGGTCCCTATCATAAAAACTACTTCGGCAAGGATACTATTGGCCGACCTTATTTCATGATTCCGTGGAGTATGTGAAGAAGTACGACCGTTGTCAGAAGAACGCAAACATACAAAGACAGCCGGCCTCCAAGCTTACTCCGCTAAGTGCATCTTGGCCATTTGCATAATGGAGAATGGACATACTTGACTCCTTCCCGATGATGTTCGAGTAGTGGAAGTTCCTCCTGATCACGATCGACTATTTCACCAAGTGGGTCGAAGCCGAACTACTAGCGAAGATTATTGAGGCCAAGGTGCATGACTTCATCTGAAAGTCATTAGTCTACTAGTTTGGTCTGCTCCAAACTCTCATAACCGATGATGGGCGACAGTTCGCTGGGGCGAGGTTCATCGAGTTCTGTGAAGACCTAAACATCTCCCACCACTTCATATCAGTGGCTCACCCATAGGCCAATGGGGAAGCTAAGGTGACCAACCGGATCCTACTGTAAGGCATCAAATCGAGGCTTGACAGAGCAAAGGAAACCTGAGTGGACGAACTCTATCACATCCTTTGGGCGTACCAAACTACACAAAGGATGCCAACCGAAGAAACGCCATTCGCCTTGACCTTTGGCACGAAGACAGTCATCTCGATCGAACTTAAGCTTCCATCTGCATGAGTCATGGCCTTCAACGAGTAGCACAACCCACAAGATCTCAGAGTTAACCTCGACCTGCTGGAAGAAAAAAGAAAGGAAGCCCACATCCGGATGGCTACCTACAGATGGAAGGTGGCTCGATACTACAACTCCAGAGTTAGAAGCAAGACATTCAGAGTGGGGGACTTAGTGCTCCGGCGAGTCACCATCTCTCAGCCTCAAAGCCAAGGGAAGCTCGCCCCAAATTGGAAAGATCCATATGAAGTGGTGGAGATTATCCAGCCCGGTACTTATCGCCTGAAGGAGCTCGGAGGGATGATACTTCCACGACCTTGGAACTCAAAAAATCTAAGGATTTATTACCAATAATCTTCCTTCAATAAAACTCCTTCATTTTAGCATTATTGTTCTCTGGTGCAAGAATTATGTGACGATAGGAAAGAAACAACCGAAAATGGCCGTGTTGGGAACAGAAGGAGAACCTTGTCCCAACATGAGCAAAGTCAGAGACCGAGCTTCGAGGTCTTCGGAAGTAGGAGCTCGAGGAGTTCAACCTTCAACCTCGACCAATCTCAGCTGCAGGAGATAAGATCTCTCCTAAGCTAACCTCGATTGTAGGAGATAAGATCTCCCCCAAGTCAACCATAGCTGTAGGAGATAAGATCTCCCTTGAGCTTTGACCTCGACTGCAGGAGATAAGATCTCCCCTAGCTTCGACCTCCACTATAGGAGATAAGATCTTTTTTGAGACAACCTCAACTGCAGGAGATAAGATCTTCCCCAAGCCATCCTCGGTCGTAAGAGATAAGATCTCCCCCGAGCTTCGACCTCGGCTACAGGAGATAAGATCTCTCCCGAGCTTCGACCTCCCATAGGAGATAAGATCTCCCCGACCAACCTCGACTGCAGGAGATAAGATCTCCTCCGAACTTCAACCTCGGCTGTAGGAGATAAGATCTCTCCTGAGCCAACCTCGGTTGTAGAGATAAGATCTTCTCTAAGCCAAACCTCGATCGTAGGAGATAAGATCTCTCCTAAGGCAATCTTGACCGTAGGAGATAAGATCTCTTCTAAGCCAGGCTCGATTGTAGAAAGATAAGATCTCCCTTGAGCTTCAACCTCGACTGCAGGAGATAAGATCTCTCCCGAGCTTCGACCTCGACCACAGGAGATAAGATCTCTCTTGAGCCAACCTCAACTGTAGGAGATAAGATCTCCTTGAGCCAACCATGATTGCAGGAGATAAGATCTCCCCGTGCCAACCTTCAGCCGTAGGAGATAAGATCTCCCCTAAGCTAACCTCGGTCGTAGGAGATTGATCTCCCCCGAGCCAACCTTAGCTATAGGAGATAAGATCTCTCCCGAGCCAATCTCGGCTGCAAAAAAATAAGATCTCCCCCAAGACAGCCCGACTGTAGGAGATAAGATCTCCCCCGAGCTTCGACCTCGACTGGTAGAGATAAGATCTCCCCCGAGCCTACCTCGACTGTAGGAGATAAGATCTTTTCCGAGCCAAGCCTTGGTTGCAGGAGATAAGATCTCTTCCGAGCTTCGATCTCGACTGCAGAAGATAAGATCTCCTCCGAGCTTCGATCTCGGCCATAGGAGACAAGATCTCCCTCGAGCCAGCCTCGGCCACAGGAGATAAGATCTCCCCCGAGCTTTGACCTCGACTGTAGGAGATAAGATCTCCTCTAAGCCAACCTCGATTGCAGGAGATAAGATCTCCCTCGAGCCTCGATCTCGATCGTAGGAGATAAGATTGTTAGATATATGTCCTAGAAGCCAGAATTGGCTGACACTTGTAATACACTTCTCGGGGCAAAATTATAATTTTGACTAATATCAATAAAATGGGTTATTTTTTATCACATATGTGTATTTAGTATCTGTGATACATCCTTTGGGTTAATGGTAATGATAATTCATATTTTCAAGAGTTGAAAATTTAAGACATGAATAATCATTATTAACTCATAAAATGCTTCCGATCATAGGATCATTATGAGGATGGTGATTGATCTGGAAGGTTAGTGTACAATCATTTCTCTTTAGTAGATGAGTCTTGAGTCTACGGTGTGAAGACATCGAAGTGAGAGTACAGGTACTCGTTAGAGAACGAGGGCACTGAGCATGACCACCTCGAGTAGTCATTAGGGAGTCTACCTTCTTGTCAATGACTGACTCGATGCTGTAGTAGTGTGTCTGATTCTTTGATCTGAGGTGCATCGACAATTCACCTTGAGGGTGTTATAGTTTGACTACACCATTACTCGATTTTCTAGCCATATGGAATCCTGAGTGTATGTTGGCTATAGCATGTTCATTGTAGGACTGAAGATGGCATCAAGATGGAATCTTATCTACCTCAGTGGTAGAGGAGCAGCCCTATGATAATCAGAGAATCAAGTTCAGAAGTCCCATGGGCCATGGCAGAGTGGAATAATAGAAAGAGTTTCTATTTAGATTTTTCACATTGGACTCGAATAAATGATTTATTAATATGACAGAGACTAGGGTTTGACGAGTTTACCTTAACCCTAATCTGATCGGGAACTCAAGAATAGAAGAACTAATCACACAGGTAGCTGCACCAAGAGGTTCACATTTAGCTCTGATGGGTTGCCACCATATACTGTTAGGTATCACTGATGGATTTTGGGAGCAATTAGAATGATTTAGATGATCGATCATTTTAACTGTTCGAATCAGAAGAGTTCTGATCCATCGAAAGGAGTTTCGATGATGTCGATGATAGAGATCATGACATATCCCATTACCATACAGAACTGAACTTAACTGGATCATACAAACAAGGGTTTGAATTTGGTGATCATCAATTGAACTGATCTAGTTCAATTGATCTGAATGAGATTCAATTAGGTTCAAGGAAATCGTGCTAGCACTCGATTGAACCTAACGTTCTTCTTTTACTATCATAAATAAGTTGTCCTGCTTGAGGCCAAAGGAGTTTTGTGCTCAATCAGAGGCCTTCATATGGTCTGACTGGAGGTTGTCCAAGTCAGAAAAGGTTGTCTTATTTTGTAAGACATTACCTGCCATTTTTGGTCACCTGCCATTTCTTGTTCTTTGACTTTTTGGTCAAAAGTCTACCTTTGACTGGTCAAATGTTGACCATTGACACTTTGACTTTTGACCACATGTCATGCACCTATTGGAGAGCTGGTGGGGGCTGTCCCCCTGCCAGAACCTAGCAAGGAAAGAGGGCGCACGCCACCCTTGGCGTGCGCCCAAGTTGGAGGCGCCTTAGGAGTCCCTTGTTGGACAAGGACTCCACCTCCCTTTTGGATTCCAATTAGAGTTCTTCCTAAGAATCCAACTTTGACTGGTCTTAGGCGCCCTCTAAGGAGGAATCCAGGGGACTCTATTTCCACCAATCAGATTTAGATCTGATTTTACAAAAGGTTGTGATTGGTTGGAAAGAAGAGGAGTTGGATCATAGTTAGTCTATAAATAAGACCCTGTGCCCAACTCAAATTACAGGAAATGATTGAATCACAATTCCCCATGCCCCATGGCTGCCTCTCCCTTCTTCCTCCATGCCAAAGTCACCTTCTCCCTCTCCTCTCCACGTCCAAAAGGAGTTTTGGACCTTTGTTGGTGCAATCCAGATCAAAGAAAGGCAACTGAAAGCTAGAAGGCTGCGCTGCTGCAAAGGACGACTGCTGATTTTCAAAAGGAGTTTTGAAGATCCTCTAGATCATATCCAGATCTGATTTTTGGAGGCGTGATAGAGAAGAAGAGGATCTCCAGATCCAGCCCGAGTGGATACCGGTAGAGGCTAGACGCTTGCGTGGCTAGATCCAGAACCTTCCGTTGCAAACAGGATCATCAATGGATAATAGGATTACCCAAATCAAGTAAATTAAATTTGATTTAATTTATCCTTATTTTATTTTATTTATTAAAATAATATGAATCAGATCTAAAACATTCTAGATCTGATATAGATCAAAAAGAAAATTTTTTGAAATATATCTCTTGATCTAATCAGATCTGAACGAACCTGGACCGAAAAATCAGGATTTCCCTTCAAAGATCTCCTCCGAGCTTCAACCTTGGCCGTAGGAGATAAGATCTCCCTCGAGCTTCGATCTCGATCATAGGAGATAAGATCTCCTCTGAGCCTCGACCTCAACTGCAGGAGATAAGATCTCTTCCAAGCCAACCTCCTGAGGAGATAAGATTTCCTCCGGGCCACCTCGGCTGTAGGAGATAAGATCTCTCCCCGAGCTTCAACCTCGGCTGTAGAGATAGATCTCCCCCGAGAGCCAACCTCGATTGTAGGAGATAAGATCTTCTCTGAGCTTCGACCTTGGTTACAAGAGTAGATCCCGAGCCAACCTCGGTTGTTAGGAAATAAGATCTCCCCCAAGCCAACCTTGACTGCAGGAGATAAGATCTCCCCCGGCCAACCCGATTGTAAAGATAAGATCTCTTTCGAGCCAACCTCGACCATAGGAGATAAGATCTCCCCTGAGCTTCAACTTTGACTGCAGGAGATAAGATCTCTTTCGAGCTTCGACCTCGACTGCAGGAGATAAGATCTTTCCCAAAGCTAACCTCTGCGCAGGAGATAAGATCTCCCCCGAGCCAACCTCAGCTGCAGGAGATAAGATCTCCCCGAGCTTCGACCTCGATTGCAGAAGATAAGATCCCCCCGAGCCAACTTTCGGCTGCAGGAGATAAGATCTTCTCTGAGCTTCGACCTCGGGTTGCAAGAGATAAGATCTCCTTCGAGCTAATCTTGGCTATAGGAGATAAGATTTTCCTCGAGCTTCGACCTCGACTGCAGGAGATAAGATCCCCTCAAGCTAATCTCGACTGTAGGAGATAAGATCTCCCCCGAGCCAGCCTCGACTGAGGAGATAAGATCTCTCTCAAGCTTCGATCTCGACATAGGAGATAAGATCTCTCCGAGCTTTGACCTCGACTGTAGGAGATAAGATTCTTTTCGAGCCAACCTCGGTACAGGAGAAGATCTCCCCCGAGCCAACCTCGGCTGCAGGAGATAAAATCTTCTCCGAGCTTCGATCTTGGTTGTAGGAGATAAGATCTCCTCCAAGCTTCAACCTCGACTGCAGGAGATAAGATCTCCTCTAAGCCAACCTTGGTTGTAGGAGATTAGATCTCCCCTGAGCCAACCTCGGCTACAGGAGATAAGATCTCTCCCAAGCTTCAACCTCGACTGCAGGAGATATGATCCCTCCGAGCTTCAACTTCAACGGATGCGGAGCCTGGAAAAGGACTTCGGCAGTCGCCTATTTTGGTACTTTCTTTCTTCGAATTTCAAACTCGGAAGTGAGGGGACTATTGTTGGGGATAAACCTTACTCTCGCTAAAGTCCAGTCGGATGCTCAACCTAATGCCACTGGTAGTCATGGAAGAGCTTCAGCGGACGAGCTTTAGCCAAACTCCTTAGCTGTCGAGCCCCTTCCGAACTCCTTCAGTCGGCCAAACTTCTTAGCAGCCGAACCCTTTCGAACTTCTTAGCGGTCGAACCCCTTCCAAACTCCTTCAACTGGCCGAACTCCTTAGCGACCGAGCCCCTTTCAAACTTCTCAGGGACCGAACTCCTCAACGATCGAGCCTCGACCAAACTTCTCAGCGGCCGAGCTCCAGTCGGACTTGTACGGGAGCTGAACTCCCGCTGGACTTTTCTTTTGGCCGAACTCCTACAGGAGACAAACTTTCTCCGAGGTTCTCCTTCAGTCGGACTCCTACAGGGGTCAAACTCCCTCCGAGCCTCCGTCGAACTCCTCAGCCTCGGCCAAACTCCTCAACGGTCGAGCTTCGACCGAACTTCTTCTGGATCGCTCCTGCAGTCGGACTCCTTCAGAAATCGAACTTCTTTCGGATTGCTTCTGCAGACGGATGCCTACAGGAGCTGACCTCATTCCGGATTACTCTTGTAGATGGGCCCTGAATGCATGCTTCCACTAGATGACATGGCCGCCACCATCAGTCTGACGACACTGCTCTCTCCATAACAAGCTCCATGCGGCCCGCGACTGGACGAGATGGCCGCCACTACCAATCTGGCAACGCCGCTCTCTCCGTAACAAGCCTCATGTGATCTACGATCGGACGATATGGCCGCCACTGTCAGTCTGGCAATGTCGCTCTCTCCGTAATAAGTCCCATGCGGCCCGCGATCTGACGACATGGCTGCTACTTCTAATCTGACGACACCTCTCCCTCCGTACCAAACCCCATGCGACCTCGAGCAGTCCGCTACTAGATGGTATGGTCGTCACCATTATTTAAGCTCCGTTTATAAAAGGGATCCTCCAGATATGTTCTCTCTAAGCTTTAAGCTCTCCTCTCTAAAACTCTGCCGAACTTATTCCTGACCACTCCATTTCTGTTGGCCAAAAAAGCTAACTTAATCGTCGGAGGGTCCTACCGGAGCCACCACCATCGACTCTGGATGGAACTTTATTTTTCTTTTCCACTTCAGTTCGATCCGACATTAACCAAATTCTACGATAATATATATATATATATATATATATATATATATATATATATATATATATATATATATATATATAATCCTATTCTTTGGAACTAGGAAGCTACCATTGCATCCATAGCAGCAACCATCCCAAGTTTCTCTTTCATATTAGATTTTTATTAGGAAGTGGAAGGCTGTCTAAGATAGCAACCCTCTCATGTTGATAAGAAATATCTCATGATTTCCCATATGATGGTGGAAAATTGTAAAATTCTGGCCAACAACTTTCCAACAAGCTAACGGGGGAATTCAAAAATTATTTTTAAAAAAGTAAAAAAGTATGTGAACTTACTTTTTCTTATTGAGCTCTCTTGATGCCTGTTTCTTCGATCCTATCTGCTGAGCTCTCCCAATGACTCTGTTTCTTCGATCATACGATTTCTTCCATATCTGTACATAAGATGGAAGTGAATGGAAATGACCTGAATTTGACCATACATTTATTCTATCTCATTGCTCTATTTTCATATTTGGAAACCCTTCTCCCTCCATTGAAAATCCACCAAAATTTCATTTTCCATTTAAAGCTAAATGTGCCGGTATTCCTTCTCTTAATTAAGAGGTAAGATGCATCTCTGAAAAGACATTTTCCAATCCACTAGCTTTTTCTTGCTCTTTCTCTGTAGGTTTGCTGATAGGGCACTAACGTGGATGTAGAATGTTGTTGCTAATGTGCACAACCATGGTAGTATTGACATGGTCTGATGATGACATGGCAGATTCCTAATTTTTTTTTACACGTCCAATCATGTACTTGTCTACCTCTATTTTTTTTAAATACTTTCCTTGAGGCATGGCGGACGGGGAAGTTTGGAGCTCATCTATAATGGTGACACATGTCCTATCTGAAATAGCGGCATGTGTCGCTCGGGTTGTTTAGTTTGGAATGGGCCCTTGGGTAATCTGCAGCTAATTTTGGCCCATGTTTAGATTAGTGCTCATGCATTTCACATGACCTTGGAAAAAATCCAAAACTTTGAGTGAAAAACAAAACATATATGCTCGGCCTCCAATATCCAACATATATATATATATATATATATATATATATATATATATATATATATATATATATATATATATATATATATATATATATATATATATATATACATGTAGAGGAATTGCGATGTAGCCAGCTGATAATGCTGGATTTAGTATTGGATTGCGGGATGTCTGGGTGCCTGTACGGTGAATGTTGCTTGGGACCTTATGAACATCAGCCTCATATGGTTGGTTTGCCTCTTGATCGGTTGGAGTGTTATTGGTGGCTACTGGAGAAGAAGGTAAGTTTTTGACTTAAATTTGCAGCTTGATGATGACATGATGGCGATGGGGCCTCTAGTGGTATCTTCGATGGTGGTGATGATATTGATGTCTTGTTATGATTGAGTTTACTGAGAATTGAATTAGAGATGGCTATTTATAGTAGCCATGAGATATACACACACATGCACACACTATTAAAATAAAATAGAGCCGAAACTAGGGTGGGCCATTAAGTGATCTTAATTTTAGTCAGTTCGGCACATGTTTGAACCAATACTAATATTGTGTATATACATTTTTGGAAGGAGTTCAAAAGTTTGAAAAAAAAATAAATAAATGCATATGATAGGCCTCCTATACTCAAAAAATATAAATTATTAAAATAAAATAGAGCCAAAATTGGGATGGGCTATTTAGTGATATTAATTTTAGCAAGTTCAAGTCATGTTTAACCCAACACTAATATTGTGCACGTGCAGCAGCGTACGTGATTTGGAAAGAGTCCAAATATTTTTAAAAAAAAATTAGAATATATGACAGAGTCTCTAGCATCCATAAAAATATATTACTGAAACAAAATAGAGTCAAAATTGGGTGCAATCCAAATATATTACTGAAAAAAAAAAAATGAAATCATGCTTCTAATCTGACGGTAGGAGGGACATGCTGCATTTGTGCTTATCTAAAGTAACCTTCATCATGGTGATTTTTCATGTTATACTAAGATTATTATTGAGAAAGTCATCTCCATAAAACTTTATTTCTTAACTAGCAATAAACCCGCACTACGCACCGATTCTTTAATAAATATTATAGAAAACTAAAAAAAATATAGATTATTGATACCTAATCATCTTATCATGTATTTGGTTATACAACCTCACTAGTGGAGCTGAATAAAAAAAAAAAAAAAAGGTTTGCATAAAAAAGTGATGACAGAAGATTCGTAAAATCTGCTATACTTTTTATGTTTTTTAATTTTTTTGCAGGTGGTGGCGTATCCAAATCTCTGTGCGTGGGAACAAAGATATGTTTGGTATTGTTGTAAAACCTACAAATGAAATATTTATGGTTTGCTCCAGTATGATAAACAACAAAAGGATAGTACCTAGGAATGGGTAAAAATAAATTTAAAGAAGTCAGCGTATCCAAGTCTCTACAAATGGGAACAAAGATATGTTTGATATTATTATAAAAACTACTAAATAAATTTAAAGAAGGCAGCGTATCCAAGTCCCTGCAAATGGGAACAAAGATATGTTTGATATTATTATAAAAACTACAAATAAAATATTTATGGTTGGCTTCAGATGACAAACATCAAAAGGAAAGTAATAAATAGACAATTATTGCATCAGTAAATTGTAATGAAGCAAAATTGTGATCAAGTCGCAAATAAATCTAGGCACATAACTTCAATTTTCTGCTAAACAAACATAGTTTTATGCCATAATAAATACCCAGATTTCATCCTCCGACTGAAAAAAAAAAAAAGGCATGGAATCAGTAGATTATACCTGAAAATTGTTAGGATCCAATTTGAGCAAGTTTTCAATTGTTTTTCTATTAGCTGCTGCTTCTTGTTGAGGATCAACAGTGATCTGTTAAGCATACTTGGAGCAGTTGGTATGGTTAATGCATGCATCAATTCATAGACATATTCAAATAATAATATATAAAATTTATATTCATTGACCGTTATACAAAAAAAAAATGTTCGCAACCTGCTCTGATACTCCACTCTTTTTGGGAATTGCAAATCCATATAATATCTTGATGCAGAAGAGGATGAAAAATACGTTTTTTCTAAGTAGAGAAAAATTTTGTAAATTTACCCAAGAATGTAACCAATAAATTTTGCATCTGCAGGATTATAAAGATGATTTCATACATTTTGTGATATTTGAACATCATAAAGGAGAGCAAAGCTGAGGAAATAGAGGTGAATGTGTATAATAAAAATAATTATATAAAAGTAATGTGCATTATTTCAGGTTTTTGATTTCTAGATTCCTTTTGAAAACTAATTTTTGCCTCGTATATCTGCGCTAATGCACCTATGCTTATGAAATGCTGCAATTACATCTATAAAAAATAGGCAAATATTGTATTTTTGCATTGCATTTTTTGATATAAAAAATTATATGCAATATTGTTTATTACCTATTAGATAAAATCATTATAATTTTTTGATAGAATTTTATCAAAATCAGTAAAATTTAATTTTTGGAGAGGCATAGAATCAGTATTATTATCTACTTATTGTGTAGATCATATGCTGATGCACAGTTGCATTGAAATTTTTTTTATTTGAAGCAACATTAAATTTTCTAGATAATATATATTTCTTTCATGGAAAAGATTTTTAAGATAGTTGAATAGAAGATCTTTGTTAAAAAGAAATGCTAATGGTTGGGTATCTCACTATGCTAAACCAAATATCAGTAAAGACATAAAAAAGAATGTTATAACCCTTCATCAAGCACTATATAATTGGTACTAATAAGCCGATCATCCATATTTGGATTTGCTGAATCCCACATTTTTAATTCCTTTGTTTTGATTCTCTAGCTATATTTTTCAAAAGATAGAGCCGATAGCAAATTATATTTCATCTGATTTGTTAACCTGCTGAGAAATTAGATAAACATTCAATGAATGCATAAATTTTAATTTCTCAATCAAACAATAGTAGATAATAATAGCAAATGAGTACTTGCTCGGCAAATTCAAATTTTTTTTTTATAAATAATATTCTTTATAGAATCTATCGGTATAATAGATTCAATCTCAATCAAAATTTTGAGATTATTGAGCGAAGTTACTCTTAAAATAGCAACATACAACTATCCATGCGAGAATATAGGTCTAAGAAAATAAACCCTTACACATTTTAAAGTCTATCCTTAACCTTTGTAAATTATATTTGCATGAAAAATTCTTATTGAAAAATATCTTCCGCTAAAAGTAAGCAGTCATTTTGCGTTAGAAATTTGTATCACAATATGTGACATATACACTTTAACACCAATATGATTATCAGTGATGATCACTACTTCAATCACTCTTGTGGTCAGTTACATAATTATCAATTTAGTATCATTGCCCTAGCATTTTGATTAATAATCTATAATAACAATATACGGGCACCTAAATATAGAATGCCATTAAATTTTAAAGAATTCAGAAATTCAGTAGGATATATAACATATTCAAAGTCAGCATTTATTGATGATTTGCAAATAGTATTAGAACTTAAGTATATTTTTTCCTCTATTCGAACCAAAAAAAGTAAAGATAGATTTATTTCATCCATCGCTTCATTGTATTAATAGCTCGTTCTTTTAAATATGTGGGACTATTATAATTTTCTTCAAACTTTTGATAAATTATCAAAGAAATGTTCTTCATATATTTTTTTTCTAGACTTTTCATAAATAATCATTCAGAATTTTGCTTCTTCACCCTCCTATAATGCAACAACAGGTATTTCTCCAAAATCTTTTTACCAAAATTTTGCACTTTTTTTTTTTTTTTGATTCATCATCCACATTGTTATTTAGCAACCATATAATTTTTTTAGAAAAGATTTTACAATATTTTCATAAATACGAGTGGTTAGTTATCAACATTGATCATTTATTCTCGATTTCCTCCAAGGACAATGGTAGGAATCTATCTAAAATCTCCGTCAAGAAGCATAATTTTACTATCAAATGGTAGTTTTCATCATTTGAATCCTTACTTTTCAAAATATCTTTTAAAAACTTATTAAGAGTTTCAAAATAGGTTTTGTGATTCATTGGAATTTCATCCTAAACTATCAAATTTGTAAATTCAATTAACTTGCATTTCTTTTTTGATTTTGCATATAGAGCATTTATATATTTAATAGATATTTTAAACTACTATTCTACCTCCATACAACAAAAGTGATGCAACTTCTGAAGAAGCAATGGTAAGAACAACCTTTTTTTTCAGAACGTATCCTTGAAACTATTGTTTGTCAGAGAGAGGTTTTGTGCTTCCATGACCATAGACTAAAAAAAGAGCCCACCTTTATAGCTGTTCATTGTATCTAAAACCTCATAATAAATTATTTTTTGTTCACCATTCAAACCTTCAAAAAACATTGAGTGTTCCAGCTGGCGGTCGGAAATGTTGAAATCTAATTCTTTTTTCAATAATCCATTATGTATTTCTTCTATAATAATTCTCTTAGGGATCCGAAGATTGTACTTAACCAATGAGACACAATTTCTGCTAAATAATTTTTCCAATTCCAAGAGAACATAATTTTTCGGCTGTGATTTCGAATCCTATAAATTAGGAAGTTGTAAAATGTTCCTTAACCTGCAAATAATATCATCTCCAAACATTTATTTTCCAATGCATCTCCAATAATCTAACTTAATCAGCTACTTCACATAAAAGCTATCTTAGTTCGATATGGTTGCCTAGTGCAAAGCTTCATTTAATGCTTCATACTATTTTTTATCATCACCTAATAGACCAAGTACATTATATATGTTGACGCAGAATCTAGTCATCATCGGAAGTAGCTAGAGTGGAGGTGGACAAGGTCACCATCGGGGACCTGCAAAATAAAGTCCCATCCGAAGTCGATGGAAGGTAGCTTCGACAGGACCCTCCGATGATCAAGTTAGCTTTGGCCAACAGGAATGGAGTGCTCGAGAATGATTTTCGCAGAGCTTAGAGTAGAAGAGAACTTAGAGCATAGAAATCAGAGGCTAAAGTTAGCGTATCAAGAGGATCCTTTTTATAGGCGGAGCTTGATGGTGACAGTTGTAGCCGCATGCTGGCGGACTGCTCGAGGTCCGGCGGAGTCAGTCCCAGGAGAAGGCGCCATCTGCAGTGGATTGATGGTGACAGTCATCGTCGCCTGGTAGCGGATCGCTGTCGCTTGCGGTAGACTGATGGTGATGGCTGCAGCTGTCTCGATACTGAGCCGCTCGGGGCCGAATGAAGGGTTGAAGGGCTTCAACGTGTATCCATTTCGGAGGAGTTCGGACTCCTAAAGAGGAAGCTTGGAGGGAGTTTGGCTCTCATAAGCATCTGGCTGGAGGAGTGCGGCTAAGGCTCGATCGCTGGGGAGTTCGGTAGGAGCTCGGTCGGTCGAAGGGGGTGTCTGGGAGGAGTCCGACTCCTGAAGAAGTCCGACCGAAGGATGTCTGGGATGAGTCCAGCTCCCGAAGAAGTCCGACCGAAGAAGAAGCTTGGAGGGAGTTTGGCTCTCGTAGGCATCTGACTGGAGGAGTGCAGCTAAGGCTCGATCGCTGGAGAGTTTGGTAGGAGCTCGGCCGACCGAAGGGAGTGTCTGGGAGGAGTCCGGCTCTTGAAGAAGTCCGACTGAAGGATGTCTGGGACGAGTCCAGCTTCCAAAGAAGTTCGGCCAAAGAGGAAGCTTGGAGGGAGTTTGGCTCTCATAGGCATCTAGTTGGAGGAGTGCGGCTAAGGCTCGACTGCTGAGAGTTCAGAAGGAGCTCGACCGCTGAGGAGTCCAACAGGGGGATGACCGTCGAGGAGTTCGCTAAGAAGTTCGACCGAGGGACGACTGCTGAGGAATTCGACCTCTAGGAGTTCGAAGGAGCTCGGTCGGTTGAGCAGTTCGGCCGAGGGATGATTGCTGAGGAGTTCTATCGCTGGGAGTCCGAAGGAGTTCAGCCGACTGAGCAGTTTGGTCGAGGGACGACTACTGAGGAGTTCGACCGTTGGAAGTCCGAAGAAGTTCGGCCGACTAAGACCCGACCACTGCATTTGGTCGGCCCTAGGAGTTCGGCTAAGACCCATCCGTTGAAGCTCTTTCATGGCTACTGGTTGCATTAGGCAGAGCATCAAACTAGATTTTGATAGGAGCGGAGTTTATCCCCAACAATAGTCCCCCCACTTTCGAGTTCGAAACTCGAAGGAAGGGAGTGCAGAAAAGGCGACTGCCAAAGTCTTCTTCCGAGCTCCGTGCTGGTTCAGATCCAAGCTCGGGGGAGATCTCATCTCCAGCTAAAGTTGAAGCCTAGGGAAGATCCCATCTCCAATCGAGGTTGAGGTAGGCCTCGTCTCCTGCGACCAAGGTCGGAGGTTGAGCTCCTCGGGGGGTGATATTGTCTTCAGCAGCCGAGGCTGACTCGGAGAAGGTCTTCTCTCCTGCAGCCGCGGTTTAACACGGGCTCTCGGGAGAGATCTGATCTCTGGTTGAGGTTGACACGGTCGCTCGGGAGAGATCTTATCTCTGGGCAAGGTTGTCTCCGAGCTTATCTCTGCCCGAGGTTGTTGCGGGCCGAGGAAGTCACGGTCGGTCGAAAGAGATCTTATCTCTGATGAAGGTTGACTCGGTCGTTCGGAGGAGATCTTATCTCCTGTGCCCGAGGTTGATGGAGATCCTATCTCCTATTAGACTTCGAAGGTCGGATTTCGACTTTGCTCGCATTAGGACGAGGTTCTCCTCTTATTCCTAGCAGGTTGTGGGGGCACATAAGGGCCGCTGTCAGGGCCTCTCCCCCCATCTCGTCTAAGGTGAACGAGGCCTTCGACTTTGCTCGCATTAGGATGAGGTTCTCCTCCTATTCCTAACGGGCTGTGGGGGCACATTCAGACCGTCGTCCATCTTCCTCCATCTCGTCTAAGGTGAACGAGGTCTTCGACTTTGCTCGCATTAGGATGAGGTTCTCCTCCTGCTCCTAATAGGTTGTGGGGGCATATTTGAACTGTCGTCCGTGCTTCTCCTCCCATCTCATCCTTTGTGAACGAGGCCTTCGACTTTGCTCACGTTAGGACGAGGTTCTCCTCTTGTTCCTAATGGACTGTGGGGGTACATTTGGACCGTCGTCCGTCTCCCCCCATCTCATCTAAGGTGAACGAGGCCTTCAACTTTGCTCGTGTTAGGATGAGGTTCTCCTTCTATTCCTAATGGGCTGTGGGGGCACATACGGACCGTCGTCCGTGCCTCTCCTCCCATCTCATCCTTTGTGAACGAGGCTTTCAACTTTACTCGCATTAGGATGAGGTTCTCCTCCTATTTCTAATCGACTGTAGGAGCATATATGGACCGTCGTCTGCGCCTCTCCCCCTGTCTCATCCTTTGTGAACGAGGCCTTCGCTCGGAAGAGATCTTATCTCTGATCGAGGTTGTCATCGGTCGCTTGGAAGAGATCTTATCTCTGGCCGAGGTTGAAGGTCTTTGACCTGCACGTGTTAGGATGAGGTTCTCCTCTTGTTCCTAACACGGTAACTATTGACCGCTTCTTTCCTATCATCACATAGTTTTTGCACCCAGAAACAATATTATTTATTGGAGGAGAATTTTACTGAGGGGAAGTTACTCACAGCATATCCCCATTTCAGGGTCGTGGGGGCGTTGTTCGTTTGGATTTCCTTGGGCAGTAAGGCTCGGGCCGGACGACCTCCTCTATCTCGTGCTGGCCTTCTCAATTTGGAGCAAGCTTCTCTTAGCTTTGTCGCTGGAAGACGACGAATCGTCGATGTACCAAGCTCCTCCTAGGGGTAACGTTGATGACGCCGTGAGGCGGCCGACCTCCATGTCATTTCTGGCTATGGTAGCACCCTTGGCCGATCTTCCGCTTCAAGCTGGCATCAAAGAAATTTACCTAGCCGCCCCTTTCTGACGAGCTCCTCAATTTTATCTCGGAACTGAATGTATTCCTCAGTGTCGTGGCTGTGGTCGCGATGGTAGGAGCATTGCTTGCTTCGATCGTGCATGTTTGGGGGAGACCGTAGTCCTTCTGGCCTTGGCAGCTCTTTCTTAATCTCCATGAGAATTTGAGTTCAAGGAGCGTTGAGGGGGGCGTAGTCGTGGAACCTTTTGGAAGGAGGACTTCTTCGCGCCCTTCTGTCGGGGCTTCCTCGGTGGCGAGCTTGAAAAGTTTGGGCCTTGCATGCGCTGGGGAGGTCGTGAGTGCGGCCGAACTTTCCATGGAATCTTCTATGAGAGAACTTCATTTTTCCTTTGTCGGGGCTTCCTTGGAGTCATACTTGAGAGGGAGTTTGGCCTCGCTTGCGCCGAACTTCATTCCGATGATTAGCTTTGAGGGAGAGTTCAGCCTTGCTTCCGCCGAATTTCATTTCAATAATGAGCTTCGAGGGGGAGTTCAGCCTCGCTTGTGCCGAAGTTCATTCCACTTTTTCATGAAACCTTCCATGGAAGAACTTCATGCCCTTTTGTTGGGGCTTCCTTGATGATGAGCTTCAAAGGAAGTTCGGCCTCGCTTGCACGGGGAGGTCGTGGATGTGGCTGAACTTCCTATGGAACCTTCCATGGGAGAACTTCATGCCCCTTTATCGGAGCTTCCTTGATGGCGAGCTCGAGGTGAAGTTCGGCCTCACTTGCGCTGGGGAGGTCGTGGATGCGGCCGAACTTCATTCTGCCTCCTTACGAAACCCTCTGTGGGGGAACTTCATGCTTCTTTGTCCGGACTTCCTTGATGATGAGCTCGAGGGGGTTTGGTTCTGCTTGCATCAAACTTTATTTCGCTTTGGGGGAGCTCGGCTTTGCTTGCCCGAACTTCATTCCACTTTCTCGCTCGGCTTTGCTTGCCCGAACTTCATTCCATCTCCTGTGAATTCTTTATAGGGGGTTTCGTTGATGATGCACTCAAGGGGGAGTTCGGTCTCGCTTGCATCGAACTTCACTCCACCCTTCTGTGAAGACAGGAGGACTTCATGCTTTTTTGTCGAGGGTTCTTGATGGCGAGTTCGAGGGAGAGTTCATCCTCGCATGTGCTAGGAGGTTGAGAACGCGGCCAAACTTTGTTCCGCCCTCCTTGATGGTGAGTTCGGTGGCGAGCTCGGCGGCCTCATACACGCCAAACTTCTTTCCGCCCTCCTGGGTGAACTTCATGCCCTCTTGGTCGGGGCCCCCTTGATGGGGAGTTCGACAGTGAGCTCGGTGGCCTCGCACACACCAAACTTCTTTCCACCCTCTTGGGTGAACTTCATGGTAGCTTGGTTGGGGCCTCCTTGATGGGGAGTTTGGCGGCGTGCTCGGCGGCCTCGTACACGCCGAACTTCTTTCCGCCCTCCTGGGTGAACTTCATGCCCTCTGTTTCCCCTTTCCAAGGGCGATTGGCATTATAGACCAAATGCTTTTCCTCAAGGCCGGTTCCTAGCATCCTCAAAGCAGATTTGCTGGCAAAGTCTTCGCCAGAAGCTGTTGCACGGTTTATATCATCTCGGCGAGGGCACGAACTTGTTGGACCAGTAGTTTGAACAGCTCCATATCTATGGTGGCTTCAGATAGAATCGAGGCTGCCGGGGCTGAAACGAGAGCAGATGGACCTGGCATGGGGGCCGCCAACCGTCGAGTTGAAGCTCTCCTGGGAGGTATTTTCTCTTCAAAAAGAACTCTAGAGAGGAAGAAGAGAGATTTTCATGGAGGGAAGAGAGAAATCATCGCCGAGCACTCCTTTAAGAACAAGGGGACCTCGAAGGTTCAAGCCCTTCTTCTAGCACCATTCTGTTGACGCAGAATCTAGTCGTCGCCGATAGCAGCTGGAGCGGAGGTGGATGAGGTTGCCATCGGGGACCTGCAAAATAAAATCCCATATGGAGTCGGTGGGGGGTGGCTCCGGTAGGATCCTCCAACGATCAAGTCAGCTCTGGCCAACAGGAATGGAGTGCTCGAAAATGATTTTCGTAGAGCTTAGAGTAGAAGAGAACTTAGAGCATAGAGATCAGAGGTTAGAGTTAGCGTATCAGAAGGATCCTTTTTATAGGCAGAGCTTGATGGTGACAGCTGTAGCCGCGTGCTGGTGGATCGCTCGAGGTCCGACGGAGTCAGTCCCAAGAGAGGGCATCGTCTGCAGCAGGTTGATAGTGACTGCCATCGCTCGAATGAAGGGTTGAAGGGCTTCGACGTGTACCCATTTCGGAGGAGTTCGGACTCCTAAAGAGGAAGCTTGGAGGGAGTTCGGCTCTCATAGGCATTTGGTTGGAGGAGTGCGGTTAAAGCTCGATCGCTGGGGAGTTCGGTAGGAGCTCGACCGACTGAAGGGGGTGTCTGGAAGGAGTCTGGTTCCTGAAGAAGTCCGACCAAAGGATGTTTGGGATGAGTCCAGCTCCCGAAGAAGTTCGATCGAAGAGGAAGCTTGGAGAAAGTTTGGCTCTCGTAGACATCTGGCTGGAGGAGTGCGGTTAAGGCTCGATCGCTGGATAGTTCGGTAGGAGCTCGGTCGGCCGAAGGGGGTGTCTGGGAGGAGTCCGGCTCCTGAAGAAGTTCGGTCGAAGGATGTCTGGGACGAGTCCATCTCTTGAAGAAGTCCGACCAAAGAGGAAGCTTGGAGGAAGTTCGGCTCTCGTAGGCATCTGGCTGGAGGAGTGCGGCTAAGGCTCGGCTGCTGAGAGTTCGGAAGGAGCTCGGCCATTGAGAAGTTCGGCAGGGGGACGACCGTCGAGAAGTTTGCTGAGAAGTTCGGCCGAGGGATGACTGCTGAGGAATTCGACCGCTAGGAGTTCGAAGGAGCTTGGCCGACTGAGCAGTTTGGCCAAAGGACGACTGCTGAGGAGTTCGGCCGCTGGGAGTCTGAAGGAGTTCGATCGGCTGAGCAGTTCGACCGAGGGATGACTGCTGAGAAGTTCGACCGCTGGGTGTCTGAAGGAGTTCGGCCGGCTGCAGGAGTTTGGCTAAGACTCGTCCACTGAAGCTCTTCCGTGGCTACTGGTTGCATTAGGCTGAGCATCGAACTAGACTTCGGCAGGAGCAGGGTTTACCCCTAATAATATACAAATTGATATGTAGGATAAATAATATCATTTACAGTATGAATTTCTTTATAATTTCTCGATCCTTTCACCACATTGAAAAACATTATTAAATAATATAATTCAACTGAATTGAGATGCATGTGAATAATTCTACCAATTCTATTTCTTTGTTTTCTTCTTAACCAAATCTTATCTTTTGGGTTCTATATCCATTTTGTAGGAAATTCTGAGTAAGTTTTGTACATCTTCAAAAGATTTGTTAGCTTGCATCCGCAAGTGAACATAGTTTTTTCAACATCATTTTTGCAAAACAAAGGGAAGAGCTTGATTTTTATGGTAAATTATTATGTTTATACACCACAAACAACCAACTATTCAATAATTGGTTCTTTAAAATATTTATTAAATTGAAATAGTCTTCATGCTGCTTCATATGCCGATAGATATCTACATTCTAAATAGATTTTTTATTTCTTCAACATCTTCATATCACTATTCTTCAGCATCATTATTAATTATTACATTTTTTGTTATGAATTCTATCATACCTTTATTTGTATATTCGAATATATATTTAATCATCTTGGATTTGTTATACCACTCAATACTAATATTTGCCTGATATAACACAACAAATCTGTTATCAAGTTCAATACCATTTTTGATAATACGATGTTAGTTATCTTGTCTTTTATAAACAACAATCCATTTTTATCTATTGTTATTTCAGTTTGAAATTTTTTTGAGCATTGCCCTCTAACCATACATGGAGACTTTTGGTTTGCTAAACCACTTGGACCATGCATCATAAATTTCACAATACTTTCATATTTGATTTGATTATCATTTTTATTTGGTATTTCCATATAAATTATGGAATCTATGTCCAATGCCCTTGATGAAGAAAAAATCCTTTACATCTGAATCATATTCAGATAGAGACCAGGAAGAATAGATTTAAGTTTAAAAAAATTTATAATAATTATGAAAATATACCTCAATACACAGTGGAAATAAAACCAAGGTGCTTAAAATTTTGCAACGCTTTGTGAGATCCAAAAGCATGGACCCTCTCCTTCATATGCATGCCTTACAATGTAGAAGAGAGGGAAGATTTGGGGCATCACAACAAAGAAGAGGAAGAGGAGAGGGGTGGCAAATCAAATCTTCCTCCAAGAAGAGCTCAAATGCCAAGAAGAAGAAGAGAGAAATCCTTAAGGCTCTCTCTCTCTCTCTCATGCCAAGCCTTGCTCACACCCACGAGCCTTAGGATCTCTAATCCCACACTTAGGGGTCCTTCTCCTTTTATAGATGAAGCCTAAAATCCGATTGAATCCCCATCAAATAAGAATTCCAATCATAACTACTTTAACTAGTCAAATCCTACTCCAAGTAGGAGACCTAAGATGATCTCCTAATCTCATTAGGAGATGTAGTTGGCGCCAACCTTTGGGCCTTACTTTGTGCCCCCTAAACCAAGGCTCATGGCTGGATAACTCCAAGCCCAATACTCTCTTGGTTGGTTATATATAAGAGAGAATCTCAATGGTCAAAGGTAATGTTTGACCAAATCAAATTTGATTCAAATTGGGTCAAATTTGAATCCGATTCGAACTTGCTTCGAACTCAATTTGAATAGACTATCTAACCCTAATCTAATTAGGATTTTAGGTCCAAGTCTAACTTAGATAATTGACCAATTATCTTTAATTAAATCAAGCCTAATTAATTTAGATATGATCTAAAATAATCATGACTTGAAATCAATCTCTTATCAATCCTTAGATCTTTTTAGGTCAAATTCATCTCCAGAATTAATCTTGAACCTCATGGCTAGTGCTAGCCAGGCATAGTCAGCATTTAACTCCATATGACTATCAACTTAATTTTCAATTAAGTAAATCTATTTGTTCAATCAAGTCAATCGCTTTCAAATTGAACATATAGATGTTAGGTCAATTTTGTTCTACGTTGCATGAATTATGTGCATGACTCTATAGGTTCGAATACTAAGTTGGTAGTATAGAAACTAATTTTCTGTATTAATCGAAATAACTATCTAGTAATGATATCTAACATCCGGATAGGTTGAATGATTGTAAAGTAATATTCAAGAACCTTGGCATATGGTTATTGCATAATTCATCCTTTTGATCCTTAATGCTCAGGATGACCTCGGATTTAACTATCAACCTTGGAACAGTGATCTATATTGTATTTCAATCTTTCTTAAATCCTGTGACAATCATATAGATTATCTTGGCTAAGATTTTACTGAATTAAAATATAGTAAAGCATTATCTCCTATTGGGGGTAAACCCCGCTTCCGTTGTAGTTCGGCCTAATGTTCAGCCAAATGTAGCTTATAATCGTAGAAGAGCTTCAATCGCAATATCTCCATCAGCTGAATTTCTTCAGCCAGATTACTCCATCTCAGGCAGGCTCTTTTCGACATTCCTCCAACTGACCTTCTCCGATTGTGAGTCTTTCGGACTTCTCCTTCAGCCAGACTCCTCCATCAGTCGGTCTCCTTCCAGACTTCATCCTCAATCGAACTTCTCCATCAGTCGAACTCCTTCTGAATCCTTCCAGCATACCTCTTTTCGAATTCCTCCAATGGATTTCTTTTAGGATTTCTTTAGTAAACTTTCAAACCCCTTCCGACTGAACTCCATGCAGTCATCTGAAAGGACCTCCATGCCCATGCAGATCCAGCAATCTACACAACATAAACACACTTATACACAGACGACCTTGAAGGAGTCCAAACTCTCCTGAAATTGATAAAACTTGAAGCTCTTTGCCATCAACGCCTACCTCCTCCGAACTTCAACTATTAAATTCCAACGGACTGGCACGTCATGACAACAGACACCATCCTCCGTAACAAACTCTACATGGCTCCGAATGGCCCATTACTCGACAGTTACGGCTGTCACCATCAGTTTGTTATAGGCTCCATTTATAAAAGAGATCCTCTAGATACGTTTTTTCTGGGCACTCCTCTCCCTCGAGCACTCCATTTCTGTTGACTAAAAGAGCTGATTTGATCATCGAAGGATCTTGCTGGAGCCACCACCTCCGACTCTGAACGAAATTTATTTTGTAGATCATCGATGATGGCCTCGTCTTCTCTGATTCCAGCCTTGAATCTGATGTCAACCAGATTTCTCACTAACAGAATTGACGCTGGAGGAAGGGACCTCTTTCTCTTGAGGTGCTCTTATTTTTAAAGGAGTGCTCAGTGGAGATCACTCTCCTTCCCCTTAGAGTTTCTTTTTTTTTTAGTCAATCTCATGAGGATGCCTCCCAGAAAGGCTTTCACCCGACGGTCGATAACCTCCACGGTTAGATCTCATCCAGATCTGCCCACCCCTGTCTCATCCCTAGCATCTCAAGTTTCACCAGCGGTAATGTTGGACGTAGAGCAATTTAAGTTGCTGGTTTAATAGGTTAGGAGCCTCACTGAAGCAGTGCAGGCCATGCTACAACAGCAACCTCCGATGTCGGTCCGATCGGAGCAAGCTTCTTTGGAACTTCAGGATCTAGTTTAGGGATGATCGACTTGGGTGAGTTAGCCGATCACCTCTGAGAAAGGAAAGCAGAGGGCGGGGAGCCCCTGCTCTAACCATGACTCTACCTCTGAAGGAACTCTATCCCCGTTTAGCCAAAAAACTTCGAAGATCCACGATCGCAAAGATCTTTTAGATCAAAAGTTGTAAGAAATGACCGACAGATTGAGAAACTCCGTCATGCTCCCTTCTCTTACGATAATGATATCTGCACCGATCCTTCTTTCTCTCATCAAATCATGCAGGAATCGATCCCGTTGAACTTCAAGCTCCCATAGTTTGAGAGCTACGATGGGACCACTGATTCGATCAACCATCTAGAGGCCTTTCAGACTATGATGCTACTGCACGATGCATCAGATGCCATCTTATGTCAAGCTTTTTTATCTACTTTGAATGAAGCAGAAAGAAACTGGTACTCAACACTGAAGTCAGATATGATCTTCTCTTTCGATCAGATGAGCCACCAATTTGCAGCTCACTTCATCAGTAGCTGATGTTCCTGATGAGGCTCGAATTTTCTCATCCATATCAAGCAGAAGGAAGGAGAGTTCATTCGGGCCTATATCAACCACTTCAATGCTGTTGCTTTGGAGGTCCGAAACTTGGATTGGTCCATTGCAATGGCCGTACTAAAGGACGACCTCCAAAAGAACGATCTGCTATTCTCCCTAAAGAAGAAGTATCCCAGAAATTTTACTGATATGCTGGCTCGAACTAACGATTACATTTGGATGGAAGAGGCCTTCATGGTAAAGGATGAAGAAGTCATGAGAGAGCAGCAGGTGGGTGATTCAAGCAAGCCCACAGTTGAAGAAAAGCAAGCAAAGCTCGACCGCGCTCTAGAACTCCTCCTGAGTGCAGACGAGCCCAAACTCCTCCTCGAACTTATCGTCAGAGAAGCCCGGATCAAAGGGCATGGTGGAACTCTCTCCCTAGAAGGTTCCACATCTATGCTCCCCTTAATGCTCCGAAGACTCAAGTCCTGATGGAGATCAAGAAGCAGTTGCTAAGGCTGGAGAAGATGCGGTCTCATCCCGATAAGTAAAATTCTAGCAAGTACTCTCTACCATTGTAACCATGGTTACGATACTAAGGAATGCATCCAGCTCCAAGACGAGATCGAGAAGCTCGTCAGGTGAGGTCGGCTTGATCGATTCCTGCGATGTCGACCTGAAGTAAGAAAAGATTGGCCAAGGGCATTGCCCTAGCCTGAACCATCAAGGAAAGAAGAGCAGTTAGGAGATCGGCCATCCCTCGGCTTCATCAACACCATTTCTAGGAGACTTTGGTAGGAAGAGGCTGGCGGATCGGCAAGGAAAGAGAAGAAGTGAAGGACTGAAGAACCAATAATTTTCACTGATGAAGATGCTCAAGGAGTTCAGTTCTTGCATAATGAAATGATTATAATCTCTCTAAACATTGCTGACTATGATATATGCTGCATTCTAATAGATAATGGAAGCTCTGCTGATGTCTTATTTTATGATGCTTTCTCTAAAATGTCTATACCGAATAACCACCTGGGATCTGAGTTCCTCATTGGTGGGTTTCACTAGCGATGCTATGCCAGTTGAGGAAATAATAACACTAACTATGACTATAGAACAATACCCTAAATGGGCCAGAGCGTAGGTCGATTTTTTGGTAGTAAAAGCTTCCTTTGCTTACAACACAATTCTTGGATGACCTGGTCTGAATGCACTTCGAGCGGTTGTATCCACTCATTACCTCAAGATGAAGTTTCCAACAGGTCATGGGATTGGGGAGGTCAGAGGAGATTAAGCTCTGGCAATGCATTGCTACTTCATTGCCCTGTAAAAAGGTGGCCAACTCAGCCTTTGCCTAGTCGATGGGTTGGATATTCGCGACGACCTTACTGAGGAGTGGAGTGAACCCATGGAGGATCTGGTGGCTATCTCTCTAAATGATAAAAACACAGAACACATGGTGCAGATTAGCTCTAGCTTGGACGAAGAAGTTCGAAAGAAGCTCGTTGCCTTCTTGTGGAAGAATGCCGACATTTTTGCTTGAGTCCCCGCAGACATGCCAGAAATTAACATCGAGGTCGTGGAGCATCGGCTAGCTGTTGATCCCAAATGTAGACCAGTGAAAGAAAAAGTTCAAAGCCATACACCAAAAAGATAGGAGGCGATAGCAAATGAAGTGGACAAACTCCTTAAAGCTGGGTTCATTCGAAAAGTCAAGTATCCAAGTTGGGTCTCCAATGTTGTCCTAGTCAAGAAGGCCAACGACAAATGAAGAATATGCATAGACTTCAAAAAGCTAAATAAAGCCTATCCAAAAGATAGTTACCTCCTACTCAGAATTGATCAATTGGTTGATGCAACTTTGGGTTATGAGCTTCTCACCTTTATGGATGCCTTCTCCAGCTATAATCAAATCCGAATGGCACCGAAGGATGAGGAGAAAATTACTTTTATTACTGACCGTGGTCTTTATTGTTATAGGGTCATGCCCTTTGGGCTAAAAAATGTAGGCATGACATATCAGCATTTGGTCAATAAGATTTTTAGAGAGCAGATCGACCGTAACATGGAGGTTTATGTAGACAACATGCTTGTCAAGAGTCCAACTTCGATCAGTCACGTAGCCGATCTTGAAGAGACCTTCAACGCTCTCTGAAGATATAAGATAAAGTTGAATTCGACCAAGTGTGCCTTCAGAGTAACCTCGAAAAAATTTTTGGAGTTCATGGTCTTCAGGTGGAGAATCGAGGCCAACCCGGAGAAGATCCGAGCGATTCAAAAAATGACTATCCCGAAATCAATAAAGAAAGTTCAACGTCTAATCAAAAATGTGGCATCTTTGAATTACTTTGTCTCGAGATCGACTGAGCGGTGCATGCCTTTCTTTCAGGCCCTCAAACAACTAAAGAACTTCTGCTGGACTACGGAATGCCACCAAAAGTTTGAAGAGCTCAAAAGCTACCTCGGCTCACCTCCTCTACTGGCTAAGCCCAAACTTGGAGAAGGATTATTTCTATACTTGGCAGTCTCTCCAACAGCCCTCGCAGTGGTTTTAGTTAAAGAAGAGGCGAAAATGCAGCGGTCGATCTATTATATAAGCCGAGTCATGAGGGATGCAGAGACTAGATACACTAAAGTAGAAAAATTAACTTACATTCTTCTGATTGCAGCTAGGAGACTTTGGCCCTACTTTCAGGGGACCACAATAACACTCCCCACTAATCAGCCAATCAAGGCAGTTCTTCACCGAACAGATGCCTCTGGGAGAATCACGAAGTGGACAATTGAGCTCATAGAGATCGACATCAACTATCAACCTCGACCATCGATCAAAACTCAGATATTAGCCAATTTTATAATTGAATGCACGATCTCAGATGATGCCGAACCTGAGCAGAATGAGGCCAGTATTCCATGGCTACAACTGAGCTTCTCCGAAGAAAGAGCGGATCTTCTCGACGATTTCTGGGCCTTATATGTGGATGGCTCTTTCAATGCTTTCGGTGTAGGAGCTGAACTGATCTTGATCAATTCGGAAGGGATTATTATTGAGTATGCACTACGTTTTGAGTTTTCTGCAACAAACAAGGAAGCAAAATATGAAGCTCTAATAGCGGGGTTGAAGATAGCAAAAGAACTAGAAGCAGATCAGCTCCAAGCTTATAGTGATTCGTAGTGGATAGTGGGATAGGTCAGCGATGATTACAAGGCTCGGAAGAAAAATATAAGAAGATACCTTAAGAAAGTAAAGAGCTTGACCCCAGTATTCAATAGTTTTAATATCCAGCAGATCCCAAGGATGAAAAATGTCAAAGCCAACCTTCTATCCAAATTGGCCGCATTTGCCCCCAATGAACTTCCGAAGAAAGTATACTTTGAAGTACTGAAATACCCTAGTTTGGAAGAGCTGCTGACTGCCATGCAGATTGATCATGAGCCCTACTGGATTGATCCATTGACTACTTATCTTAGAGGTGAAACTCTCCCTCCCGACCTAAAGGAAGCTTGAAAGTTGAGAAACCAAGCCTTCCGATATATACTTTACGAAGACAAACTGTATGAGAGATCATATTCTTTACTGCTTTTAAGATGTTTTCGACCTTCCGAGGCCAACTTAGCATTATAAGAGGTGCATGAAGGAATCTGTGGAAACCATCTGGATGCTAGATTTCTATCTCACAAGCTGCTTCGATAAGATTATTATTGGCCGACTATGCACCATGATTGCATTGAATATATTAGAAAGTGCAACTACTATTAAAGAAATGCAAATATACAAAGACAGTCGGCCTCCGAGCTTACCCCACTAAGCGCCCCTTGGCTATTTGCACAATGGAGAATGTATATACTTGGCCCCTTCCCGACGGCACTCGGATAATGGAAGTTTCTCTTAGTTGCAATCGACTACTTCACCAAATGGATCAAGGCCAAACCCCTGGCAAAGATTACTAAAGCCAAAGTGCAAGACTTCGTCTAAAAGTTGATTGTTTGTAGATTTGGCCTACCCCGAACCCTTATTACAGACAATGGGTGATAATTTGCTGAAAAAAAGTTTGCTGAGTTTTGTGAAGATTTGAACATCTCTCATAACTTTGCGTCAGTAGCTCATCCACAAGCGAACGGTGAAGCAGAAGTGATAAATAGAATTTTATTACAAGACATCAAGGTAAGGCTTGAAAGAGCAAGGGAGACTTGAGTGGACGAGCTTTATCATGTCCTATGGGCATACCGAACTACTCAAAAGCTGCCAACTGGAGAAACATCGTTCACTCTGACTTTTGGAATGGAAGCAGTCATTCCGATAGAGCTCAAGCTGCCACTGGCATGGGTTGTAGCCTTCAGTGAGCAATGCAATTCATAGGACCTCAGAGCAAATCTCGATCTGTTGGAGAAAAAATGAGAAGAAGCCCAAGTTTGAATGGCTGCTTATAGACGAAGAGTGGTCCGCTACTATAACTCCAGAGTCAAAAAAAAAATATTCAAAGTGGGGGACTTGATACTTCGACGAGCAACCATTTTATAATCTTAAAACCAAGGAAAGCTCATCCCAAACTAGAAAGATCCTTACGAAGTCAAAGAGGTCGTCCAGTCTGAAACTTATTACTTGAAGAAGCTCGGAGGCACTGATCTACCATGCCCATAAAGCTCAGAGAACTTACGCATGTACCATCAATAATCTCATTTCAATAAAATCTTCTTATTTTAATATCTTCGATCTTGGTGCAAAATTTTCATGATAGAAAATAGCCTTTCGAACTTTATCATTAGACGAAGTTAGCCCTATTAGGAACAGGAGGAGAACCTCATCCTAATATTGAGTTAAAGTGAAAATCTTGATTATTTAAGCTAGGATGCGGGGAGAGGCCCCTTCAATAGCCCTTTTGTGCTTCTATAGCCCTGTTAGGAATAGGAGAAAAATCTCATCCTAATATTGAGCTAAAGCAAAGACCTCAGTTACTTAAGTCAGGATGCAGAGAGAGGCTCCTTCAATGGCCCTTTTGTGCCCCTATAGTACTGTTAGAAATAGGAGGGGAACCTCGTCCTAACATTAAGCTAAAGCAAAGACCTCGGTTACTAAGTCGGGATGTGGGAAGAGGCCCCTTCAATGGCCCTTTTGTGTCTCTATAGTTCTGTTAGGAACAGGAGGGGAACCTTATCTTAACATTAAGCTAAAGTGAAGATCTCAGTTACTTAAGCCAGGATATGGGGAGAGGCCTTTTCAACGGTCCTTTTGTGCCCATATAGCCCTGTTAGGAATAGGAGGAGAATCTCATCCTAACATTGAGCTAAGGTGAAGACCTCGATTACTTAAGTCGGGATGCGGAGAGAGGCTCTTTCAACGATCCTTTTATGCTTCTATAATCCTGTTAGGAATAGGAGGAAAACCTTATCCTAACGTTGAGCTAAAGTGAAAATCTCGATTACTTAAGTTGGGATTCGGAGAGAGGCCTTTTCAACAGTCCTTTTGTGTTCCTATAGCTCTGTTAGGAATAGGAGGAGAACCTCGTTCTAATATTGAGCTAAAGCGAAGACCTTGGTTACTTAAGCTGGGATGCTGGGAGAGGCCCTTTCAACGACTCTTTTGTGCCCCTATAGCCCTGTTAGGAATAGAAGGAGAACCTCATCCTAACATTGAGCTAAAGCAAAGACCTCGATTACTTAAGTCGGGATGCGGGGAGAGGCTCCTTTAATGACCCTTTTGTGCCCCTATAGTCTTGTTAGAAATAGGAGGACCTCGTCCTAATATGAGCAAAGTCGAAGGTCTTGCTAATCTAAGCCAAGAAAAAAGAAGGGGAGGGGGGCCCATCCAGTGGTCCCAAACGAACCCCTGACCTAAAGCAAAAAGAAGAAAGAAATCCTTCATCGATCCTTACATGTATTTCTTCTACAATTATCTGACCATATGAGGCTCAAAAAAAAAATCGCTCCCAGGTCTGCAAAAAAGACCTCGGATAGGCATCCATAACAATCTCTTCATTAGAAGACAATGCAAAGAAAAATAAAGTAAAAAAAGTAGAGCCACGAGCAAGCTTCGAATTCGTGTGAAATAAAAATAATAAAAAAGATACCATTTTATTACAAAAATAAGTTCATTATAAGTAAAACATAGGTTGACAAGATCGATTATACTAAAAAAAAGGAAGAAAAAGAAAGGCCGCCAAAATTCTAGGAAGGGCCGGACTACTCAGACTTCGAACTGATGGCCATTACCAAAAATTCCTTTAGATGATCGATCTCCTCCTCAAGCTCCCTCCGTCTTATCATGTTATCGTGGAACATCTTGTCAGCTCGATGGTAGTTTCCCTTTGACTCTTGCAGCCTCCCTCTTAGGACCTCGAACTCGACCTCCACATCCTTGGTGGCC
This sequence comes from Cocos nucifera, assembly GCA_006176705.1. Taxonomy (NCBI): domain Eukaryota; kingdom Viridiplantae; phylum Streptophyta; class Magnoliopsida; order Arecales; family Arecaceae; genus Cocos; species Cocos nucifera. The sequence continues at coordinate 459,166 of QRFJ01000487.1, read as the reverse complement.
TGACGCTCACAAGTCAGCTCGAGCTTCAGCCATTGCACCTCAGCCTTTTCTACACCGACCGACTCTAAGAGTTTGCCAACGGTCCTCTTCAAGGAGGCGGTATCCTCGGCCTTCCTACTTGTACCAGCCTAGAAGCCATCATCAAGTTGTCATTGGAGTTGGGCTACTTCGTCGTTGGAGGCACGAAGCTTTTATTTTAGCTTGGATATCCTATCACTCCAGTCCAATCGATAAGTCTCATATATAAGCTCAGCATCATGCAGCTATTTTTGAAGTGCAGAGAACCTCATTGACCAGTCCCACTCAAATTGCATCTTGTTGGAGGACCACGATGAGCTCCCCTCCAGAAGTTGAATCTTCTCCTTTGCCACTTTGAGTTGAGTCTCGAGGGAGCTGATCTTTACCATTAGCGCCCAGAATTTGTCACTTGCATTCTTTCGGAGTTCGGCTAGCTCCCTCTCGAAGCTCTCCTTTCGAATGCTAAAACTCGCAGAGTTCTTCATGTGCAAGTTTCAGAGGCGAGTGATCTCTTTGGTCGCCTCTGAAGCATTCTTCCACAAAGCTTGAAGGTCATCCTCTGTCTTTTTCAACTTCTTCTTCAGATGATGGACTTCCTTCCTCCGACTTTTTATTAAAGGTTTCAGGGGAACCCCTTGAGGCAGTGGATCAGCATTGATGAGAGACTACACTCGAAGTATGGCAAATGCTCAAGGGTATAGACAAAAAAGAAATTCACTTTCATTTAATCAAAAATTTTGAGTGCAAAGTAAAAAAGAAAAAAGAGAAAAAATATACAACTACTCAAGGATATCAACCTCGAGAGGGACGATGGCAGACGAAGCCAGAGCGCTCTCGACTGCCTTGGGTTCTTGAACTGGCTCGGATGCCTCCACGACTGGTTCAGATAGGCCAAAAGTAGGTTTGATAGAGGAAGGGTTGACTGTGGTATCGGACGGTCCTGCTTCTACGTCGTCATCCTCCTCCTTCAGAAATTTGAGGTCGAGCTCGGGTAACCTCCAGGCTATCCTACCTTCATAGAGCTCGAAACCCTTGATGAACGTCTGCTGGCCGAATTTGACGTTGAGGTTCCTTATTTTGGAAGAGGTCTTGAACTCTTCCATGGCCTGGGTCATCACCTCCGAGATCGACTTCGCCATTTGGGCTTTCAGTTTGGCGACTTTAATCTCGGCTTTCTTCTTCCTCTCCTCTTTTAGGGCTAGTGCAGCCTTAAGTCCGATTGAGACGAACTCCTCTTTTTGAAGTATGCCCTGGAGACTCCCAATTTTTGCTGCCATCTCCTCTGCAAGCCGTTCAGCCTCGATGGTCTTTTCCTGAAGATGATCAACCTTGGCTCGAAGATCCTCCTGCACCTTCCATGCTTCTGCCTCCTAGCGACGTGCCCTCTTGATAAGAGTGAGCATTTGATGATCCGATTGCAACAGATAGTTGATGTTAAAAAAAGAAGAGAAGAAAAGAGCAGAAGATGAGAGAAAAAAGTTGAGCAATGGAGCGGTCACCTTGAGGAAGGTCCCAAGAGAACCCTAAATGAGCTATCGGGGGTCAAGATCGGCCATGCGGTCCACCACCTCCAGCATGATGAATTCGTCAGTTAAATCTCGGATGATCCCTGGGTCATCAAAAGAGTCTTCTCCTAATTCACCACGGTCATCGCTTGGCTCACCAGGATGAGCCTTGCAGAGCATTTTTGCGATTGCTTTCTTTTTCTTCTTTTCTTCTTCCATCTCTCCCTCAACAGAAAGCTCTGGAGCTTGATCTTCACTGGAAGGGCTCGAGGGCGAAGGAGGCATGAAACTTGCACCAACAGTGTCGACCTCAGTAGTTGGGGCAACCTCGATGCTGGCGGCAACCTCGAAAGCAGCGACAGTGGTGGTTGGGGCCGTAGAGCTTGGAGCGCTAACCTTCGCCCTCTTCGAGCTACCACTTGATGCTTTTCTTTTCCTCTTTTAGGTGTAAAGTTCTTTGGTGAGCATTTTGGCAGCTTCAGTATTCATTTCTATAATAAAAAAGGAATCACGATTAGTGACAGTACATATATATGAAACCGAATGAAGAATTCAAAAAGTAGAAAAATGTATCAGCAGGATCAAGAAGACTCAAACCTAGGTTGAATAAGGTCTATTCTTTCAGAAGTTCAGAAAGAAGAGGAGCTCAATATGTTTTAAGTTTATTGAAGGAATCAAGGTCGGCTCTGTCTAAGCTAGGAGCTCGGCTAACCGACTTCCTAATGTAACCCTGAGGAAGATCTAATAGCAAGATTGGACAGTGCATAAAAAAATATTTTTTCTTCCAGTTGTAAATGAAAGAAAGGGTACCTTTCAGTAACCTCTTCTTGCTGAACTGAGGGAAGAAGTACCACCAATCCTTTGCGGAAGGATGAAGTTTGAAGGTGTAGAAATTTTTAAAGAGTGAGATGGTCGGATGGACCTCGGCTAAATGGCAAAGAGAAAGGAATCCTATCACGAACCTAAAGAAATTTGGTGCTACAGAGGCAAGAAAAATGTTCAGAAAGCGAAAAAGAGTAACCACGAAAGGAGAAAGTGGAAGTCGAAGTTCGACGCACAAAGCTTCTAAATATAAACAAAATCGACTGACCGGAGGGGAACTCGCATGGTCATCAAATTTGAAAAAGTTCAAGATCATACTCCAGAGGGATCCCATACTGAATCCTAACTAAGAAAAGGTCATTTGGGGTCAGGGCATAAAGAATGGCATCTGATGCGAAGGGTTGATGAGACATACTTGCAGAACCAACCTCTGCTATGGGGATGGGGTCTAGGAAGGCTGGACCGAACGAACTCCAAGAACCAGTAGATTGAGAAGTCCCGGTGGACATCTAGATGGAACTAAACCCAAGAAAAGTCCTCAAAAATCAAGAAAAATAAGATGCAAAAACTTCTTAAAGGAAACTGAAAGAACGAGAAGCAAAGGATGCGAGAGTAATCAAAAAGAAGGATGGCAAAACTAACCTAGGTCGATCGAGAAGGGCAAAGAGATGATAAGCACGACGAAGACCAAGTGGGAGAACACATGTAACCAGAAAGGAAGGCAAGAACCAGAGGAGGAAGAAATTAGAACGCTCGGATGGAAGGAAGGTGAGAACTAGAAAGGGAAGGAGGACTTAAATAGCAAGGAGAGGCCCAAAACTATCATGATTGCAGATCTCCCTCGGTCGTTCTTCATGCGATGCGTATCCCAATCATCATGATAGAAGAATGGTGTTAGGCAGTGCCTTCATGGCATCGTGTCTCGAGCAGCACTTCGATGGAAATTTCGAAAATCCATCTCTTCAAGTCGAGTTGCATTAAAGAAATTTTAGCGTTGGTGTGAAAAATGACAAAATGCCTTGACCAATAAGCGTGAAACCCAGGAAAGAACTTCAACAGTTGCCTTTTTACTCTTTTCCTTCGAATTTCGAACTCGAGAGTAGGGAGACTATTATTGGGGGTAAACCCTGCTCTGGCCGAAGATTGGCCTAATGTTCAACCAAATATAGCTTGTAATCATAGAAGAGCTTCAATCGCAACTTCTCCATCAACCAAATTTCTTCAACTGGACTTCTCCATTTCAGGTAGGCTCCATTTGACATTCCTCTAGCCGACCTTTCTCGATCACGAGTCTTCCAAACTTCTCCTTCAGTCAGACTCCTCCTTCAGTCGGACTCCTTCCGAACTTTATCCTCAATCGAACTTCTTCATCAGTCGAACTCCTTTCGAATCCTTCCAGCAGACCTCCTTAATTCTTCCAACGGACTTCCTTCAGGATTTCTCCAGTGGACTTCCAAACTCCTTCCAGCCAAACTCCATGCAGTCGCTTGAAAGCGCCTTCACGCCTATGTGGATCCAATAATCTGCACAGCATGAACCCACTTACGCACAGACGACCCTGAAGGAATCCGAACTCTTTTGAAATTGATGAAACTTGAAGCTTTTTATTGCCAGCACCTACCTCCTCCGAACTTCAACTATTAAATCCCAATGGATTGGCACATTACGACAATAGACACCACCCTCCGTAACATACTCCATGTGGCTCCGAATGGCCCACTACTCTACAGTTATGGCTGTCACCATCAGTTTGTTACAGACTCCATTTATAAAAGGGACCCTCTAGATATGTTTTTCTTAGGCACTCCTCTCCCTCTTGATACTCTGCCACTTTCTTTCCTGAGCACTCCATTTTTGTTGATAGAAAGAGCTAACTTGATCGTTGGAGGGTCTTGCTGGAGCCACCACCTCCGACTTCGGACGAGACTTATTTTGCAAGTCACCAGTGGCGGCCTCATCTTCTCCGACTCCACCCTCGAATCTGGCATCAACCAGATTTTGCACCAACACCTCCTATAATGTAGAGGGGTCAATTCCATCTTGATTCACATACCAACTTTGTAATTACTTGACTGTATTAAAAAATCTTCTATCACTATATTAGAAATATAAATAGTCCGATACTAAAGCATAGTAAATTGCTTGCAAATCACCATGATAATCTCATGTCTAAGGAACACTTATGCCCATATCCTTCACGAGCATCTCTTGACAATAGAGAGCTCAGCAAGTGAGTTACTGCTCAGTGACGATGTACTCCTATATTTTACCTGTATGTCATATCAGTGTCTCCACACTCTTTGGTTAAAAGGACAATCAATCTATATGGTACATAATGATCTATACTCGATAAATATTATCGTCCTTATAATAACATATCATTTGGTTACAAACATAGTTTAAGAATTATTTGATAAATCTTCCTTTATCAATCTTTCATAGTTCTAAGGACTTTATCATAAAAGAAGTTATAAAAAGATATAATATAATGAACTACCAAAAATTACTTTTATTAATATAATTCAGATATAAAATTACAACCATCTATAGATTAGATGATTGGCTTTAGGACACTTATTCTAATAAACTCCTACTTGGACTAAAGCCAATTAGAATAATATCTAATACTTATCTTCATCTTATGATCATCGAACTACTTAATTTCGAGGGCTTTAGTGAATGGGTTAGCCAAGTTCTCTTTTCCATCAATCTTCTGAAGATTGATGTCACTTCAATCCATAATCTCTTGCATAAGATGATATTGTCGTAGAATATGCTTGGTTCTCTGATGGAACTTTGGTTCTTTCGCTTGAGTAATGGCTCCAGTGCTATCACAATATAACAAAATAGGACCATCAATGGAGGGTGCCATTCCTAACTTGCCAATGAACTTCCACAACCAAAACTTTTTTGGTAGCATTGGATGCCGTGATGTACTTCGCCTCACAAACAAAATTGGCTACTATATGCTGTTTGGAACTTTTTTAGTAGATCACTCCATCATTTAGGATAAATATATATCTCGACATACTCTTATTATCATCAAGATCTGACTGAAAACTGAAATTAGTATATCTTACAAGTTTTAGGTCAGATTATCTATAAATGAGCTATTGGTCCTTAGTATTTTTTAAATACTTAAGGATTGTCTTTACAACCTTTCAATGATTCTCATGTTGAAAAATATGTCCTAAAGCCAATCATCTAAGTGGTAGATGATTGGAATTAGTATATCAATTATCTAATGATAATAGTTATTTGGCTGGTTCATCATAAAAGTTTCATCTTTCTTAAATAAACTCCTAAATTATGATGAAGTTCTTAGAACTACAATCAATCGATAAAAGAGGATTTATTGAATGGTTCTTAAATTATTCATGATCAAATGATAAGTTATTAATAAGGATGATAACTTATCGAGTGTAGGTCATTGTATGCCATATGCGTTGGTTGTTCTCGTAACCAAGTGGTGTGGAGACAATGGTATGGCATCCAGGTGAGATGTTGGAGTACATCTATACTGAACATGATCAATATAGCACCTTACTATCAAGAGTAGCTAGCTAAGGCCAATGGGTATAAGTGTCCCTCCGATTTGAGATCATCATGATGACTTGCAAGCAACTTACTATACTTTGATACTGGACTGTCTGTATTTCTAATATAAGTTCGAAAGATTTTTGAGTATAGTCAAGTACTTGTGAAATTGGTGTGTAAGTTAAGATGGGATTGACTACTCTTGATTAACTTCGGGAAGAGAATGACTCGTTGTGTTTCAATTTAGCAAAACCTAAGCCTGAATAATCCTCGTGAGGAGTCACGAGATTTACAAAATTTTGAGACACAATAAAGATGACTTGTATGAGTATTAACAGCATACTTGAAGTCGTCTTGAGCATTATTAGTTAAAGAAATAAATTATATGGTAACCATGGGTCAGGGTTCTAAGAATGTTGCTTTGCATACATTCGATCTATCCAGATGTCAGGAACCATTGCTAGATGGTTACTTCGACTATTATAGGAATTGATTTCTATGCTACCGACTTAGGTTCGAACCTATAGAGTCATATACATAAGAGGTTGTAATCTAATTAGTTGGTTAATCGATGATTGAGAATCGTTCTAAGGTCAAACATTCAATGTGATTGATGTTTGATCTAATACAAGTATTGTAGGAGGATCGATTAATAATTGAATTACTAATTAGCTCAATTTGATTGAGGGATTGGGCTGAGATCAAGTTTAATTAAATTAAATTTAATTAAAATTGGTTTGAACTTAATTAGGTTAAGTTTAATTAGTTTATCGGATAAGCCAATTGTAAGAAAAAAATAATTTCTAGTTGGACTGAGATTTGAGTGCACCTAATTTCTAATTGAGTTAGAATTAAAATTAAAATTAAATATAATTTAATATAATTTAATTAGACTTCTAGTTGGACTAGGATCATCTTTAATTAGATTGCATTTAATTTGATTTGAATTAGGTTCAAAATAGATTTGACCTAGTCAAACAAGAAGAGTCCCAGTCCTCCTTCCTTGCACCAACAAAAGTCAATACCCATATTTTATTTTTAGATCCTTATGTGATGTTCTCTACACTAATAAGAGCTTCTCTATGTACCAAATATCTGAAGAGATTAATTAAAATTTAATTCGATCAAATTTGGTAAGTGGTTTAATTTTGTTTCCTTTTGAAAGAGTCCCAATTCTTCAAAATACCTTCTTTCCTTATGAAATTTTTTTTTCCATACCTTCTTTTCTTTTGTGTACTTAATTTTTTTGATTTTGCACATGGTTTTCCTGATCCTCACATCCAAAAAATAAGGAGAAAGGTGTCCAAGAGTTGGACGCCTCCTAAAACTCCTCCTTAATCTTCTTTTAAGACTAGGTTTTGACCTAGTCTTCCATATATAAAAGGGAGGATGCCTGCTATCAGGTTTAGGATGTGTAAAACCTAAAAAAATTATGAAGAAAACTTGAAGAAAAGGAGAAGAAGGCATGGAGGTTTGAGGCACTAAGTTTTTTGAAGAAAAGGTCTTCATCAAGACATCAAATGTTGATGTCCTGAAGGGATAAAGGTAAGAAAAGATTGTCTTCTCTTTATTTTTCTTTTAAGTACTTTTCTCTTATTTATTTTATATAATTTTTATATGATAAAAATCTAAGAGAGAAAGATAAAGAGGACATAAGGATCTGTGCTCCAAGGTGTTAGGGCATAGTTATCTTTTTGGACATGATTTGATCATGTCCTGATGAGAGAAGAAAAAAAGAAGAAGGTCTTCTTTTAGGATTTCTTTGAGAATCCTTTTTTTCTATATTTTTGTATGATTTTTCTATGAGAAAAATTAAAGTATGTGAGATCTAGAAACTGTTAGATATGTGTGCCCTAGAAGCCAGATTGGTTGACACTTATAATACACTTTTAAGGATAAAATTATAATTTTAACTATAAATAATAAAATGGATTATTTATCGTAGTGTGTATTTGAAAGTGCCTGTGATACATCCCTTGAGTTAATGATAATAATAATTCATATTTTTAAGAGTTGAAAATTTAAGACATGAATTTTCATTATTAACTTATAAAATGCTTCCGATCGTGGAATCATCATGAGGATGTTGATTGATCCAGAAGGTTGGTGTACGATCGCTTCTTTAGGATAGATGAGTCTTGAGTCTATGGTGTAGAGATATCGGAGCGAGAGTATAGGTACTCATTAGAGAACGAGGATATTAAGTGTGACCACCTCGAGCAGTAATCAAAAGTCTATCTTCTCGTCGATGACTGGCTCGAAGCTATAGTGGTGTATCTGGTTCTTTGATCTGAGGTGCATCGATAGTTCACCTTGAGGGTGTTATAGTTTGACTACACCATAACTCGATTTTCTAGCCATTCAAAATCTTGACGTATATGTTGGCTATAGCATGTTCATTGTAGGAATTGGATTACACCAATAGGGGATCTATCTACCTCGGTAGATGAGGAGCAACCCTATGATGATCATGAGAATCAAGTCTATAAGCCCATGGCCATGGTAGAGTGAAATAATAGAAAGAGTTTCTATTAGGATTTTCACATTGGACTTGAATCGAATGATTAATTCATATAATGGATATTAGGATTTGACGAGATCACGTCAACCCTAATCCAGTCGGGGCTTAAGATAGAGGAACTTAATCACATAGGTAACTACATCGAGAGGTTCGCTTTCAGTTCTGATGGGTTGCCACCATATGCTGCTAGGTGTCACTGATGGATTTTGGGAGCAATTAGAATGATTTGGATGATTGATCATACTAATTGTCTGAATTAGAAAAGTTCTGATCCATCGGAAGGTATTTCGATAATGTCGATGATAGAGATCACGACATATCCCATTATCGTATGGAACTGAACCTAACTAGATTACACAAATAAGGGTTTGGATCTGGATATCATCAATTGGACTAACCCAATTCAATTGATTTGAATAAGATTCAATTAGGTTCAAGAAAATTGTGCTAGAACACGATTAAGCCTAATGTTCTCCTTTAATAATCATTAAAGCTTATCTCGACTAAGCAAAATGTGTTTGGACTCATTCAGAAATCTTTATTTAGCCTGACTGGAGCTTGTCCAAGTTAGAAAAGGATTGTCTTAATTTATGAGATAAATTTAAGACAACACCTATTATTTTTCATTACCTGCTAAATCTTATCTTTGGACTTTGGTCAAATGTTGATCTTTGACACTTAGACATTTGCCCATGTGTCATGCACCCATAGAAGAGAACCTGAGGCTTTATCCCCTACTAAAAAGTAGATAGGGAGGGGTGCATGCCTAGGGAGGCGTGCACCCTATGAGGATAATGTCTGGAGTCCTATACAGATGGAACTCTAGTTGCTTCAGGGAATCAAACTAGATGGTGCCAAAGAGTCTTGTTTGATCCAGTCTTAGTGCCATCTAAGGAGAGTTTTATGGGACTCTAATCTGATTAGATCAGATGATGTCATTCCACCAATCAGATTTAGATCTGATTGCACAAAAGGCCATGATTGGCCGGGATGATGTGGCACTGCATGGCGTAGAAGGGTCTATATAAATCCTATCTACGCCTAGATCAAAGTTCTTCTACCATAGCCCATGCCACATAGCCCTTCTCCCTTCTTCTCCATGCCACCCCCTAGTCCTCTCTCTCCTCTCCACGCCCAAGAGGCTTTGGGCACAAGTTAGATGTGATCCAAGCAAGAGAAAGGTGATAAGAAAGGAAGAAGGCAGCATTGCTGCAAGAGACAACGGTTGATCTTTAAAAGAGTATTTGAAGACCTTCAATATCAGATCTAGATCTAATTTTTGGAGGATTGATTGAGAAGAAGAAGATCTCCAGATCCTGCTCGAGTGAATATCGGTAGAGGCCAGACGCTTATGTGGCTACATCCAAAACCTCAAGCAAACATCGGGATCATCACAGGATAATAGGATTACCCATAACAAAGGTATAATTAAATTAAATTAAATTTTTATTTTATTTTTCTTTCACCAGATCAATAAGATCAAATCTGAAGAGTTTCATATTAGATTTGGATCTTAGAGAAAATTTTTTGAAATATCCCTCTTGATCCAATCAGATCTGAACAAACCTGATCGGGGAAAATAGGATTTTTTCCTTTCGAAACATGAAAAAAGCCTAGAAGAGAAGGTCTTCTCCTTGTCCTAGCATAAGGATGTTTTTAGGATATCAATCGTCGATGTCCTGAAAGAGAAGATTTATCTTCTCTTAGGACCTTTTCTAATGTATTTAATTTCTAATTTTTGGAAAATCCAAAGGTTAGATTTCTCTCCTAATTCTTCTCTTATTCTTCATATCTTGGAATATCCAAGAGATCTGAAGAATAAATTTTATATTAACCATCTGGAGGGATCCATGAGAAGCTAGCACTTTGAGTGGATCTTCGTTTGATAAATCTCTGATTTTATTACAGCCTCGTATGGATCACCTATAGAGGCTAGATGCATGTGTGGCTTTAAAGGCAATAACAAAAATCAATCATGGAGTTCTCGATCCATGCAAGGTAAGAGATATGATCTCTTCTCTCACCTAGATGTGATCTAGGTTTCAGATCTAGAATCGTTCTAGATCTAGGATATTGATTTGATCAATACCAAATCCTTTTTTTTTTTAGATTTAGAATGCATTATGATATGTTGTCGATCCTAGATGTAGGATTTAGTAATTAGATTATATGTATTTATAAATTAAATAGTTTAATTTATAATTTTTACTGTGTTATTTTTTAAAAAAGTTTTGAAGTTCATGCACGAAATCCTGCATATTTTTCATCAGTGGTATCAGAGCATCTAGGTTCTTTTATAATATGTTCATATATGCTTGAGAATAAATTTAAAAATTAAAATTAATTCAAGATTGTACATACTGCCATAAGGTTGTCCTGTTGTAAGGTTTACTCCTTAATGAAAAGATTATCCTAGTATATGCTGATCTGAATGTGAATCATGAACTATTTAGATTAGATCTAAAAATTTATGATTTAATTTTTTAATTTTAAATCTAAAATTAAATGGATATTAGATTTATTTTAAATTATTTAGATTAGATCTAAATAATATCAGATTGCACATACTGCTACAAGATTGTCCTACTGTAAGGTTTATCCCTTATAGTAGAAAGGTTGTCCTAATATGTGCTGACTTGAATAATCTAAATCATAAATATGTTAGATGAGATCTAAAATAATTTATAATTTATTTTTAAATTTTAAATTTAATTTTAAAAAATTTATGATCTGATCCATATGATATAGTTTATGTTTAGATCTAAATCCTATTATTGCATATATTAATATGTGATTTTGTTTTGAATCTAGAATGTATATGATATATTTATTTTATAGAATTTAAATTAAGAACATACTTTCTACAAAATCCTAGATTTGAAATCCTAGAATATGATCAAAATATTAAAATAGATCAGATCTAAAATTATATATTGAATATGATTCAATGTAAACTATTTATAATTTGAAAATATTTCAAATGATTAAGTCAGAAATTAGTTCTGAGATTTCATAAACTCAAACTCATAAGCTTTAAACTTAATTAAAAATTAAGTGATTGTTTAGGATCTAGGTTTGTGATTTGAAGATCCTAAGATAATTTCATAAAATATGGATTAAAGAATAATGGGTTAGCTTTGATTAGATCCTTAACTAGGTTAGACTTAGGGTTAGATTAAATATGGACTAAGTGAAGAAATTGATCAAACTTAATTAATAGTTAATTAGGATTAGGTCATTTCTATAGATCAATTCAATAGTTGTATTGATCAAAGTCCATACATCTAACAAATGGATACTGATCATGCTCAGTGGCTGAGCCCGAGTCTTTAGGCAAATCAAATCAAAACTAATAAATCGATTGGTGTCTACGGTAAGTCTAGCATCCTAGATCGATGGTTTTTAATTGGTAGCCTACTTATCTGATCATTTTTGATGGTGTTTAAGGCAAGCCTTGGCAGACCCTTCTACTGATCTCACTTACCTGGTCAATATAGTTAATCAGGTTTTGATTAGGTTACTCATTGATTCATGCTAATCCATGTCACATAGAAAATTAGTGAGACTGATTTTATTCAGTGAGACTGATCTAGATGCCCATGGACTAAAATTGATCCTAGTCCTTGTCGATGACTTAAGAAGTCAATGGAAGGACTTGACTTGGTGAAGTCAGTGGAAGCAAATTGGTCCATATTCTTTCTATTCTTAAATCACTAATAATTTAAATTTTCTAAAATTATTAGATCCTTAAAATGATAAAGTTATGAAGATAACTGAGTCATAGCCTTCCATTAAGTTGGATGATAATGGATCCATTAACTCAATAATCATTGGAGGCCCAAAGATCTGGTGCTTATTGACTAATGGAATTATCATTCATAATATGATAACTTGGAAGTATTTCTCTAATGATGATTAGGTTGGCCAACCAAAGCTGGGCTTAATTATTCGTTGGTTAGATGCATCAAGTATAGTCATGTTAATGGTTGGACCTAACTGGATCCTTACAGTGGAGGCCAAAGCCTATTGATTAGATTTCTAGGGCAAAATTATATTACTAAAAATTATTTGGAGAAATAATTGGTTATAAACCTATCCTTAGATGTACATGGGTTAGCCAACCAAAGCTGGGCTCATGTTCAGTCTATGTGGATTCTAGTACCTACTAGAAAATTAAAGTAATTTTCTAAATTGGAGGTCGAGGCAATCAATTTGAATAAAATAGTGGAAGAACTTTTAGACTAAAATCCAAGTCTCTAAGCTTAAAATAATTCATATACTTTAATCATTATTCTATTTTCTTAGAATAAGGCTAAACCCTAATTACTCAAATCACTGTTAGATAGTGATGACTTATGGGATCCAACTTCGATAATTAGTATCGAAAGTTGAATTTGGTTCAGCAGTACGAATGGGTTCGTATTGGGACTTTTAAGTTTAGTCAAAATAATTAGTCCAAAATTGATCCAAATCAGGCATAGTGCTTCTACTGTAAGAAGCTAGATCATAGGAAGAAGAATTATCGTACTTTTCTTGACCATAATAGGTGAACAAGAGAAAGGAGTAAGAGTTGCTCATTAAGAATGTTATATGAAAATACCTTAAAATTTCTCTATATATAATTCTACTACCTGGGTGTTAGATACCGGTGGTCTTATGCAATTTGTTGCAAGAATTTTAGATAAGTAAAATATTTGAAAATAATGAGAAATACCTAAATATTGGTGATGGAAGTCTTGTTCCAATCCTAGCTTTAGGAATTGTCAAGCTTATTTTCAAAAGATGTCATTTTGAGTGATTATCACCATTGTCCATTGTTTATGATAAATATGATCTCTGTTGGTCTTTTGGTCAGAGATGGTTATAATTTATCAATGAAAAGGATTATTGTAATATTATTATAAATAATATTACAATAATAGATGGACAATAAAAATGATATTTTACATCTATACAACATGTTAAGTATAATGTACACATTTAATAAATATCCAAGTTAGATTATGTCAGGAATGTCTATCTTTGGTATTATAGGCTTAGTCATCTTGATAAGAACAAGATAAACAGGTTAGCTTGGGAGTAAAACCTCGACATCAATGATTATGAATCATTGATAACCTGTGAGTCTTATCTTCTTAGAAAGATGACAAAGTCACCTTTTATTGAAAAAGATGAAGGAGCTGATAAAGTTCTAAGTCTCATCTATAGTGATGTATATGGACCTATGAACTTAAGTATCAAAGAAAGATATTAATATTTCATTATAGATGACCTATCCTAGCATGGGTGCGTTTGGCTTAAATCATTTGAAATGTTCAAATGATTCAATAATGAAATAAAAAAATAAATTGGAAATGGTATTGGAACTCTTCAATCAGATCGAAGCAGTGAATACTTATCTAGTGAGTTTGTGACATATCTAGAAGAGAATAGGATTCTATCTCAGTGGATTTTTTTTGGAACATAATGTATCTAAAAGGAGAAGTTGAGCTTTGTTAGACATGGTTCAATCCATGATAGGGTTCACTTGTTTGCCTATTTAAGGGTTGTGTTATTATGACTACTTATTTTACTCTAAAAATATACCGAGTAAATCTGCTGTAAATCTCCATATAGGATATGTATCGAGCATAGACCTAGACTCTTCCATCTTTAGATTTGGAGTTGATCGGCCTATGTCAAAGGATTGCACATAGATAAACTTGGATCTTGGTCCAATAGGTATTTAAGGGTCATTAATTCTACTATGCTAAAGAACATAAGATGTTCATCAGCAGAAGGGCATTCCTTTTGGAAAGAAGTTTCTTAGAGAAGGAACTGATGCCTGTCAAGTTGAACTTGAGAAAGTTTGACTGGTAGAAATAAACCAACATAATCTAGTAAACCTACAGAACCAGATTTGATTAGATCAAATTCGGAGCTCATTAAAGTAGCACCTTTAAGGAGATCCGATAAAGTACCGCATTAGCCGGATAGATACTTCAATATTTAGGTTCGAGATGGTGATCTTGTTGAGCTCGATGAGAACAACAAGGATTTAATTACCTATAGGGATGCAATGCAATGGTCTGACAATGAGAAGTGGCTTGGAGTCACATAATCCAAATTGAAGTTTATGAAAATCAAATAGTGTATGGACACCAGATGACTCACCTGAAGGGATAAAACTCATTAGGTGTGAATGGATTTTCAAAAGGATCAGAGTAGTGCAAATGAGAAGGTAAAGATCTGTAAAGCCCGTTTGACTATTTTCTCAGTTTTGGAACACACATTTTGATCGTATGTTTTTGTTATGAACAAAGATAAATCCTGCATATGAAAGTAGACAAAATGTTCTATAGTGTTATTCCTTGTATTGTCTGTGGATGAAGTTTTCTTAATAAAAAATGGCATTCCAGCATTGCAACAAATAAAGATTTGGCTATCATTTTTTTTTAATGTTCAAAATCAGATATGGTATACTCACTAATGTAGTGAGTAGATACCAGTTTGATCTAAGTATGAATCATTGGAAGAATGTATGGACAATCCCTGCATATTTGAAAAATACTAAGGTCCTGTGACTCAAATATGAAAATACTGACTTAAAATATGTGGATGTTTTAATTTAAGTTAGAACAAGATGACAATAAGAAAATATTGGATCATACCCTAATTGCAGGAGCAATCTGCTAGAAATGTTTCAAGTAGGATACTGTAGCCTATTCTGTTAATAATGTAGAGTACATCGTAGCATATGATGCTGCCATGTAAGCTGTAAAGTTATTAAGGTTCATTAGCAGGTTGTAAGTGGCATCCTCCACCAATGGTCTAGTCCTATTGTAGCACTGGAGCCATAGCTCAGGCTAAAGAATCGAAAGACCAGCATATTCTGCATTGCTATCATCTTTGATTTTAGATTAGGATGACGTCGATCTTTGGAAGATCGATGAAAAAGAGGAACTTGACCAACCCATTTGCTAAGGCCGTGGAACTAAGGAGTTCTATAGACTCAAGTGGAAGATAGGATATTTGATAATAGTTCTGATTGACTTTAGTCCAAGTGGAAGTTGTTGAAAAATATGTCCAAAGCCAATTATCTAAGTGGTAAATGATTGAAATTAGTATATGAATTATCTAATGATAATAGTTATTTGGTTGGTTCATCATAAAATTTCGATCTTTCTTAAGCAAACTCCTAATTATGATGAAGTTCTTAGAACCACAATTAATTGATAAAGAAGGATTTATCAGATGGTTCTTAAATTGTTCACGATCAAATGATAAGTTATTAATAAGGATAATAACTTATCGAGTGTAGGTCGCTGTATGCCATATGCATTAATTGTCTTCATAATTAAGTGGTGTGGAGATACTGATATGCCATTCAAATGAGATATAGGAGTACATCTGCATTGAACATGATCAATATAGCACTCTACTATCAAGAGTAGCTAGCTAAGGTCAATAGGTATAAGTGTCCCTCCACTCTGAGATCATCATAGTGATTTGCAACCAACTCAGTATACTTTAGTATCGGACTGCCTGTATTTTTAATATAGGTTCAAAAGATTTTTGAGTATAATCAAGTATTTGTGAAGTCGATGTGTGAGTCAAGATGGGATTGACTACTCCTTATTAATTTTAGGAAGAGAATGACTCGTTGTGTTTCAATTTAGCAAAATATAGGCCTGGATAATCCTCATGAGGAGTCACGACATTTGCAAAATTTTGAGATACAATAAAGATGACTTGTATGAGTGTTGATAGTATACTCGAAGTCATCTTAAGCATTATTGATCAAAGAGATGAATTATATGGTAACCATGGGCTAGGGTTCTAAGAATGTTACTTTGTATATATTCGATCTATCCAGATGTCGAAAATCATTGCTAGATGGTTACTTTGACTGGTACAAAAATTAATTTCTATGCTACCGACTTAGGTTTGAACCTATAGGATCACACACATAAGAGGTTGTAATCTAATCAGATGGTTAATCGATGATTGAAAATCGTTCTAAGATCAAACATTCAATGCGATTGATATTTAACCTAATGCAAGTATTGCAGGAGGATCAATTAGCAATTAGATTGCTAATTGATTCAATTTGATTGAGCGATTGAACTGAGATCAAGTCTAATTAAATTAGATTCAATTAGAATTAATTTAGACTTAATTAGATTAAGTTTAATTGGTTTATTGGATAAGCCAATTGCGAGAAAAAAATAATTTCTAGTTGGACTGGGATTTGAGTGTACCTAATTTCTAATTGAGTTAGGATTTAAATCAGAATTAAATATAATTTAATATAATTTAATTAGGCTTCTAGTTGGACTAGAATCATCTTTAATTAGGTTGCATTTAAATTAGTTTGAATTAGGTTCAAAATAGCTTTGATCTAGTCAAATAAGAAGAGTCCCAGTTGGACTGGGACTCTCACTCCTTCCTTATGCCAATAAAAGTCAATGCACATATTTTATTTTTAGATCTTTATATGATGTTCTCCATACTAATAAGAGCTTCTCCATGCACTAAATATCTAAAGAGATTAATTAAAATTTGATTTGATCAAATTTGATAAGTGGTTTGATTTTGTTTTCTTTTGAAAGAGTCCCAATTCTCCAAAATACCTCCTTTCCTTATGGAATTTTTTCTCCATGCCTCCTTTTCTTTTATGTACCTAATTCTTTTGGTTTTGCATATGGTTTCCTGATCTTTACACCCAAAAAATAAGGGAGGAGGCATCCAAGAGTTGGATGCCTCCTAAAACTCCTCCTTGGTCTTCTTTTAAGACTAGGTTTTGACCTAGTCTTCCATATATAAAAGGGAGAACACCTTCTATCAGGTTTAGGACATATAAAACCTGGAAAAATCATGAAAAAAACTAGAAGAAAAGGAGGAGAAGGCATGAAAATCATGAAAAAAACTAGAAGAAAAGGAGGAGAAGGTATGAAGGTTTGAGGCACCAAGCTTCTTGAAGAAAAGGTCTTCATCAAGACATCAAATGTTGATGTCTTGAAGGGACAAAGGTAAGAGAAGATTGTCTTCCCTTTATTTTTTTTAAGTACTTTTCTTTTATTTATTTTATATAATTTTTATATTATAAAAATCTAAGAGAGAGAGGAAGAGGGCATAGGGATCTATGCTCCAAGGTGTTGGGGCATGGTTATCTTTTTGGAAATGATCTGATCATGTCCTGATGAGAGAAGGAAAAGAGAAGAAGGTCTTCTCTTAAGATTTTTTTGAGAATCCTTCTTCTCTATATTTTTGTATGATTTTTCTATGAGAAAAATTAGAGTGTGTGAGATATGAAAACATATAAAAAGCCTAGGAGAGAAGGTCTTTTCCCTATCCTAGCATAAGGATGTTTTTAGGACATCAATCATCGATGTCCTGAAAGAAAAGATTTGTCTTCTCTTAAGACTTTTTCTAATGTATTTAATTTTTGATTTTTGAAAAATCTAAAGATTGAATTTCTCTTCTAATCCTCCTCTTATTCTTCATCTATTAGAATGTCTAAGAGATCAAAAGAATAAATTTTATATTAACCATCTGGAGGGATCCGTGAGAAGCTAGTATTTTGAGTGGTTCTTCGTTCGATGAACCTCCGATTTTGTTATAGTCTCATGTGGATCATCTGTAGAGGTCGGATGCATGTGTGGCTCTAAAGACAACAACAAAAATCAATCCTAGAGTTCTCAATCCATGCAGGGTAAGAGATATGATCTCTTCTCTCATCTAGATGTGATCTAGGTTTCAGATCTAGAATTATTCTAGATCTAGGATATTGATTTGATCAATACCAAATTCTTTTATTTTTAGATTTAGAATGCATTATGATATGTTATCGATCCTAGATGTAGGGTTTAGTAATTAGATTACATGCATTTATAAATTAAATAGTTTAATTTATAACTTTCAATGCATTATTTTTCAAAAAAAATTGGAAGTTCATGTGCGAAACCCTGCATATTTTCCAACATCTCATCCAGATCAGATTGGTACCTACTTGCTACCTCTAGCAAGTAGACCATATCTGGTCTTGTATATGTCATGGAGAACATGATAGATCCTACTGTCAAAGTATATGGGATTCTACTCATCCACTCTCTCTTTTCTATGCTCTCTCTATTCAAACGTTGTTGGATAATCCTTCTTAAAGAGTAATTTCCCTATCGGTAGATAGCATTTCTTGAAATTTTTCACATTGAATCTCTTCAATATGGTATCGATATATGTGGATTGGAATAATTCAAGTATCCTTTTAGATCCATCTCTATAGATCTTCATCCCCAGAATATAGGATGTTTCTCCCAAATCCTTCATGGACAACTGAGATGACAACCATACCTTGATTCACTGTAAAGCAGGAACGTCATTCTTGATTAAGAGAATGTCATCCACATATAATACAAAAAATACAACCATAGAACTATTTGCCTATTTATAGATACAAGGCTCTTCTCCATTCTTAATAAAGTCATATGTTTTGATCGTCTTATCAAAATGCATGTTCCAACTCTTTGAAACTTGCTTCAGTCTATAAATGGATCTGTTTAACTTGCACACTTTAGATTTTTCTTTAGATATAAATCCTTCAAATTGTATCATATATACCTATTCTTCCAGCTCTCCATTAAGAAAAGTGGTTTTGATATCTATTTGCTAGATCTCATAATTTAAATGTGCTGCTATTGCAAGCAAAATTTGAATAGATTTGAGCATTGCCATGGAAGAAAATGTTTCATCATAGTTTATACCATAATGTTGATGATATTTCTTAGCAACTAGACAGGCTTTATAGATCTCCATCTTTTTGTCTGCTCTTTTTTTTTTTTGAAAATCCATTTGTACCCTATATATTTTATCCCTTCAGATGGATTAACAAGTGTCCATACATCATTGATCTTCATGAACTTTATTTCGGATTTCATGGCATCAAGCCATTTCTTAGAGTCGAGCATTTGCATGGCATCCATATAGATTATCAAATCCTTATCATTCTTATCTAGTTTAACAGGATCACCGGATCAAAAAATCATAATATTTGTCTGACGGATGTGATACTCTACCAGATCTCCTCAAAGGTACCTCTACAACGGGCTGTGGGTTTGATTATCCAATTAAATCTAGTTTTGTATGTGACTGTGTCAGTTCTTTTATCTCACAAACTTCTCCAAGCTTGATCTTAGTGGCATTGGTTCCTTCTTTAAGGAATTCATTTTCTAAAAAGACTATCATACTATTGACGAACATCTTTTGTTTTTCAGTAAGGTAGAAATAATATTCTTTAGTTTCTTTTGGATATTTAATGAACAAGCACTTATCGGACTTAGGTCTAAGCTTATCTATCTTCAAATATTTTACATATGCTGAACAGCCCCACACTCGAAGGTGAGAGAGTGTCGGCCTGCGTCTAGTCTATATCTCATATGGAGTTTTTATGATAGACTTGCTCAAAATATTATTAAGAATATAACATGCAGACTCAAGTGCATATCCCCAAAAGAAGATCGATAGACTAGCAAATTCTATCATGGATCGAATCATGTCTAATAGAGTTCGATTCCTCCTTTCTGACATACCATTATGCTGTGGTATTTTAAGAGGTATCCATTAAGAGAGAATTCTATTCTTCTTTGGATATGTTAGAAACTCACTGGTGAGGCGTTCTCCCCCTTGGTTTGATCAAAGAATTTTAATATTCTTTTAGTTTATTTTTTACTTCACTATGGAATCATTTGAATATTTCAAATGATTCAGACTTATACTTCATAAGATAGACATACCCATACCTCGATAGGTCATCAGTGAAAATAATGAAGTAACTATATTCATCTCGTGCACTAATGTTGATGGGTTCACATACATCACTATGTATCATACCTAGAACATCTTCGGCTCATTCACCCTTTTCTTTAAAAGATGACTTTGTCATTTTACTAAGAAGATATGATTCACAGGTTGGCAATGATTCATAATCATTGATATCAAAGATTTTCTCTTTAGCTAACATGTTTATTTTGTTCTTGTTTGTATGACTAAGCTGACAATACTAAAGATAGGTATCGTTGATATTATCTAACTTTGGGTGCTTGTTTGATGTGTATATTATACTAATAGACGGTAATAATATATAAATATCATTCTTTAATTATCCATGCATTATAGTAATATCATTTATAATGATATTATAATAATTTTTTTATTAAAAAAACTATAATCATTCTTGATCAAAAGGCCTACAGAAATAATATTTAAAAGAAAAGATGGATAATAATGACAATCATCTAAAGAAATGATATTAGAATTGAGAATAAGCTGAATTATTTCTAAAGCTAGAACTAGAACAGATCTTTCACTTTTAACATTCAGGAATCGCTTGCTATCCTCAAACTTTCTACTGATCTAAAGTTCCTGTAATGAATTATAAATATTAATTGGACTACTAGTATCCAATACCCATGTAGTAGTATCACAAATAAAAAAATTACAAGATGTTATCATATAAGTACCTTATCCAGCAATTTTTTGCTTATTTCTCTTTGGCCTGTTCGGATCAAGGGATGCTATATAATAAGGACAGTTTCTTTTTCAATGTCCCAGCTTCTTATAGAGAAGCACTCTGCCTGAATCTGGTCTACCTTGGGCTTCTTAGGCTGATTGGATTTAGAAGCCCTAGTATTATTCTTTTGCACCTTCTTCTTTTTCTTTTTTCTTTTCTTAATGGGACGACCTATTATTGACTATCCTACCACATGTACCAGCTCCTTTTGGAGTTAATGGTCCTTCTCAAAAGTTTGCAGTAACCCTAGCAAATCATGGTAGTTTACTGCTGGCTTCATCATTCTATAATGACTGAGGAAGGGGAGGTAGGACTTAGAAAGCGAATTCAAATTGTATCCTTTCCTAATTATTTATGCAAAGGAAAATCAAGTTTGTTTAGATGCTTGATTTGCTTGATCATATACAGTACATGATCAATAACCAATGCTCCCTCTCACATACGAGCATTGAAGATAGCACAAGATGTTTTATGCATGTCCGTATCCTTAGGGATACCGAAGGATTCGTTCAACATTTAAAGCATATCCTCTAGTTGAGCATCCTCAAATTTTTGACTGAACATTATTCATGGCACCCTCATAATGCTTCAAACAATTGTACGATCATTGAGCTACTTCTGATAAGTGTCTCTCACCATACATTGATAGTAGATTCATTAGGTGCTAGATCTATGAGTACATATAAGATTCGTTCATACTCCAAAATAATTTTAAGCTTTTGATACCAACTATCAAAATTTGATCCTATAAGTTTGTTACTATCCAATAGTGACCGAAGCAATAAAGTATTAGCCATCTTGCTGAAAAGAGAACATATGACCTATTAGTATTTGAATTAATAAATTCTAATGACTTAAGACTTTAGTCTAAATATTCTTCCACTATTTTATATGAATTGGTAGTCTCTACCTTCAATTCGAGGAATTACATTAATTCTTTAGCAGGTACTAGAATTCACATAGATTATATATGGGCCTGAGGAAAGCTCTGGCCAACCCATATACATCTATGGATAGGTTCTTAACCAATTATTTCTCCAAATAATTTTTAGTATTAATTTTGCCTCAGGCTCTTCTTCAGCAGGCATATGGCATCTTAGGTCCAATCATTAACATGAATCTACTAAGTAGATCTAATCAGTGAATGATCTGGCCCAAGAAAAGCTTTGGCAAACCCAACCATTCATCAGCTAGTCACAATAGAGTCATCATATGATGAATAATAATTTCAATATTCAGATGAACACCTGGCATAAGGCACCTCCAATGTTTACCTAGATAATTGGATCTATTATCATCCACCTTAATGGAAGGCTATGGTTTTATTATCCTTATAACATTATCATTTTAAGGACCTAATAATTTAGGGGGTTTTATTATTATGATCGAGAATAAAAGAAGAGATTGACCAGTCATTTAAAAAAATCCTCCCACTGACTTTAATAAGTCATGAGATAAATTGGTCAAGGCGCACCTAAATCTGTCATACTGATTTACTTTAATGGCATGGGTTAACTCAATTCATCAGGCAACCTAACTCAAATCCTAATTGATCAAATTGGCTAGGTAAGTAAGATCGATGGGAGAGTCTGCCAAGGCCTACCTTAGATACCAATGAAATAGCTAGGTAAGCAGCCTGCCAATTAAAGACAACCGATCGAACTGCCAAACTTACCTTAGACACCAATTTTTCAATAAGTTTTAATTAGGTTAACAAGATAACTCGGGCTCGACCATTGAGCTACAATCAGGTCCATTTGGTATGATCAAAATTATGGACTTGATCAATCTACAACTATTGAGTTTGATCTAAAGAAAACTTGACCTAATCTAATTCAATTCTTGGTTAGATTTAGTTAATTTTTTAATTAGGTCCATATTTGATTCTAACTATTGGTCTAACATAGTTAATTGACCTGGCTTGAGCTAGTCCATACCCATATTCATTAGATCTTAAAATCTCAATCCTAAATCTAATGTTTCTACCTTTAATTCTTAATTAAGTATAGAGTTGAAATAGTTTCAATTGTTCGAAACAACAACATAAAACATATAGTTCATTTGTAGTCCTTTTTTATATGTTCATGTTTAATCATAATTTATGATCTTAAAACTAATTTTTGAGATCATAATTCAACCATTAAACATGAATTAAATAGATCTAAATTATTCTCAAACATCATATACATCACAATAATATCATATGTCATAAAATTCAGACCTAACTAACATCTTATGTTCATGAGTTTCATCTATAGAAACCATTTTTTAGATATAAAAATATTATTTAAAATAGTAATTAAATAAATCATAAATCTACTTTAGATCATATCTAAATATATTTATGACCAAAATAACTTTCATAAATTATTTTCATTGTTCTTCTTCATGAGATGTAATTACTGTGGCACCTCTACATGCTATAAGAGAAACCCTAACGATTGGACAATAGAGGGATCTAATTAACTCAATTCCCTTCTTCCTCTTATGATCGAATGGCCATAGTGATCAACTCAATTCAATTACTTGGTTATTAAAAAAAATTATACATAATATATTATATATTTAAATAAAAATAATGTTTATTTTATGTGCAGAATTTGGATAGCATGCAGAATTTTACCTACGCTAGTTAGAATATACATCATATACATCATATATGTATATCTTAAAACTAATTTTTGAGATCATAATTCAACCATTAAACATGAATTAAATAGATCTAAATTATTCTCAAACATCATATACATCACAATAATATCATATGTCATAAAATTCAGACCTAACTAACATCTTATGTTCATGAGTTTCATCTATAGAAACCATTTTTTAGATATAAAAATATTATTTAAAATAGTAATTAAATAAATCATAAATCTACTTTAGATCATATCTAAATATATTTATGACCAAAATAACTTTCATAAATTATTTTCATTGTTCTTCTTCATGAGATGTAATTACTGTGGCACCTCTACATGCTATAAGAGAAACCCTAACGATTGGACAATAGAGGGATCTAATTAACTCAATTCCCTTCTTCCTCTTATGATCGAATGGCCACAGTGATCAACTCAATTCAATTACTTGGTTATTAAAAAAAATTATACATAATATATTATATATTTAAATAAAAATAATGTTTATTTTATGTGCAGAATTTGGATAGCATGCAGAATTTTACCTACGCTAGTTAGAATATGTGATCATATCACAAATTTATTTCAGATCTAAACTTAATTTATACACCATATAAATCTTCTCTTTTAGATCTAAATTAGTATAAAAATCTATTCAAAATAAATTTAGATACATACTAAAATCTGATTTAAATAATGAACCAAACTTCACAAAAATTCTGTTCAAAATAGATTTCATCTTCCATGAAAAACTAGACTTGTAACGATCTAATCGCTCATTAGAAATTTATGAACCTAGACGTGATTCCTCTACATTGAGATCTAATCAATATTAGATCAAAATTTTAAAGAAATCACGTTCAAAAATAATCTAATTTAAAGAAAAAAATATCTGGTGACAATCTAAATGTGAAATTCAGCATAACTAGAATTTTAATCGCATATAGATCAAAACCTGGACTGGCTCTAATACCAGTTAAAGAAAAAATCCTCTAGATTTGAATTATATTCAGATAGAGACCAGGGAGAATAGATTTAGTTTACAAAATTTTCATAACAATTATGAAAGCATACCTTGATGTGTAGCAGAAATAAAGCCAAGGTCCTAAAAATTCTGCAACATTGCTTTACGAAATCCGAAAGCATGGACCCTCTACTTCGCATGTATGCTACACAACATAGAAGAGAGGGAAGATTTGGGGCATCACACCAGAGAAGAGGAAGAGGAGAGGGGTGGCAAGATCAAATCTTCCACCAAGAAGAGCTCAAACGCTAAGAAGAAGAAGAGAGAAATACTTATGGCTCTCTCTCTCTCTCTCTCTCTCTCATGCCAAGCCTTGCTCACACCCCCATGCCTTAGGATCTCTTATCCCACACCTAGGGGTCCTCCTTTTGTAGATGAAGCCCAAGACTTGATTGAATCTATTAGATGTGTATCCTAGAAGTCAGATTGACTAACACTTTGTACAATACTTTCTAGGAGCATTTTTATAATTTTGACTAAAATTAATAAAATAATTATTTTCTATCATATTCTATATTTAAAGTCTCTGTGATACATCTTTTAAGTTAATGGGCATGATAATGCATATTTTTAAGAGTTAAAAATTTAAGGCATATTTTATCATAATTAACTCATAAACTGCTTTCGATCATAGGATCGTCATAAGGATGGTGATCAATTTAGAAGATTGGTATACGATCACTTTTTTATAATTGATGAGTCTTAAGTCTATAGTGTGGAGACACCGGAGTGAGAGTATAGGTACTTATTGAGAATAAGGATACTGAGTATGACCACCTCGAGCAATCATAAGGAAGTCTATCTTCTCGTCGATGACTAGTTCGATGCTGTAGTTGTGTGCCTGATTCTTTGACCTGAGGTGCATCAATAGTTCACCTTAAGTATGTTATAGTTTGACTACACTATAACTCAGTCTCCTAGTTATTTGGAATTCTGAGGTATATATTGGCTATAGCATATTCATTATAGGAATTGGATCACACCAATAGAAAATCTATCAACCTTGGTAGAGGAGCAACAGTCCTATAATGATCATGAGATCAAGTTCTTAAGCCCATGGCCATGACACCATGAAATAATGGAAAAGAGTTTTCTATTAGATTTTCACATTGGACTCGAATCAAATGATTTATTTATATGACAGATATTAGGACTGTCGAGTTCATCTTGACCTTGATTTTATCGAGGCTCATGATAGAAGAACCCAATCACACAGGTAGCTATACCAAGAGGTTCGTATTCGATTCTGATAGATTACCACCATATACTACTAGATGTCACTGGTGGATTTTAAGACTAATTAGAATTATTTTGATGATCGATAATTCTAATTGGGTGAATCAGAAGAGTTATGATCCATCGAAAGGTGTTTTGATGATATCGATAATAGAGATCATAACATATCTCCTCACCATACAGAACCGAATCTAATTGGGTCATACAAATAAGAGTTTGGATATGGATGTCATCAATTAGGCTAAGCCAGTTCGATTGATTTGGATTTAATCCAATTAGGTTCAAGAAAATCGTGCTAGCACACGATTAAGCTTAACTTTCTCCTTCTGCTGAATTTTTGGTTCGTCTTTAATGAGTCAAATTGGATTTGGTTTCCTAAAATATCCTATATGAATTTCTCCTGGTCTGATTGGGTCTTGTGCTGGTTAGATTAAGGCTTGTCCTAAAGAGTTCAGGGCTTGTCCTGAATCCATGTAAGGGGCATTAGAATAAGGGGTTGTTTGACCCATTCATTGCAGGAAAGAAGGGAGAGGGGCGTGCGCCCCCTGAAGAATTTTTAGGGGCACATGCCTCCCAGGTGTTTCATGAGGAAGGGAAGGGTGCACGCCCCCTTTGGCTATGCACCTCATAAGGATAAAGGTGGAGACCACCATTCAAATAGGTTTTGACTGGTCAAAGAGTTTGATTTGGATCAAACTCTAGGAAGATAAACCCTACGCCTATCCTATCTTCCTATCCATTATTGGCAACATTTTTAGGAGATTTTTGGGTGATAAAATCAAATAAAAATCTGGTGTTTGGCATGGGATTTCAGATGGGAGTCCTTTTGCTTCAAGCAAACTAGTTGCTTAAAGCTTTAGGACTCCAGGGTGCCAACTAGTCTATAAATAGATATGCTACGCCCTTGTTTTTTTGTATTACAATTAATCTACGATGAAGCCCTACCCCATTCTCCATCTCCACACCCCCTCTCTTTGATCTTCTCTCTCTTCTCCATGCCTAAGGAGTTGGGTAAAATAGTAAGGAAAGGTTAAGATCCTGCAGGCGCAAAGGTCAAGCGAAGTAGTTTCAGTTCGTGTGACGAACGTGCTGCTGTCGGAGGTTATTTTCGAAGATGCACTAGAAATTTTTTGATCTGATCTTCTGAGATCAGATCTAGATGGAGAGGACTTTCAGATTTAACCTGAGTAGACTTTGGTAGAAGCTGGCTGCATGTGCGGCTTAAGTCCGAACCTCGAACTTCGTCAGATCATCGATAGGGTAAACAATTTACCCAATAAGATAACATTAGATGTTATTAGATTTTATTTTAATTTTTATTTTTGCTATCAGATTATTTCAATCAGATTTGAGAACTCTGAGATTTGATCAAATTCTTAAATTTTTTTTTTTAAAACTTTGCTTTAGATCAGATTAGATTAGATCGATCCTATGGTAGGAAAACTAGGTTTTCCTTCAACTGATATCAAAGCTAGGTTTGCAATTCTTTAGATCAATTTTTGATCTAATTTTTTATTTTTTTTATGATCTAATATTTTAGATTTTATATGCTACATGAGATATAACTAGATCTGAAATTAGTAGGTGCATCTTAAATTTTTATATATACGATATATATTGTGCATGTCTAGACTAGCTAGTCTTGATAGATCTATGTCATGAATAGTCTAGATTAAAAGTTTTATGACGAGATTGTTTAAATTTTAATTTTTAGATGTTCATCAAATATAATCAGATCTGAAACATAATTAAATTTTTTTAAATTGATATATGTGATATATGCAAAGCATGCATAGTTTAGATCTTTAATCATATATGAGATATATGTGTTAGATTAAACTATTTTATAGTGTAGTTTTTATTTTTTTGATTAAGGCATTCCTCTTGGCCGTCCGATCAAAAGAGTAAGAAGAGTTTAAAGGCCCTCTCTTTCTATTCGATGGGATGCTCTTATGGCGTGTAGGGGTGCTACGCGTTTGTCTTTAATCAGAAATCAAAACTTATTTTTCTTCAAATCTCTAGATCCTAAAATACTAGAATTTTTTTTGCATGTTTTATTTTCGAACCCTTAGACTTAATTAAGAATTAAGTTTATGAAGTTAATTAGATCTAAAAATTATGAACTTTCACATCTAAGACATCTTCATAAAACATGAGTTTGGGTATGGGTAGCTCAATTACGTCAAGTGGTTGATCAAACCGAATCAAGAGTTGGTTAGATGGGATCAACAAGTGCTTAGATTGACCTAGCCTAATAGGATTAAGTCTGGGTCAAGATCGAGTCACAACTACATATGGTCGACCACTTAGACCTAATTAGGCTCAGAGGTTAGAGTCTTGGATTATAGGCTAACCTCAATTGGTTCTGGTTCAATAATTTGGTGTCTAAGGTAAGTTTGGCAGATACGACCGACTAGATTTTTAATTGGAAGCTACTCGATCTGAATATATTCTTGTACGAGTTAATGGCATATTCCCTTCCACCAGATCTTCACTTACCTGGCCATATCTGTTGACAACCCAGTTCTGATCTGAGGTGGTCTCAATAATTTCCGAGCTAACCCATGCCACTAGGTTAGTCATAATTCGTTATGACTATGACAAGTCTAGTTTAATGAGACCTAAATCAAATATTTCCCTAAGAAAAGATTAAGTCTGATTGGTCTTCCACCTATTGTAGATGTGCGGGCCCTTCCTCGAGGTTGATTATTCTCGGACTGGAATACAGTGGTTCAGTTGCATGAAAAAGATGCAACCATGTCTATTAGGCATTGGATGCTACAAATGGGCTGGAGGATGGGTTGGGCTCAATATTTGGATACGGTGAGAGACTCAATTAGGAATCCAGTCATGTGCAAATGGTGGGTCTGACTTAACTAAGGAGTGGAGTCAATATTCCAGGCATACGGTGAGATTCATGAATTAGAGACCAAGTTTGGGTGCACCATGATTTAGAAGAAATCATTGGAACAAGAGTTGTTCCACTCATTGGCTAACCCATCACCAATAACTATTAGGTGAGGTGATGAGTCAGTCATGGTGGGACCGCACCATCCACTAGAAATCAATAATCATGGAGACTTTTGCATCTCTGCTAAGCAAGTGTAGGAATCTGAGAAAATAGTGGAAGCCTAAATTTATTTAAAAATAAAATTTTTAAATAAATTAGTTAAGTCAAATTACAAGTCTAGCTAGAAACTTTGACCCTCTAAAGGAAAAAATCTACGTCAAACCTCTTAGCCCGAATCCTAGATATCTATAGATTGATCAGATCCAATTATAAGGATTGGCTTCGAAATTTGAAAATTATTTTGAGTTTCGAAAAGCTATCTTATGTGTTGGACCAGAAAATTCTCACTCTACTAGTCCATCCGATCGCTGATCAAAGAGCATCTCATGAGAAGTGGTCTGATGATGATAACAAGATCAGGTGCTACATGTTGGGCTTAATGTTAGATGAGTTGCAGCACCAACATGAAGACATTAGGACTACTCATCAAATATTGGCTTACTTGCAAGAGTTTTTTGGTGAACAAAGTCACGCATTGCGTTATCAAGTCTCGATAAGACTTTTAAAGCATAGATGCATGATGGATAATCGGTCCAAGATTATTGCTTGACGATGGTCAAAAACTTAAAAAAGCTTGAGAAGCTTGGTGTCATAATGGATAAAAACATTTAGATTGATGTTATCCTATAGTCCTTGATTGATTCGTATGGCCAGTTTATCATGAACTTTCATATGAATAAGCTCCAATGCACCATGGCTGAGTTAATAAATATGCTGATCACTATTGAGCAAACTATGAAAGGTTCAAAGGGCTTGATTCTTGTTGTAGAGCGAACTTCCTCCAAAAGAATGTCTTTTGGTAAGAAAAAGAAGTTTGCGAAGAAGCAGAAGGTTGAGGAAAAGAAGAAAAATAAGAAAGAACCAAAGAAGAAGACCGCAAACAAAGAAAAATATTTTCATTGCAACATAGATGGCCATTAGAAATAGAACTGCCCTTCGTACCTGCCAGCCAAAAGAACAAGAAGGAGGCAGGTCCTGAAAGTATGCTCATCATTGTAACTAATCTTACAATTTTTTCTACATCTAGTTGAATGCTTGATTCTGATTTTAGTGCTCATTTATACGTTTCTATGCAGGATCTTGAGGAGAGTAGGAGGCTAAGGGATGGTGAGATGATCCTATGCATCGAAAATGGAGTAAGAGTTGCTATTGTGGCCATGAAAACCTACGCTCTTCGACTATCGTCTGGATTAGTTTTAGTTCTTAGAGATTGTTACTTTGTGCCTGCTGTAAGTAGGAATTTGATTTCCATTTCATGTTTAGCATAAGACAACTATACAATTAGTTTCTTTAAGGATCACTGTAGAATTTTTTATTAAATAAATAAAATTATGAGTGGTTTCTTAATTAACGATCTTTATCAATTACATGTAGATATTTCTGTTTTCAATATCGAGCTAAATGTGAATGCCATAGGATCAAAATGACCTAGAAATAGTATTAACGAAAGGTATTCATGGCACTTTAGGCTAGGTCATATAGCTGAAGATAGGATTAATGAATTGAAAAAATCCAGACTAGTGGATCCAACTTTCGAGTCATATCCAATTTATGAATCATGTCTTCAAGACAAAATGACCAAGCTTTCTTTTTTAGGATATGAAAAAAGGGCCATGGACCTTCTTGTCCTGGTACATATAGATGTGTGCTGCCCATTTGATGTACTGATCAGAGGTAATTTTTTCTACTTCATCATTTTTATCGATGATCTATCTCGGTATGGGTATGTGAACCTGATGCGACACAAGTCTGAAGCCTTTGAAAAGTTCAAAGAATTCATACATGAAGTGGAAAAATAAATCGAAAAGCCCATTAAGGTTCTTCGATCAGATTGAGGAGGTGAATATCTTAGTTGATAATTTTTAGACTATCTCAAGAAAAATGATATAGTCTCACAATGGACTCCATCTAAAATGCCTAAACTTAATGATATTTCAGAATGGAGAAATCGAATCCCATTAGATATGGTCTGATCCATGATGAGCTTCACAGACCTTCCTGAGTTTCTTTGGGGATATAGTTTAATGACAGCCATTAATTTATTAAATAGAATTTTATCTAAAATCATTCGTACCACACCGTATGAGATATAGCATGGTAAGAAATCAAGTCTGAGTCATCTCAGGATTTGGGGTTGCCTGGCTTATGTTAAGAGATAGCAGACAGACAAGTTAGAGTCTAGATTTCTTAGAGCTAGATTTATAGGATATCCTAAAGAGTCGTTAGAATATTACTTCTATCTTTCGGAAGATCATAATATGATTGTGAGTTGACAAGCCATTTTTCTTGAAAAATAGTTTATTCAAGATAGTGGCATCGAAAGATAGATCAGGCTCGAGGAGAAAATCTTTGAAGACTAATAAGCCAAGAAACCTGTGGAATCAAGTCAGTCTGAGCCGATCTATGCACTACCTCCTCCACCTCATAGGTCAAATAGGATTTCTCATCCTCGTGAGCGGTACTTATGTACTATTTTAGAGGATCTAGAAAAAATATTTCTCATAAAAATTGAGGTTCATGGTGATGATCCCAAAATCTATGATAAAATGATATCAGATATCAACTTTGAGAAATGACTAGAGGCAATGAAGTCAGAGATTGACTTAATGAGCTTGAACCAAGGCTAGACCTTGGTAGATCTACCTGAAGGTATAGTACCTATTGGGTGTAAATGGATCTTCAAGAAAAAAATAGATACAGATGGGAATATGGAGACATCAAGGCTAGGCTAGTGGTGAAAAGATATAGTCAGCATAAAGGTATTGACTATCAAGATACCTTCTTGCCAGTAGCCATGCTTAAATCCATCCGCATGTTGCTTGCAATTGTAGCCTATTTCTATTATGAAATATGATAGATGGACGTGAAAACAACGTTCTTAAATGAATATCTTAAGGAAGATATCTATATAAAACAGTCCCTTGATTTCACATTTGGTGATAGTGATCATAATGCCTGCAAGTTGCAAAAGGTCCATATATGGATTAAAGCAAGTATCTCAAAGTTGGAATGCTCATTTTAATGATGTGATCAAATTATTTAATTTTATTAAAAATGAGAAGGTGCCATGTATATTCAAAAAGATCAGTAGAAGCACTGTTGTCTTCCTCATATTCTACGTGGATGATATCCTCCTAATTGAGAATGACATTTCCATATTAACCTTGGTCAAAGTGTGGTTACCGAAAGAGTTTTCTATGAAAGACCTAGGAGAAGCGTCCTTTATTTTGGAGATTAAGATCTATAGAAATAGACCAAAGAGGATACTGGGGCTCTCATAGAAGATGTACATAGAGGAGGTGCTGAGGAGATTTAGAATAAAAAATTTCAAGAGGGGACCAGTACCCTTCAGACATGGCATT
This sequence comes from Cocos nucifera, assembly GCA_006176705.1. Taxonomy (NCBI): domain Eukaryota; kingdom Viridiplantae; phylum Streptophyta; class Magnoliopsida; order Arecales; family Arecaceae; genus Cocos; species Cocos nucifera. The sequence goes on along the minus strand of QRFJ01000487.1, from coordinate 426,885 downwards.
CATCTCTTCAAAAAGATGTGCTCCAACACACCTGAAGAGATTGAACGCTTGAGCAAGATTCCTTATACTTTAGTAATAGAGAGCCTCATGTATGCCATGCTATGTGCACGATCTGATATCGCCATGCTGTATGTCACAAGTAGGTATCAGTCGAATCCAGACGAAGAGCACTGAACTTCTGTGAAGTGTATCCTTAAGTACTTAAAAAAGACTAAAGATATGTTTTAGATCTTTGGTAATGGAGAACTCCAGGTCTAGGGGTATACAAACTCAAACTTTATGTCTGACATAGATGATCGAAAGTCGACATCTGATAGTCTGTTCTTATACAATGATGATGCTGTAAGCTAGAAGAGTTTCAAGCAGACGATGATAGCAGACTCTACCATGAAAGCAGAATATATCGCTGCCTCGAAAGCTACAAGAGAAGCATTCTAGTTCAAGAAGTTCACTGCAGAGCTCGAAGTGATGCCATCAAATGCCGTCCCTCTATACTGTAACAATAATGGTGCCATTGCCCTAACTAAGGAGCCAAGGTCTCACCAGAAGTCTAAGCACATGGAGTGGCGGTATCACCTAATCCGCGATCACCTCATCGAGGTCAAGAGAGTCAACACTGCAGACAATGTGGTCGACTCACTGATGAAGCCATTGAGCCAGCAAAAGATCAAAACCCATCTTGAGAAGATGGGACTCAGATTTGTAGCTAATTGGGTTTAGGTCAAGTGGGAGTTTGTTAGATGTGAGCCCTAGAAGCCAAATTGGCCGAGACTTTGTAAAATACTTTTTAAGAGCATTTTTATAATTTTGACTAAAATTAATAAAAGGGGTATTTACTATCACATTCTATATTTAAAGTGTCCGTGATACATTCTTTGATTTAACGGGCATGATAATACATATTTTCAAGAGCTGAAAAATTAAGACATGATTTATCATAATTAACTTATAAACTGCTTTCGATCATAGGATAATTATGAGGATGGTGATCGATTCGAAAGATTGACGTACAATCGCTTTCTTAGGATTAATGTCTTAAGTTCATGGTATGGAGACATCGGAGTGAGAGTATAGGAACTTATTGAGAATAAGGGCACTAAGCATGACCACCTTGAGTAGTCATAAGAAAGTCTATCTTCTCATCGATGACTAGCTCGATGCTACAGTTGTGTTTGATTCTTTGATCTGAGATGCATCAACAGTTCATCTTAAGTGTGTTATAGTTTGACTATACCATAACTTAGTCTTCTAGTCATTTGAAATCCTGAGATGTATGTTGGTTATAGCATATTCATTGTAGGAATTGGATCGTACCAATAGGAGATCTATCAACCTTGATAGAGAAGGAGCAGTCCTATGATGATCATGAGATCGAGTTCTTAAGTCTATGGCCATAGCACTATGAAATAATAGTAAAGAATTTTCTATTAGATTTTCACATCGGACTCGAATTGAAAGATTTATTCATATGATGGAATTAGGTCTGACGAGTTCATCTTGACCTTAATCTTGTCGGGGCTCATGATAGAAGAATCCAATCATACAAGTAACTGTACCAAAAGGTTCGCATTCGATTATGATAGATTGTCACCATATACTTCTAGGTATCACTGGTGAATTTTGGGATTAATTAGAATTATCTTGATGATCGATGATTCTAATTGGGTGAATCAGAAGAGTTCTAGTCCATCAAAAGGTATTTCAATGATATCGATGATAGAGATCATGACATATCTCATTATCATACAGAACTGAATTTAATTGAATCACATAAACAAGAATTTGGATCTGGATGTCATCAATTACTAGTTTGATTGATTTTGATTTGATCCAATCAGATTCAAGAAAATAGTGCTAGCACATGATTGAGCCTAACTTTCTCTTTCTGTTGACTTTCTTATTTGTTTTGACTAAGTCAAATTGGATTTAGCTCATCCAAAAATCTTGTATGGGTTTATCCTGGTATGATTGGGTCTTGTCCTAGTCAGATTAAGGCTTGCCCTAAAGAGTTCAGGACTTGTCCTAAATCCATACAAGGGACGTCAGGATAAGGGGTAGTTTGACCCATTCATTGCAGGAAAGAAAGGAGAGGGGCATGCGCCCCTTGGAGAATTTCTAGGGGTGCATGACCCTAGGTATTTCATGAGGAAGGGAAGGGCGCACGCCCCCTTTGGCTGTGTGCCCCATAAGGATAAAAGTGGAGACCCCTATTCAAATTGGTTTTGACTGGGTCAAAGAGTTTGATTTGGATCAAACTCTAGGAAGATAAACCCTGCATCTATCCTATTTTCCTTATCCATTATTGGTGACATTTTTAGGGGATTTTTGGGCAACAAAACCAAATAGAAATCTGGTGTTTGGCATGGGATTTTAGATAGGAGTTCTTCTGCTTTAAGCAAATCGGTTGCTTAAAGCTCTAGGACTCTAGGGTTGCAACTAGTCTATAAATAGATGTGTTGCGCCTTTGTTTTTTTGTATTGCAATTAATCCATGGCAAAGCCTTGTCCCATTCTCCATCTCCACACCCCCTCTCTCTAATCTTCTCCCTCTTCTCCATGCCCAAGGAGTTGGGAGGAACAACAAGGAAAGCTCAAGGTCCTGCAGGTGCAAAGATTAGGCGAAGCAGTTTTAGTTCGTGTAACAGACGTGCTGCTATCAGAGATCATTTTTGAAGGTACACTTGAAGTTTTTAGATCTAATCTTCTAAGATCAAATCTAAAAGGAGAGGACTTCAAGATCTGATTCAAGTAGACTTTGGTAGAGGCCGAGCATGTGCGCAGCTCAAGTCAGAATCTCAAACTTTATCAGATCATCGGTAGGATAAACAATTTACCCAATAAGATAATATTAGATGTTTCTAGATTTTATTTTTATTTTTACTTTGGCTATTAGATCATTCCAATTAGATCTAAGTGCTCTTAGATCTAATTGGATCATTAATTTTTTTTTTTAAATTCTATTTTAGATTAGATCAGATCAGATTGATCCTACGGTAGAAAAACTAGGTTTTCCTTCAGAATCCCCATCAAATAAGAATTTCAATCATAACTACTTTGACTAGTCAAATTCTCTTCCAAGTAGGACACCTAAGGTGATCTCCTAATCTTATTAGGAGATGTAGTTGGTGCCAACCTTCGTGCCTTTGTGCCACCTAAACCAAGGCTCATGGCTTGATAAATCTAGACCCAATGCCCTCTTGGTTGGCCATATATGAGAGAGAATCTTAGTGGTCAAAGGCAATATTTGACCAAATCAAATTTGATCAAAATTGGATCCAATTTGAATATGCTTCGAACCTAATTCACACTCAATTCAAATAGACTGTCTAACCCTAATCTAATTAGGATTTTAGATCCAAGTATAATTTGGATAATTGATCAATTATCTTTAATTAAACCAAGCCTTATTAATTTAGATTTGTTCTAAAATAATCATGACTTGAAATACATCTCTCATCAACCCTTAGATCATTTTAGGTCAAACTCATTCCTGAAATTAATCTTGAATCTCATGGCCAGTGCTAGCTAGGCATAGTTAGCATTTAACTCCGTATGACTATTAACTTGATTCTTAATTATGTAAATCTATTTGTTCAATCAAGTTAATCACTTCCAAATTGAATATATAGATGCTAGGTCAATTATTTTCTACATTGCATGACTTATGTGCGTGACTTTATAGGTTTGAACATTAAGCTGGTAGTATAGAAACTAATTTCTATACTAATTGAAGTGACTATCTAGCAATGATATCCGACGTCCAGATAGGTTGAATGATTGCAAAGCAATATTCAAGAATCTTGGCATATAGTGATTGCATAATTCACCCCTTTGACCTTTATTGCTCAGGATGATCTGAGGTTTAACTATCAACCCTAGAACAATGATGCATATTATATTTCAACCTTTCTCAAATCTTGTGATAATCATTTGGATTATCTTGGCCAAGATTTTACTAGATTGAAATATAGTGAAGCATTACCTCCTATAATGTAGAGGGATCAATCTCATCTTGATTTATGTACCGACTTTGTAAGTACTTGACTGTATCCATAAATCTTTTATTATTGTATTAAAAATACAGATAGTTCAATACCAAAATACTATGAGTTGCTTGCAAGTCACCGTGGTGATCCTAGATTTAAGAGAAACTTATGCCCATATCCTTCGCGAGCATTTCTTAATAGCAGAGAGCCCAACAAGTAAGTCACTATTTGATGATGATGTACTTCTACATCTTACGATGGAAAATATGCAGGTTTTCATATTTGAATTTTAAAATATTTTTTGAGATTAAATGCAGTAGAAGATGTAGATTATACTATTTAATCTACAAAAGTATGTAATCTAATTACTAAACCTTACATCCAAGATCTATAGCGTGTCATAATGCATTTTTAAATCTAAAAGTAAATGATTTGGTATTGATCAAATCAATACCCTAGATCTAGAACGATTTTAGATTTAAATCCTAGATCACATCTAGATGAGAGAAGAGATCAAATCTCTTACTTTCGCATGGGTCGAGAACTCCATAGTTGAATTTTATTGTTATCTTTAGAGCCGCATACGCATCTGACCTCTATAGAAAGTTCACACGAGGCTACAACATAAATTGGAGTCATCGAATGAAGATTCGCTCGAAGTACTAGCTTCTCATGGATTCTCCTGATGGTTAATCTAAAAAAATATTTTTTGGATCTCTTGGATACTTCAAGAGTCAAAGAATAAGAGGAGGAATAAGAAAGAAATCCAATTCTTGGATTTTCTAAAAATTAGAGAATAAAAATAAGAAAAAACATCCTAAGAGAAGATAGATCTTCTCTTTCAGGACATCAACGATTGATGTCTTGAAAACATCTCTATGTTAGGACAAGAGGAGACCTTCTCCTCTAGATTTTTTTTCATGTTTTCGATTCTAAGATTATCTATTTTTTCTCATAGAAAAATCTCATAAAAATATAAAAAAAAGGATTCTCAAAGAAATCCTAAGAGAAGACCTTATTCGCTTCTTTTTTCTCATCAAGACATGATCAGATCATATCCAAAAATAATCACTATGCCCCAGTACCTTGGAGCACTGTTGATCCTATGATTGTCAAACTTTGAGTGTTTAAGTATTTAACTATGTATTTCAAGAATGGATGTAGGTCTTTTCAGGTTTTTAGGTTAAAATTATAATTTTATCAAGTTGGAGATCAAGAAAAAGTGATAAGAGATAAAATCTTAATTTTACAAAGTTGAAGAAAATCTATTTCAAAAGTCTCAAGAACAAGCTTAGAAGATTTCTGATCTTTTGGAGGTAGTCCTATAATTTTTGGATGCATGAATTAGAAGAAAATCAAGTTATAGAAAAAGGGTCAATCCAAGGGACAATCCTTGGATCATCCTCTTTTGAAATGGGCTGCTCGACATGCTTGGCATGCAAACTGGGCCGATCTAGTATGAGACTGAGCCGACCTAGTCTCAGTGAAAGCAAAAGATAGAAAGTGCAGAAAGCTAGTTTTTCAAAATTCAGGAGACTAAGCCGATCCAGCTATCAAAATTTAGGAGACTAAGCCGATCCAGCTATAAACTGAGTCGACCCAGTGAGACTGAGCCGACCCAGTCTGAAAATGAGCCCGCCCAGTGCCTGTAACAGTTAGTTTTCAGAACTATAGCTTTTTCGTCCCACAAGCTTTCCAATGACTATTTTCTCTTCTCCAATGGCTAGATTACTTTCAGAAGCTTATGTTAGTGACTTGTAATAGTAAGAAATCTCTGGAATATATAAGAAAATACTAGAAGCATTAAAAAATAGTTTTTGGAGAGATTATTGTGCATTCTTTGAGAAATCCAAAGAAGTGAGCAAAAAAGAAAAGAGAAGGAGTAATTCTCAGATATTCCTTTGTTCTTCTAACATCCTCACTTTAAGAAAATCTAGGCCATTGCTATAGAAGATCATCTACTATTTTTCTCAAGCATTCAAAGAGAAGAAATCAAGCCAACAAGCTAAGCTTCTAGAATTTCTTCTCTTAAGCTTCAAAGAGTTTGTTTGTTTTTTTTTTTTTTTTTATTCATTATATTTTTCATATTTATTTCAAGTTTCTTGGGATGAGAAAATTGGGTTGATCCAAGCCTTGAGTTGGATGATTATAGTGGTTTGATTGGTAATTCAAAGTAAAAATCAATCAAAATTGATTGTTATCCTGAAAAAAATAATCATTTATGAGATTTTGGTTGGTGATCCAAAAAATAATAATTGGGTTGACTATGAGCCCTGGAAATAATCATGTACGATTTTGTTTGGTGAGCCAGAAAAAATCAACTGAATTTGATTATGAGCCTAAAAAATAATCGAACTGTAATTCTTGTTGAGAATTATAGTTGAATTCCCAAGGGATATACTTGAAGAGTGAATGTAGGTGCTGAGTTTGGCACGGAACCACTATAAAATGATTGTATTTATGATTATATGCTTTTGTTTCATTACTTTTATTCACCGCACATTGCATAGCTTATTTAATTTGGCACTTAAATAGATCAACTTACTCACATCTTAAGTTTAAAATTTAAAATATTCAATTCATCCTCCCTCTTGGATAGCCATCCTTGGACAATAAGTGGTATCAGAGCAGGTGCTCTGTTATTAGTTATTGACCTAACCATCCAGAGCTAAAGATCTAGGTGATCCAAATGAATTCTTTGTTTAGTGAAGGCTATTCTATTGATAGACCCCTAATGCTTAATGAATCAAATTATAGTTATTGGAAAGCACGCATGCGTATCTTCATACAAGTATATGATTATAACTTATGGAAGATTATAATCGAGGGCTCTCACATCCTCAAACCATTACTTGAGCATAATAAAAAAATAAATCAACTAAATGCTAAAGCAATAAATTTACTTTATTATTCATTAGATATAAATATTTTTAATGTAATTTTTTCATGTATTTCAGCAAATCAAATATGAAAGAAATTAGAAACTATTTTTGAGGAAGCAAATCAAAAAGAAAAATCAAGCTCCGAAAAAGAAAAGGTAGCTCACCCCAACTCATGCCTTATGGTACATGAAGATGAAAAGAAGAAGAAAAGGAAGAAACAAAAGAAAAAGAAAACAATGATTAAGAGGGAGCAAGGCAAAGAAGAGAATGAGAAAGAGGAGGAAGGTATAGAAACTTGTTGCCTTATGGCTCAAAATGATGAGGTATGTCATGAACACTCCTCTAATTTTTTTTTTTAATAAATTATATGAAACCTTTAATGACTTAATGGATGAACATAAAAAAAGTAAGGCTACAAAACAAAGAGCTTAGAAAATCTAACTTATCTTTGACTGAAAAAAATAAAGTTTTAAGTGAAAAAGAAGATTTATTGAAAAATATAAAAAACATGGTCAAAGAAAAGAAAGATTTTTTGGAACAAATTAAAATCCTAACTAAAAAAAGAAGAATATAGTTAAATTTGAAAATTCTTTAGTTAAAGAAAATATTAAGCTTAAAAAGAAAAATGATACTTTAAAATCTTTCCTAAAAAAAAATGAAAATCTTTCAATTGAAAAGAAAGAGATCTTGGAAGAAAATAAAAAAAATTAAGAAGAGAAGTTGAGGTTTTGAAACCTATTGCAGAAAAGTTTATAATTAGCTTTCAAAATCTTTAATCTATGGTAAAAACTAATGAGGTTGTTTTCAATAACATAGAAATTGATTTTAATATTTCAAGAAAACATCACAATGGTAAAAATATTTTCATAAGAGATTCAACTGAAGACCATTCTATTAAGTGCTTTAAATGTAATCAAATTGATCACAAAATTTTAGAATATAATTTTAAAAGAATTGGCCAAACTTTGATTAAATAAATTTGGATTCTAAAGGGAACTTTGAATACTAACTCTTATGGACCCAAGATGATTTGGGTATCAAAAATCATTAAGTGACTTTGCAAGTGTACCAAAGATCCAAATGAAATGAAAGAAAATTTTTTTTTATGGATGCCTTGAAAATGAAAAGGGATAGATATTGATGCATGGTATAATCTAAATTTTTCTCACATCATACCATGCATCAATGATTGTTAAAGTTATTTTGATTAAATCTATTGATTTTAATATGATTTCATATTATATTTACTTGCTTGATATTCTTTTCATATATTAGTAAGATTAGTATGATTGATTGATTTTGATAATTTGAATATTTTACTTTTAAAGATCAATATGCTCTCCTCTATATCATGCTATGAATTGAAATTATCTTAAAAACCAGCATGACTTAATAGCTTCTTCTTATTGATTATTCATTTAAGAAACTTAAATCAATATAAGTTTAATTAACTAAGAATGTCCTTGATTGCAAAAGAAATAAATTTAGACATTCACCTCATAAAATGCTAAATTATTAAAATTTTAATAAAAATTAGCATAAAATAAATATTTAAATATAATACATCAAATTATAAAATTTAAAATGCTTGATGTATTAACTTGCATTGCATTTTAAGTTTGCTCTTAAGGATTTGAAATTCTATAGTTAGATCAAAACATAGAGCCAATATCTAGATCCCTCTCATTTTAATCTTAATTAATTTTGTCTCCCAACTTAAAAAAATTTCTCACACTTGATATCAATGGTATCATTCTTATCTTGAACTTTATTATATTTTTTTTGGCAAAAGAAAAGAATATTTTGTCTTAAATTTGATTTTGCATAGCTTATATGATATTATTTGAGATAAAATCAAGAATTTCATACCTTTTTTGAACTTGATTAAATGATAGTTCTTAAGAAAAGAAAGATCTAAGTTTAAATAGAATATCTCTCAATGATTTATTTTGCATAATTTATTGATATCATTTCAAATTAACTTATCAAAATAATTTAATCTAAATTTAATTGATTCATCTTTTTCGATCAAAAACTTCAATAATTGATATCATAGTGATCATTATTATCTTGTATTCTATTAATTTATCTTTTGACAAAAGAATAGTTGCTTTGTCTCAAATATAAATTTTCATGGCATACTTTAGGATTTTTAATGGATTGTTATTATTGTAAACATCTTTTGAAGTAAATAAAAAAAAAATTTCTACATAAGTAAATGCTATATTTATTTGAATTGAATGCATAATTTAATACTGTTCTCTTAAAATTTTATTTAATTTTAAAATAACTTTGTTTACAAAAGTAAGAAGGAGAAAATATCAAAGATAAAATAATTACTAACTTGGTATCAATTAAATTTAAAAATCTAAACTTAAAAGATAAAATTATATTAATTAAGATTAATATGGTATCAATTAATTATGCTTAACTCGAAAGAAAAAGGGGGAGTAACAAAAATTGTAAAGCTTAAGCATAAAATATGCTTATTTTGAAATACAGAGAAGAAGAAAGTTGAAAAGTAAACTAATCCAGCTATTAATATGAAAAATAAGAGAAATTTATTGATTTAATTCAATTAAAAATATTGATGAAATTATGATCTTAAGTTCTTTATCAATTACCTTTTTTTGAGCCTTTTTGATTTTAAACTTTCTATTAAATACTTTTCTTTTCAATTTATGCTTTCATGTGTTTATTCAATTTGATTTACTTGATTTAAAGTACTATCAAATAAACAAATTATTCTTCAACTAGTTTCATATTTTAATTTGCATGATTATTCTTTATAATTGATTGGAGTTAAATTAAATTAAAAATATATTCTTACTCTAAGAAATAAATTTCTAAACCTAATTTTGGAACTCATTGAAAATTCAAATTTGATACTAAATTTTTGATGTGCGTTATAAAATTTTTATGAATTATTTGTATTAAAGCAATTTTTACTCAAAATAATAAATTAAAAAAAAAGTGACTATCATTTTTGATACATATTTATTTTACTTTACTTGATACATTTTTGATACATATTTTTTTCAAACTTAATTGACTAAAATTTTTTAAGAAAAAAAAGATTGAATATTAAAGTGCATATTATACTTGATTTCATGGTTAAATCTTTTGAAAAGATCTGTTCCTCTTAAAGCTTAAAAGTGTATATTTAAAAATCTAATTAAAAGATCATATTCATTTAAAAAGGAGAGAGTCTATAATATTTGAATTCAAGCTAATTTTTGAAAAAAAAATATTCAATCAAAAGGAAAGATGATTTCTTTGATTTGACTTTATGAATTTGATACATCTCTCAATTTAATGTCTTGATGTTGATTTTGATAATTTTTTTTCTATTCTTTTCCATGAGCTTTTTGATGTTGTCAAAAAAAGGAGTGAGGTATATTGAGTATATACTTAAAGAATTAATACAATACTTAAGAAACTCAATAAATTTCTTGCTTGGAATCTTAATACTTATTATTTTGAATTAAAATATTATTTTGATATGAGTATATAAATTATATGAAATATTAATTGGAGCTTTCATGAAGTGTGCATTTATGTTTATTTATATTATCATTTTATGACTTATACTAGCTAATTTATTGAAATACATTAAATTATATTTTTATGCATATACTCAAAGTTTTGCCATCATGAAAAAGGAGGAAATTATTGACCCCATGATTGATTTTGATGATTATCAAACTTTGAGTATTTAAGTATTTAATGATGTATTTCAAGAATGGATGTAGGTCTTTTTAGATTTTCAAGTTAAAATTATAATTTTATCAAATTAAAGATAAAAAAAAGTGACAAGAGGCAAAATCATAATTTTATAAAGTTGAAAAAAATTTATTTTGAAAGCCTCAAGAATAAGCTTAGAAGATTTCTGATCTTTTGGAGGTAGTCTCATAATTTTTGGGTGCATAAATTAGAAGAAAATCAAGTTGTAGCAAAAGGATCAACCCAAGGGATGACCCCTAGGTCATCGCCTTTCGAGGTGGGCTGCTCGGCATGCTTGGCATGCAAATTGGGCCGACTCAATCTGAGACTGAGCCGACCTAATCTCAGTGGAAGTAAAAGATAGAAAGTGCAGAAATTTAGTTTTTCAAGATCTAGGGGACTGAGCCGATCCAGCTATAAACTGAGCCGACCCAGTGAGACTGAATCGACCCAGTCTAGTGCCTATAACGGCTAGTTTTTAGAACTACAATTTTTTCATCCCACAAGCTTTCGAACGGCTATTTTCTCTTCTCTAATGGCCAAATCACTTTCAGAAGCCTATGTTAGTAACTTGTAATAGTAGAAAACCTTTGGAATATATAAGAAAACACTTGGAGCATTAAAAAATGATTTTTAGAGAGATTATTGTGCATTCTTTGAGAAATCCAAAAAGGTGAGCAGAAAAGAAAAGAGGAGTAATTTTCAGATATTTCTTTATCCTTCTAACATCCTCACTTTGAGAGAAACTAGGCCATTGCTATAGACGATCATCTATTACTTCCCTCAAGCATTCAAAGAGAAGAAATCAAGCCAACAAGCCAAGCTCCTAGAATTTCTTCTTTTAAGTTTCAAGTTTATTTTTTTTTTTTTTTTTGTTCATTATATTTTTTATATTTGTTTCAAGTTTCATGGGGTGAGAAACTTGGGTTGGTCCAAGCCTTGAGTTGGATGATTGTAGTAGTTTGATTGGTAAGCCAAAGTGAAAACCAATCGGGGTTGATTATTAGCCTAAAGAAAACAATCACTTATGAGATTTTGGTTGGTGATTTGGAGAAAATCAACTGGGTTGATTGTGAGCCCGAAAAATAATCATGTATGATTTTTGTTAGTGAGCTAGGAAAATTAATTAGATTTGATTGTGAGCCTGAAAATAATCAGACTGTAATTCTTGTTGAGAATTATAGTTGAATTTCCAAGGGATATACTTGGAGAGTGGATGTAGGTATTGAGTTTGGCATCTAACCACTATAAAATAATTATGTTTGTGATTGTGTGCTTCTATTTCGTTACTTTTATTCACTGCACATTATATAGCTTATTTGATTTAGCACTTAAATAGATCAATTTACTTACATCTTAAGTTTAAAATTTGAAATTTTCAATTCACCCCCCTCTTGAGTAGCCATCTTTAGGTAATAAGCACACATCTCCATGCCCTCTTCCTCTCTCTCTTTTAGATTTTATCACATAAAAAATATATAGAGTAAGAAAGAAAATGCTTAAAAGAAAAACAAGAGAAGATAATCTTCTCTTATCTTTGTCTTCATCAAGACATGAACTTTTCATGTCCAAATGAAATACTTTTCTCCAAGGATGTAGGCTCCTCAAACCACCACGCCCCCTCTTTTCTCTTTCTCTATTTTTGCATGGAAAAATCAGAATTTTTGATGCCTTAAATTAATTAGGAGGAGTCCCATGATAATAGGAAGACTAGGTCAAATGACCTAGTCAAACAAGGAAACAAGGAGAAGACTGGGGGGCATCCAACTCTTGGATGCCTCCCCAATTTTTTTTTGTGCGTGGAGAACCTTAAATCATCACATAAAATGAGAAGAAAAAGGGTGACAAAAAATAAGGGTGGCGTGGAAAGTATTTCCAAAAGAGGAGGGAGGAGTTTTGGTTTGAAGGGACTCTATCAAATAGAATCCTATGCACAACCAATTTCCAATTTTGACCAATTCAAATTTGATTCCTTAACTCTAGATATTTGGGGTATGCATGAAGACTCTTATGGCATAATAAAACTCATACAAAGATTTGAAAAAAAAATAGCGTGGGCCTTAAAGGTGGCGCAAGGAAAGTGAGAGAGTCCTAGTCCAACTGGAACTTCTCGTATTTGACTAGATCAAAATAATTTTGAATCCAATTAAAATAAGATTAGTGTAAGCCTAATTAGGAGTGATCCTAGTCCAATTAGAAATCCAATTAAGTCAGGTTTAAACCATAGTTAAATCTGATTTAAATTTTAAGTTAATTTAGAATTAGGTGCATTCAAGTCCTAGTCCAACAAGGACTTGATCTTTCTTATAATTGGCTTATCCAATAAACTAATTAGACTTAATTCAATTAAGTTCAAACCAATTCTAATTGAATCTAACTCAATTATACTTAATCTTATCTCGATTGCTCAATCAAATTGAGCTAATTTACAATCCAATTGCTAATCGATCCTCCTACAATATTTGCATTAGGTCAAATATCAATCGCATTGATTGTTTGACCTTAGAACGATTCTCAATCATCGATTAACCATCTAATCAGGTTATAACCTCTTATGTGTATGACTCCATAGGTTTGAACCTAAGCTAGTAGCATAGAAACTAATTCCTGTACCAATCGAAGTAACCATTTACCAATGGTTCTCGACGTCCGAATAGGTCGAATGTATGCAAACCAACATTTTTAGAACTCTGGTCCATGGTTATTGTATAATTCATCCCTTTGACCAATAATACTCAAGATGACTTTGAGTATACTGTCAACATTCATACAAGTTATCTCTATTATGTCCCAAAATTTTGTAAATTTTATGACTCCTCATGAGGATTACCAAGCCTAGGTTTTGCTAAATTGAAACATAGTAAGTTATTCCCTTCCTAAAATTAATCAGGAGTGATCAATCCCATCTTGACTCATACACTACCTCTACAAGTACTTGACTATACTCAAAAACCTTCCAAACCTATATTAGAAATACAGGCAGTCCGACACCAAAGTAAAGTGAGTTGCTTGCAAGTCACCATGGCGATCTCAGATCGAAGGGACACTTATATCCATTGGCCTTAGCTAGCTATTCTTGTCAGTAGAGTGCTACATTGGTCGCGTTCAATATAGATGTACTCCTACATCTTACCTGAATGCCATATCAGTGTCTCCATACTACTTGGTTATGAGGACAACCAATGCATATGGCATACAACGACCTACACTCGATAAGTTATCATCCTTATTAATAACTTATCATTTGGTCATGAATAGTTTAAGAACCATCCGATAAATCCTACTTTATCGAATGATTATGGCTCTAAGAACTTCATCATAATTTAGGAGTTCATTTAAGAAAGATGGAACTTTTATGATGAATCAACCAAATAACTATTTTTATTAGATAATTCATATACTAATTCCAATCATCTACGACTTAAATGATTGGTTTTAGCAGATATTTTTTAACAACTCTCACTTAGACTAAAGCCAATCAGAATGATATCAAATATCCTATCTTCCACTTAAGTTTGTAGAATTCCTTAGTTCCGGGGCCTTAGCAAATGGGTCGATTAAGTTCTTCTTTTTCATTGATCTTCCAAAAATCGACATCACCCTGATCTAAAATCAAAAGTAATAGCGATATAGAATATGCTTGTCCTTCAGTTCTTTAGTCTGAGCTATGGCTTCGTGCTATGATAGGACCAAACCATCGGTGGAGGGTGCTACTCCCTACCTACTAATGAACCTCAGCAACTACATAGCTTACATGGTAGCATCTTATGCCACGATGTACTCTACATCACTAACTAAATAGGCTATAGTATTCTGCTTGGAACCTTTCCAGCAGATTGCTCCTGCAATTAGGGTATAACCTGATACTTTTCTTGCTATCATCTTAATGTGACTAAAAAATTAGAATCAAAACATCCATAAGTTTTAAGTCAGTATTTCCATATTTGAGTCATTGGATCTTAGTATTTTATAAATACTTAAAGATTGTCTATACAATATTTCAGTAATTCTTATTTAGATCAGACTAGTATCTACTCACTATCCTTAGTGAGTATACCATATCTGATCTTGAATATGAAAAAATTAGGTGACAGTCAAACCTTTATTACTTGCAATGCTAGAATGTCATTTCTGATTAAGAGAATGTCATCCCTAGATAACATAAGAAATAACACTACAGAATATTTTGCCCACTTACAAATGTAGGGTTTGTTTTTTTTATAATTAAGATATACGTTCAAAACGTATGTTCGAACTCTAAGATGATAGCTAGACGGACTTTATAGGTCTCTACCTTTTTGTTTGTGCTACTCTGATCCTTTTGAGAATCCATTCATATCCAATGGATTTTATCCCTTCAGGTGAATCAACCAGTATCCACATACTATTGATTTTTATGAACTTCAGTTTTGATTAAATGGCTCCAAACCACTTCTTAGAGTTAGACCACTACATTGCATCCCTATAGATAATCGGATCCTTGTTATTCTGATCAAGCTCAATAGGATTGCCATCCTGAATCTAGATACCATTGTATCTATTCGGCTAATGCAGTACTCTATCGGATCTCCTTAAAGGTGCCACTTTAATTAGCTCTGGGTTTGATCTGATCAAATTCGGTTCTATAGGTTTACTAGATAATGTCGGTTTATTTTCTACAAGTCAAACTTTCTTTAGGCATCGGTTTCTTCTCTAAGAAACTCCTTTATAAAAGGAATGCTCTACTGCTGATGAACATCTTGTATTCTTCAGCATGGTAGAATTAATAATCCTTAAACACCTATTGGACCAAGATCAAAATTTATCTGTGTGCAAACCTATGATATAGGCCGATCAACCCTAAACTTGAAGGTGAGAGAGTTTAGGTCTACGCCTGATCCATATCCCATATAAAGTCTTTACAATAGATTTACTCGGTATATTTTCAGAGTAAAACTAGTAGTCACAAGAGCATAACTCTAAAATAGGCAGACTAGTGAACCTTATCATGGATTGAACCATGTCTAACAAAGTTCAATTTTTTCTTTCCAATACACTATGTTTTGAAAAAAAACTATTGAGAGAGAATCCTATTCTCTCCTAGATATGTCACAAACTTACTAGATAAGTATTCGCCTTCTCAAATTGATCGAAGAGTTTTAATATCTTTTCCAGTTTATTTTTTTATTTTATTATTGAATCATTTGAATATTTTAAATGATTCAAGCTAGATGCATCCATGTCTAGATAGGTCGTTTGTAATGAAATGTTAATATCTTCATCTAACACTTAAGTTCATAGGTCCACATACATCACTATGTGTGAGACTTAGAACTTCATCGACTCCTTGACCTTTTCCAGTAAAAGATGACAAAAGTCATCTTTCCAAGAAAATAAGACTCACAGGCTATCAATGATTCACAATCATTGAAATTAAGGTTTTCCTCTCAAGCTAACCCGTTTATCTTATTCTTGTCAAGATGACTAAGCCTATAATGCTAAAGATAGACATCCATTATATAATCTAACTTGAGTATTTATTAAATATATATATTACACTTAACAAACTGTATAAATATTAAATATCAGTTCTTTATTGTCCATGTATTATTATAACATTATTTATAATAATATTACAACAATCTCTTTTTATGGATAAATGATAACCATCTCTGACCAAAAGGCCAACAGAAATTACATTTATCATAAACGATAGATAATAGTGACAATCACTTAAAATGATATCTTTTGAAAATAAGCTTGATAATTTCTAAAGCTAGGATTGGAACAAGACTTTCATCCCCAACGTTCAGGTATTTCTCACCATTTTCAAATATTTCACTTACCTATAGTCTTTGCAAC
This sequence comes from Cocos nucifera, assembly GCA_006176705.1. NCBI lineage: Eukaryota > Viridiplantae > Streptophyta > Magnoliopsida > Arecales > Arecaceae > Cocos > Cocos nucifera. Next base: position 410,454 of record QRFJ01000487.1, on the reverse strand, counting down.
AAATTGCATAGGATTTTTGGTATCTAATACCTAGGTAGTAGAATTACATATAAAGAAATTTTAAGATGTTATCATATAACATCCTTGATAAGCATCTCTTGCTATCTTTCTCTTGTTCAGCCTATTATAGTCAAGGAAAGCAAGACATTCTTCTTTCTATGACCTAGCTTCTAATAGTAGAAGCATTATGCTTGCTTTGGATCATAATAGGACTAATTATTTTGACTGGACTTAGAAGTCCCAATACGAATCCTTTTGTACTGCTAAACCAAATTCAACTTTCAATACTAATTATCGAAGTTAGGTCCCATAAGTCATTATTGTCTAACAATGATTGGAGCAATTAGGATTTAGCCTTAATTTGAGAAAAGAGAACAATGACCCAAGTACATGAATTATTTTAAGCCTAGAGACTTGGACTTTAGTCTTAAGGTTCTCCTACTATTTTATTCAAATTGGTAGCCTCTACCTCCAATTTAGAGAATTACTTTAATTTTCTAGCAAGTACTAGAATTCACATAGACTACACATAAGCTCGACTTTGGTCGGTCAACCCATGTGCATCTACGGATAGATTCATTAATCAATTATTTCTCCAAACAACTTCTAGTGATTTAATTTTGCCCCAGAAATCTAATCAGTAGGCTTTGGCCTCTACTATAAGGATCCGATTAGATCCAACCATTAATATGACCATACTTGGTGCATCTAACCAACGAATGATTAAGCCTAACTTTGGTTGGCCAACCTAACCACCATTAAAGAGATATTTCCAAGTTATCATATTATGAATGATAATTTCATTAGTCAATAAGTATCAGGTCTTTGAGCCTCCAATGATTATTGAGTTAATGGACCCTTATGATCCAACTTAATAGGAGGCTATGACTAAGTTATCTCCATAATTTTGTTATTTTAAGGATCTAATAATTTTAAAAAATTTAAATTATTAGTGATTTAAGGATAGAAAGGACATGGACCAATTTGCTTCCACTGACTTCACCAAGTCAAGTCCTCCCACCGACTTCTCAAGTCATTGACAAGGATTAGGATCAAATCGGTCCATAGGCACCTAGATTAGTCTCATTGATTAAAATCAGTCTCACTAATTTTCTATATAACATGGGTTAGCACGAATCAATGAGCAACCTAATCAAGACCTAATTAACCATATTGGCCCAATAAGTGAGATCGGAGGGAGAGTATACCAAGGTTTGCCTTAGATACCATCAAAAATAGCTAGATATGCGGGCTGTCAATTAAAAACCATCAGTCTGGAAATGCTAGATTTACCTTAGATACTAATCGATTTATCAGTTTTGATTTAGTCTGCCTAAAGACTCGAGCTTGACCACTGAGCCACGATCAATATCCATTTATTAGATGTATGGACTTTGATCAACTACAACTATTGAATTGATCTATAGAAATGATCTAATCCTAATTAACTATTAATTAGATTTGATCAATTTCTTAACTTAGTCTATATTTAATCTAACCCTAGGTCTAACCCAATAAAGATCTGATCAAAGCTAACCCATTATCCTTTAATCCATATTTTATGAAATTATCTTAGGATCTTTAAATCATAAATCTTGATCCTAAATAATTACTTAATTCTCAATTAAGTTCAAAGCTTATGGGTTTGAGTTTATAGAACCTTAGAACTAATTTTTGATTTGATCACTTAAAATATTTTTAAATTATAAACAGTTTACATTGAATCATATTTAATATATAGTTTTAGATTTGATTTATTTTAATATTTAGATCACGTCCTACGATTTCGAATCTAGGATTTTGCAGAAAGTAAGTTCTCAATTTAAATTCTATAAAATAAGTATGTCATATATATATTTTAGATTCAAAATAAAAAATACATATCAACATGTGCAACAAGAGGATCTAGATCTAAACATAAAATACATCACATGGATTAGATCATAAATTATTTAAATTTTGATTTAAAATTTAAAAATAAATCATAAATTACTTTAAATTTTATCTAACATATTTATGATTTATTCATATCAGCACATACTAGGACAACCTCTCTACTATAAGGGATAAACCTTACAACAGAACAACCTTATAATCAGTATGTCTGATTTGATATTATTTAGATCTAATCTAAATAATCTAAAATAAATCTAACATCTATTTATTTTATATTTAAAATTAAAATAATGATTCATAAAATTATTCAAATCATATCTAACTTATTCATGATTCAAAAATAGATCAGCACATACTAGGATAATCTCTCCACTATAATGGATAAATCTTACAGCAGGATAATCTTATAATCAGTATGTATGATTTTTAAAATTTTATTTTTGAATTTATCTTAATGCAAACATAATCATGTTATAATAGAACCTAGATGCTTTGATACCACTGAAAGAAAATATGCAGGATTTCATGTTTGAATTTTAAAATATTTTTTAAAATTAAATGCAATAAAAGATGTAGATTAAATTATTTAATCTATAAAAGTATGTAATCTAATTACTAAACCCTACATCCAGAATCTATAGCATGTCATAATGCATTCTTAAATTTGAAAATAAATATTTTGGTATTGACCAAATCAATACCCTAGATCTAGAATAATTCTAGATCTAAATCCTAGATCACATCTAGGTGAGAGAAGAGATCAAATCTCTTACCTTCACATGGGTCGAGAACTCCACAGTTGAATTTCGTTATTGTCTTTAGAGCCGCACATGCGTCCGGCCTCTACAGAAAGTCTATACGAGGCTGCAACACAAATTGAAGGTTCATCGAATGAAGATCAGCTCAAAGTGCTAGCTTTTTGTAGATCCCTTCTGATGGTTAATCTAAAAAAATATTCTTCGGATCTCTTGGATACTCTAAGAGATGAAGAATAGAAGGAGGAATAAGAAAGAAATCCAATTCTTGGATCTTCCAAAAATTAAAAAATAAAAATACAAAAAATATCCCAAGAGAAGATAGATCTTTTCTTTCAAGACATCAATGATTGATGTCCTTAAAACATCTCTATGTTAGGACAAGAGGAGACCTTCTCCTCTAAATTTTTTTCATGTTTCCAATGAAGGAACCAGATCTAGGATTTTATAGGTAGATCTTGAAAATTTTTTCAAGATCTTGCAGTGGAAGACTTAAATAAATTAAATATTTATTTAAATAAATATGTAAATACCTAGATCTCAAATCTATTACATGATCAAGGCATGATATTAAATCAAAAATTAAAATCAAATAAGAAAGTAAAAGATTGATCAAATCAATCTAGATCTACACTACTTCAAATGCAGGTATGAAGTTAATAGATCAGATCTATTACTTAAGTAAGTTAGATATTCTAACTTGTTGATCTGGACTTGATGATGAAGTTATGAGCTGTATATGTATCTGATCTCTAGGAGTCATCTACATGAGCCTACGATCTCTGATATGAAGTTCGATGTAGGAAATCAGCATAGCATGCTAGTACTGTACTAATCCTTCTTCGACGGTCGATCCGATGCTTCCTTCTTCGAAATTTGGACTCTTCAAAATATGACAAGAAAGATGAGAGTTTACTGATATGAGACTCTATCAGAAAAAAAACTCAAAAAAAAAGTAGAGATTGAAAATAAAATAGCCTTAGAAGAAGACCCTATTCTTCTTCTCTTTTCTCTCACCTAGACATCCAGTTTGGTGCCTATGGAACCCCCATGCACAAGGACCCTTTTCCTCTAATTTTTGCACACCCCAAACCTATCCCATAGCTCTATATTCCATAAAAAATTTAGAATAAAATTTATTTAATAAATAGAAAAAAAGAAGAGTCCAAGTTAGATCAAAATTCTAGACTAGGAATATCCAAATATGGAAAGTTATTGGGGTTCCCAACTCTTGGGTACCTCCTCCATAATTATTGGTGTGGACCAGCAAGAGAGGGTGCACAAAAAAGAAGATAATTTTCATATAATAAGAGAAGAATTAATTAAAATAGGGGGCGGCACTCAAGGAAAGGTGTTTTGGTCAACAAGGATTCTATCTCATAGAATCCTAAGCAAAACAAACTCCTCTTTTGACTTGGTCTTTCAATAAATTATCTAATGAAAAAAGAAGGAGAGAAAGAGGACATGAGAATCCATGGGAGTGGAGAATTTTTACATAAGAAATAAAACAAAAAGGGCATGGGGCGTGAGGATTAAGTGGTGCAAGTGATAGGAAGTCCTAGTCACACTAAGACTCCTATTTTGACTTGGTCAAACAAGATCTTTTAACCAAATAAAATCAAGATTAAACCAACCTAATTAAATAAGACCCTAAGCCATTTAAGAACTTAATTAAATTAAATTTAAATTTAATTTATTTTTTAATTAAATTAAAAAATTGGGTTAATCCGAATTCTAGTTAGACTAGGACTAGTTCTTCCTTGCACTTGGCTTATCCAATAAATCAATTGGACTTGATCCAATCAAGCCCAAACTAAATATAATTAAATTATATTTAATTAAACTTAATCTCAACCTATTGGGTTAATCAAATTAAGTCAATTAGCAATTCAATTACTAATCGATCCTTCTACAACACTTGCACTAGGTTAAACACCAATCGTATTGATTGTTTAACCCTAGAATGATTTTTAATCGTTGATCAACCATCTGATCAGATCATAAGTACTAATATGTGTGACCTCATAGGTTCGAACCTAAGTCACTAGCACAGGAATATATTTCTATACCAATCGAAGTGACCATCTAGTAATGATACCCGATGGTCGGATAGGTCGAAGGTGTAGAATACCATCTTTAGAACTCATGCGGATATAGTTTTCATATAATTTATCCCCTTAACCACAATACTCATAGAATACCTCAGAGTTCAACTATCAACTCTGATCAGGTTGTCCACATTATATTTCAAAATATCAAATCCATCTGATGGATTACCCTGGCCAAGGTTTTACTATATTGAAATACGGTGATACATTCTTCTCCAACTCTTGGAGGGGTCAATTCCATCTTGATCACACTCCAACTTTGCAATTACTTGACTATGCCTAGAAGCCTTCCATTGCTAAATTAAAAATTCAGTTAGTCTGGTACCAAAGTATAGTGAGTTGCTTTCAAGTCACTGAGATGATCTCAGGTCTAAGGGATACTTATATCTATATCCAATCAGAGACATTCTCGACAACAGAATGCTCTGAAGTTGGTCACGTTCTATGACAATGTACCCATACATCTCATCTGTATGTTATACCAGTGTCTCCACACTCCTTGGTTAAAAGAACAACCAACCTATATGGCATATAGCGACCTATGCTCGATAGACGCTATTGTCCTAATTAATAGCCTATCATTTGATCGTGAATAAATTTAAGAACTAATCGATAAATCCTCTCTTTATCGAAATTAAACAGTCCTAAGAACTTCATCGCAATAATGGAGTTCATTAGAAGATGTAAACTTGTAATTAAAAAGATGCCAAAATATTTTTATAATTAATAAATTAATCATAATTATAAAATAGCTCAACCATCAATAGGTTGATAATTGGCTTTGGAATATAATTCCCAATAACTCCCATTTGTCCTAAAGCCACTCGGCATAGTATCTAATACCTATCTTCGACTTATGGTTGTCAAACTCCTTAATTACCAGGGCTTTAGTGAAAGGGTCGGCTAGGTTCTCCTTTCCATCAATCTTCTGAAGGTTGACGTCACCACGATCCACGATCTCACGAACCAAATAAAAGCATCGTAGAATGTACTTTGTCCACTGGTGTGCCTTCGGTTCCTTTGTTTGAGCTATGGTGCCAGTGCTGTCACAGTAGAGTAGGACTGGACCATCAATGAAGGGTGCTATTCCGAGCTCAGTGATGAACTTCCTCAGCTACACATCTTTCTTTGTTGCATCTGATGCTGCCATGTACTCTGCTTCGCAAATAGAGTCAGCTACTATATGCTGCTTGAAATTTTTTCAGTAGATGGCTCTATCATTTAGAGTAAAGATATATTCCAATACACTTTTACTATCATCATGGTCAGATTGAAAGCTGAAGTCTGTAAATCCCACAAGCTTCAGATCTGACTCACCATAAACCAACCATTGGTCCTTAGTATTTTTCAAATATTTAAGGATGGTTTTAACCATCTTTCAGTGATTTTCTCTAGGATCAGACTGGTATCTACTCACCACTCCTAGTGAGTATGCCATGTCTGATCTTGTACATGTCATTGCATACATAATAGACCCCACTACCAAAGCATATGAAATTCTACTCATACTCTCTCTCTATTCAGGAGTTTTCGGACAATCCTTCTTAGAGAGAAATTTTTTGGTCCATCGAAAGATAGCCCATTTTGGAATTCTCCATGCTGAACCTCTTCAGCACAATTTCTATGTATATGGACTGGGATATACCAAGCATCCTTTTAGATCTATCTCTATAGATCTTCATCCCTAGGATGTAGGATGCTTCACCCAAGTCCTTCATGGAGAACTGTGATGACAATCAATCTTTTATTTCTTGTAGTGTGGGGATGTCATTCTCGATTAAGAGAATGTCATCCACGTACAAAATAAGAAATACCACTGCTAGACCATTTGCCCATTTGTAAATGTAAGATTCTTCTCCGTTCTTAATGAAGCCATACATTTTGATCACTTTATTAAAACACATGTTCCAACTCTGAGATGCTTGCTTCAATCCATAAATGGATCTATGAAGCTTGCACACCTTGAACTCATATGTGGATGTGAATCCTTCAGGTTGTATCATATACACCTCTTCGATTAGCTCTCCAATTAGGAAAGCTGTCTTCACATCCATCTGTTAGATCTCATAGTCTAGATGGGCAGCAATGGTAAGCATGATCCGAATGGACTTGACCATTGCCATAAAAGAGAATGTCTCGTTATAGTCAATACTATAACATTGACGATACCCCTTGGCAATCAGATGGGCTTTATAGATCTCCATCTTTCCGTCTGCGCTCCTTTTTTTTTTGAAAACCTATTTACACCCAATGGGTTTAACCCTTTCAGGTGGATCAACTAATGTCCATACATCATTGACCTTCATAAAATCCATTTTGTTTCTCATGACTTCTAGCCATTTCTCAAAATCGGATCTCTGCATCACATCCATATAAGTGATCGGGTCATCATTCTCATCAAGTTCGATGGGATCACCATCCTGGAACAAGAATCCATAGTATCTATCCGGATGGTGCAGTACTCTATCGGATCATCTTAATGGTATGGGTTCATTAGGCTTCGGATCTGATCTGATCAAATCTGACTTAGGTTCAACATTCTATGTCAGACTTTCTACCTATTGAACTTCTTTAAGTTCAACTTTAGAGGCAACAGTTTCTTCATCAAGGAACTCCTTTTTCAAAAAGGTTGTCCTAGGGCAGATGAACACCTTTTGTTCATTAGCATGGTAGAAATAGTATCCTTTGGTCTCTTTTGGGTACCCTATGAATGTACACTTGTCAGACTTAGATCCAAGTTTGTCTGTAACTAACCATTTGACATAAGTCAGGCACCCCCAAATCCTAAGGTGTGAAAGTGCTAGCTTACATCCTGTTCATATCTTATATGAGGTTTTAACTAGAGACTTACTTGAAATCCTATTTAATAGATAACAAGCCAACTTGAGTGCATATCCTCAGAAGGATATTGGCAAGCTGGCAAATTCCATCATGGATCGGACCATATCTAACAAAGTTTGATTTCTTTTTTCAGACACATCATTATGCTATGGTGTTCCAGGAGGAGTCCATTGAGAGAGAATTATATTCTCTCCTAGATATATGAGAAACTCACTAGAAAGATATTCTCCTCCTCAGTTAGATCGAAGAGTTTTAATACTCTTTCCAGTTTGTTTTTCTATTTCACTTTGGAATCGTTTGAACATTTCAAAAGAATCCGACTTATGTTTCATCAGATAGACATATCCATATCTGGATAGATCATCTATGAAAGTGATGAAGTAGACATATCCACCTCTGGCATTTATGCTCATTGGTCCACATACATCAGTATGTACTAGACCTAAGAGCTCATTGGCTCTCTCACCTTTTCCAATAAAAGGTGACTTGGTCATTTTACCAAGAAGACAGGACTCATAGGTTGGAAGTGATTCACAATCATTGACTTCAAGGATTCCCTCTTGAGTCAACCTGTTTATCCTATTCTTGTTTATATGACCTAGCCTACAGTGCCATAAGTAATATCTAATACACTATCTAATCTAGGATGCTTGCCAGTAGAATAGACTATATTAATAGGTTGTGATAATATATATATACCATTGTTCAATTATCCATAGAAAGCAGTAACACCATTCATGATGACATTACAAACTCATTTCTTCATTGAAATTTTATAATTGTTCATGGCCAAAAGGCCGACATAAATGATATTTAAAAAGAAACTAAGATAGAAATGACAATCACTAAGAATAATGATATGAGATTTAAATATAAGTTTCAAAATTCCTAAAGCTAGAACTGAAACTGATCTTCCATCTCCAACGTTTAGGAATCTCTCACCTTGCTCGAATCTTCTACTGACCTGCAACCCCTACAACAAATTGCAAATATGATAAGGGCTACCGATATCCAATACCCAGTCAATAATATCACAAATAGAGAAATTGCAAGAAGTTATCATATAAATATCTTGCCCAGCAATAGCTTGCTTCTTTCTCTGCCTATTCGAATCCAGGGAGGCAATGTACTAAGGATAGTTCCTCTTTCAGTGCTCCCGCTTCTTGCAAAAGAAGCATTCAGCTTGACTCTTATCGAACTTGATCTTCCTGGTCTGACCCTGCACTGATGTCCCAGCCTGAACTTGCACCTACTTTGTTTTCTTCTTCTTATTCTTCTTCCTTTTCCTAAAGGATCGAGAACTAGAAGGCGAACCTTCCACTAAGTTCATCGACTCTTTATGGAGCTGGTGATCCTTCTCAAAGTTCTAAAGTAACCCCAGTAAGCCATGGTAGTTTACTTCAGGCTTTGTCATTCTGTAATGAGTAAGAAAAGGGAGATAGGACTTTGGCAGCGAGTTCAGTATTGCATCTTTCTCAAGTTGTTTATGCAAGAAAAAGTCGAGTTTTCTTAAGCGCTCTATCAGCTCGATCATATACAATACATGATCAGTAACAAAGGCTCCATCCCGCATTCTAGCGTTGAAGATGGTGCAACTAGTCTTATGCCTCTCAATGTCATCGAGTGTGCTAAAAGAATCCTTCGACACTTGGAGCATTTTATTTGGTTGAGTTGTCTCAAACCTGTGATTGAACTCATCGCTCATCACAGCCAGCATAATGCAGCGCACCATGGTTCGATCACTGAGCCACTTTTGATAAGTGTCTCTGACTGTTCCATGTGCATTGGCAGCTAGTTCCTTAGGTGCAGGATCCGTTAGCACATATAGGATCTGTTCATGCTCCAGGACAATCTTCAACTTTTGGTACGAGCTACCAAAGTTGGATCCCACTAACTTATCATTATCCAACAATGATCGAAGTGATAGGGAAGTGGCCATGTCTGTATAAAGAAAAATTAAAATCTAATTAATAATTGATTCATTAAATCTAAAGATTTGGACTTTAATTAAAAGGTTTTCTCCTACTATTTTATTCGAATTGGTAGTCTCTACCTCCAATTCGAGGAATTACCCTAATTTCTTAGTGGGTACTAGAATCCACATAGATTGTACACGAGCCCAACTTTGTTGGCCCACCCATGTACATCTAAGGGTAGATTCATAATCAATTATTTCTCTAAATAATTTTCAGTAATTAAATTTTGCCCTTAGCCTTGATCAGTTGACTTTGGCCTTCTCAGAAAAGGGTCCAGTTAGGTTCAACCATTAATATGATCATACTTGGCCCATTCAACTAATGAATGATCAAGACCAACTTTGGTTAGCCCATCTGACCACCATTTAGAAAGATGTATCCAAGAGATCATATAATGAATGATAATTCCATCAATTGATAAGCACCAGGCCTTTGGGCCTCCAATGATTATCCAACTGATGGACTCATTATCATCCACTTTAATAAGAGGCTATGCATCAGTTATCATATAACTATTTCATTTTAGGGATCTAATAATTTTAGAGGATTTAATTTATAGAAGCGAGTAGGTCAGATTAACCAGCTTGTCATGATCCTCCCACTAACTTCACCAAGTCAGCTTAAGGAAGATTATTAATAAGCTGGTCTAGGAGCACCAAAATCAGTCAAATTGATTTACCTAGCTGATATGGGTCAGCTCGAATAGTTAAGCGATCTGATCAAAACATAATCTCACCAAGAGGTCAGGTAAGTTCGATCAGTGGAAGAGTCTGTCAGGCTTACCTTAGACATCATCAGAAATGGCTAGATAAGCGAGTTGCCAATTAAAAATCATTAGTCTGGTTTACCTTAGGTACCACTAATTTAATTAGTTTTAATTAGATCAACCTAATAGTTCGTGCTAGACCGCGTGCCAAGAATCAAGTCTATCTTAGATCTTGTTAAAGACATGGACTTGACCAACTACAACTATTGCAATTGATCTAGAGAATCCTTGACCTAATCTAAGACAATAATTGATTAGATTTAGTCAATTCTCTAATTAAGTCCATTCTTTAATCTAACCCTAGGTCTAATCTAATTAATGGACCTAATCTCCACTAACCCATTAATCCAATGTGTTATGATTCGTGTCATAGGATCTTCAATTTACAATCCTAGAACCTAATCAAACAACTTCTTAATTCTTAATTAAGTTTTGGACCGAAGGTTGGGGTTTGGCTTTTCAAAAAAAGTTTTCATATTTATAAAATATTTTTACAACATAGTTTTATTAACCAAGTTGCATGTTTGATTCATAATCAATATGCAAGTAACATAAACATGAATCTACTTTAGATCTAATCTAAACAGGTTCATGTAATTGAAATAGTTTCAATAATAATCAATCATAAATCTTTTCTAGATCAAATCTAACATATTTATGAAGATTAAAATTAGATTAAAATATTTTTAATCAGATCATAAAATTTCTTAGATCTAATTTAAAATTTTATGATCAATATTTTAGATCAGCACGTACTAGGATAACCTATTCACTGTAAGTGGTAAACCTTATAGCAGGATAACCTTATGGCAGTTTATGAGATCTAAATTTTTTTTTAAAATTTTAAATTTAATAATTAAATTATAAATTATATCTAATCTAAGAAATAATCTAAATATGCATAAAAATCATGTAATAATAATCTTGCTCTGATACCAATTGAAGGAACTAGATCTAGAATTTTATAGGTAGATCTTGAAAACTTTTTTAAGATCTTGTAACGAAAGACTTAAATAAATTAAATATTTATTTAAATAAATATATAAATACCTAGGTCTCAGATCTATTATATGATCAAGGTATGATATTAAATCAAAAATTAAAATCAAATAAGAAAGTAAAAGGTTGATCAAATCAACCTAGATCTAGACTACATCATATGCAGGTATAAAGTTAATAGATCAGATCTATTACCTAAGCAAGTTAGATATTCTAACTTGCTGATCCAGACTTGAGGATGAAGTCATGAGCCGCACATGTGTTCGACCTTTAGGAGTCATCCACACGAGCCTACGATCTCTGATCTGAAGTTCGATGTAGGAAATTAGCACAACATGCTATTACTGTACTAATCCTTCTTCGACGGTCGATCCGATGCTCCCTTCTTCAAAATTTGGACTCTTCAAAATATAAGAATAAAGATGAGAGTTTATTGATATGAGACTCTCTTAGAGAAAACTCAAAAAAGGAAGGAGAAATTGAAAATAAAACAACCATAGAAGAAGACCCTCTTCTTCTTCTCTTTTCTCTCACTTAGACACCTAGTTTGGTGCCTATGGAACCCCCATGCCCAAAGATCCTCTTTCTCTAATTTTTGCACACTCCAAATCTCTCCCAAAGCTCTATATTTTATAAAAAAATTAAAATAAAATTTATCTAATAAATAGAGAAAAAGAATAGTCCAAGTTAGATCAAAATCCTAGACTAGAAATATCCAAACATGGAAAGTTGTTTGGGCGCCCAACTCTTGGGCGCCTCCTCCACAATTATTGGTGTGGACCAACAAGGGAGGGTATACAAAAAGAGAGATTATTTTCATGGAATAAGAGAAGAATTAATTAAAAGAGGTGGCAGCACACAAAGGAAGATGTTTTGGTCAACAAGGATTCTATCTCATAGAATCCTAAGCAAAACAAACTCCTCTTTTGACTTGGTCTTCCAACAAATTGCCTTATGAGAAAAGGAGAAGAGAAAAAGGGCATGAGAAGCCATGGGAGTGGAGAATTTTCATGTAAGAAACAAAACAAAAAGGGCATGGGATATGAGGATTAAGTGGCGCAAGTGATTGGGAGTCCTAGTCACACTAGGACTCCTATTTTGACTTGGTCAAACAAGATCTTTTAACCAAATAAAATTAAGATTAAATAAACTCAATTAAATAAGGTCCTAATCTATTTAAGAACTTAATTAAATTAGATTAAATCAGATTTAATATTTTCTAATTAAATTAAAAAATTAAGTTAATCCGAATCCTAGTTAGACTAGGACTAGTTCTTCCTTGCACTTGGCTTATCCAATAAACCAATTGAACTTGATCCAATCAAGTCCAAATCAAATCTAATTAAATTATATTTAATTAGACTTAATCTTAGCTTATTGGCTTAATCAAATTAAGCTAATTAGCAATTCAATTGTCAATCGATCTTCCTACAATACTTGCACTAGGTTAAACACCAATCGTAATGATTATTTAATCCTAGAACGATTTTTAATCATTGATCAACCATCCAATCAGATCATAAGCTCTAATGTGCGTGACCTTATAGGTCTGAACCTAAGTTGATAGCATAGAAATAAATTTCTGTATCAATCAAAGTGACCATCTAGCAATAATACCCGACGGCGGGATAGGTCGAAGGTGTCGAACACCATCTTTAGAACCTATGTAGATATAGTTTCCATATAATTCATCCCTTTGACCATAATTCTCATAGGACACCTCAGAGTTCAACTATCAACTATGATTAGGTTGTCCACATTATATTTCAAAATATCAAATTCATCTGATGGATTATCCTGGCCAATGTTTTGCTATATTGAAATACAGTGATACATTCTTCTCCAACTCTTGGAGTGGTTAATTCCATCTTGATCATACTTTAACTTTGCAAGTACTTGACTGTGTCTAGAAGCTTTCCATTACTGAATTAAAAATTTAATTAGTCTGGTACCAAAGCATAGTGAATTGCTTGCAAGTTACTGAGGTGATCTCAGATCTAAGGGATACTTATACCTATATCCCATTAAAGACATTCTCGATAGCAGAATACTCTAGAGTTGGTCACGTTCAATGATGATGTACCTATACATCTCACCTGTATGCCATACCAGTGTCTCCACACTTCTTGGTTAAGAGGACAACTAACCTATATGGCATATAGCGACCTATGCTCGATAGACGCTGTTATCCTAACTAACAGCCTATCATTTGGTCATGAACAAATTTAAGGACTAATCAATAAATTCTCTCTTTATAGAAACTAAACAGTCCTAAAAATTTCATCACAACAATGGAGTTCATTAGAAGATGTAAACTTATGATGAAAAAGATGCCAAAATATTTTTATTAATTAATAAATTAATTATAATTATAAAATAGCTCAACGGTCAATAGGCTGACGATTGACTTTGGGACATAATTTCTAACACCTAGTTTTAAGATTATCTAATTTTTCTCATAGAAAAATCTCATAAAAATATGAAGAAGAAGGGTTCTCAAAAAAACCCTAAGAGAAGACCTTCTTTTCTTCTTTTTCTCGCATTAGGACATGATCAGATCATGTTCAAAGATGATCACTTTGCCCCAATAGCTTGGAGCATATATCCCCACACCCTTTCTCTCTCTCTCTCTCTCTCAAATTTTATCACATAAAAAATATATGAGGAGTAATAAAGAAAATGCTTAAAAGAAAAATAAGAGAAGATAATCTTCTCTTATCTTTGTCTTTATCAGGACATGAACTTTTCATGTCCAAATGAAATACTTTTCTCCAAGGATTTAGGTGCCTCAAACCACCACGCCCCCTCTTTTCCTTTTCTCTATTTTTGCATGGAAAAACCAGAATTTTTGATGCCTTAAATTAATTAGAAGGTGGCATCCCATGATAATAGGAAGACTAGGTCAAATGACCTAGTCAAACAAGTAAACAAGGAGGAGATTGGGGCTGTCCAACTCTTGAATGCCTCACCAAATTTTTTTTGTATGTGGAGAACCTTAAACCATCACACAAAATGAGAAGAAAAAGGGTGACAGAAAAATAAGGGTGGGCATGGGAATTATTTTCAAAAGAGGAGGAAGGAGTTTTGGTTTGAAGGGACTCTATCAAATAGAATCCTATGCACAACCAATTTCCAATTTTGATCAATTCAAATTTGATTCCTTAACTCCAGATATTTGAGGCATGCATGAAGACTCTTATGGCATGAGAAAACTCATGCAAGGATCTAGAAAAAATGACATGGGCTTTAAAGGTGGCGCAAGGAAAGTGAGAGAGTCCCAGTCCAATTAGGACTCCTATTTGACTAGGTCAAAATAATTTTGAACCCAATTAAAATAGGATTAGTGCAAGCCTAATTAGGAGTGATCCTAGTCCAACCCAATTAAGTCAGGTTTAAACCATATTTAAATCTAATTTAAAGGTCAAGTTAATTTGGAATTTGGTGCATTCAAGTCCTAGTCCAACAAGGACTTGATCTTTCTTACAATTGGCTTATCCAATAAATCAATTAGACTTAATTAAATTTAAACTAATTTTAATTTAATTTAATTTAATTTGATCTCAGCCTAATTGCTTAATCAAATTGAGCCAATTAGCAATCCAATTGCTAATCGATCCTCCTATAATACTTGCATTAAGTTAAACATCAATTGCATTGATTGTTTGACTTTAGAACGATTCTTAATCATCAATTAACCATCTGATCAGATTACAATCTCTTATGTGTATGACTCCATAGGATCAAACTTAAGTCGGTAGCATAGGAACCAATTTCTGTACCAATCGAAGTAACCATCTAGCAATGGTTCTCGATGTCCAGATAGATCGAATGTATGCAAAGTAACATTCTTAGAATTCTAACTCATGATTATCATATAATTCATCTCTTTGACTAATAATACTTAAGACGACTTTGAGTATGCTGTCAACACTCATACATGTCATCTCTATTATGTCTCAAAATTTTGTAAATCCCATGACTCCTCATGAGGATTATTAATCTTAGATTTTGCTAAATTAAAATACAGCAAGTCATTTTCTTTCTGAAATTAATTTAGAGTGGTCAATTCCATCTTGACTCACATACTGACTCTACAAGTATTTGACTATACCAAAAAATCTTTCAAACCTATATTAGAAATATAGGTAGTCTGGCACCAAGTACAGTGAGTTGCTTACAAGTCACTGTGATAATCTCAAGTTGGAGGGATACTTATATCCATTGGCTTTAGCTAGCTACTCTTGATAGTAGAGTGCTACATTGATCACGTTCAGTATAGATGTACTCCTACATCTCACCTGAATACTATATCAGTATCTCCACACCACTTAGTTATGAGGATAACCAATGCATATATCATATAACGATCTACACTTGATAAGTTATCATTCTTATTAATAATTTATTATTTGATCACGAACAGTTTAAGAACCATTCGATAAATCCTCCTTTATCGATTAATTATGGTTCTAAGGACTTCATCATAATTTAGGAATTTATTTAAGAAAGATAGAACTTTTATGATGAACTAGCAAAATAACTATTAGTACTAGATAATTTATATACTAATTCCAATCATCTACCACTTAGATGATTGGCTTTAAGATATATTTTTCAATACTTACCTATATGTCATATTGGTATCATCATACTTCTTGGTTAAGAGGACAACCAACCTATATGGCACATAACGACCTAATTGTCCTAATAATAACGTATCATTTGATCGCAAACTTAGTTTAAGAACTATTCGATAAATATTTCTTTATCGATCTTTCATAGTTCCAAGGACTTCATCATGAAAGAAGTTTTAAGGAGATGCAATATGATGAACTACCAAAAATAATTTTTATTAATCTAATTCATGTACAAAATTACAGCCATATATAGGTTAGACGATTCGCTTTAGGACACTTTTCCTAATAATTGAATATTTATAATCTTGTTGTAACCAAAACAAAATATGAACATGATGTAAACCACATTTATGAAATTCTACTGTATAACAAGCTATAGATAGACAAAATCTATACCATATCAATCAAGATTTATGCTGAGGTAGCTAAGTATATAGTAATAATTATATATATAACCATTAAGGGATTGAAATTATACCCATGATGATTTTTTTTCAAATATTCTCTTTTTGTAAGATTTTGTATCAATTTTTCAACTTTCAATTTAAAAACTCTACTAATAATATCAGATCTATCTTTAGATCTCCAACCAACTACAAAATTTAGTACAGATTGTATTTTGAACTATATCAACATTACAGGTAAATGCTATGAATAAATTAGGATGTTCATACCATTTATAAATAGCTATTATATTTTCATAATTTTGGATTATATACCGTTGGCTTCTGGTAAAAGTTGAAAGTTATATAACTCTTTTACCAATTGCATTACCATCGATATCACTTCTAAGAATTGCATCTTTGATATCTTTATAAATTTTAGATCTAAGATCTTTTTAATTTCTTCTGATATAATTAAGTCTTTCTTCTTCAATACATAAGAAAATATGCACTATATATTGTTGGAACAAACAGCCTTTTTGTGTTAATGTTTTGCCTTCCTCCATCCTCTATTGCAATTTGTAAGCATAAAATTCTTGCACCATAATATATTGTCTAATCAATGAATATTTTTGAAAGTGTACCCTATATTTAATATCAATTCTAAAGCCATCTTCACTGTACCAAAATAAAATTGAGTATTGTATAGCCACAAACTAGGGTACATATAACTGAAATGTTTTAATTTTTTAGTTTTATGCTCGATAATAATATCACGATATCGATCAACTTGACCCAAATCACTAACAATTAATTTAGCTATTTCACTACATGAAGGAGAATTATATTGCAAACCATCTTCCCAATGTATTCCCAACAATTTTAATCATATTGATAAAAATTCTTATTGCTTAAATCGATCTCTAGCCACTTTAAAAGCTTTGACAATCTTATTTTTCTTATCAAATATTTCTACCAAACCTTCTACAATTTCTAAATCAATAGTCTATGAGCCATCATTAGGATTTGATGCTTTAATTTTATTATTAACCTTATTTTCTGTATTATATATAGATAATTGAGCAAGTTTAGGCTTTTCATCATTAATAGGCAGCAATGAATCCTATGATGATTTTGACTATTGATCCGAAAAATATATAGACCTGGCTTAGTATTAATCTTATTAATAATTTTTGTAGCTATTGATGTAAACATGAACATCGAGTTGTATGTTTTGATATTTTCTTAAAACCTTGAACCTCTTCTTCCACCATTATAATCCAACAAATTATCCAGAAATTCTGGAGTTTATTCAAATAGGGTAGAACAACCCTCCCTTCCTGACAGTACAAAGGAAAAGTAGGTCTACTTATATTGCATGCTTTATATTATATGTACACTCTTGATATCAGAATATAATGCCACAATGTTGGTAGCGATATTTAGGTAATTCGAAATTCAAGTGGTCTTCAAATCTACCTACAACCCCCCAAAAAATGTCTAGTTAATGTGATAATATCTAAATAATGGTATAATAAAATTTGAGTTAACAAAATTATCTTACTCATATTTTATGACCCATCTGGATTAAGAGATGAAGGATTAGTGGATTTTTATGCTATGCAAAGCCGAGAAAAATTACCTCGGGTGATGGATTCGAAGTGGATAGCTCCTAATTATTATAGGCCCATTGATTGCTAAGCATTTGGGGCTAAAAAAGAGAACTTACTTAGCTAATACATCACAAAGCATTGGAAGAAGTTAGATAGATAGATAGATAGATAGATAGATAGATAGATAGATAGAGAGAGAGAGAGAGAGAGAGAGAGAGAGAGAGAGAGAGAGGAAGGATTGGTGGAAGGGTGGCTAGTTTGAGAGAAGGAAGGGTGATTTGGGCATCCATTGAGTGGAGGAGAGGCATAATGGTTTGAAGGGAATCTAGTAGATGAGCTAAGGAGATGAGGGATGTCTTTATCATCAGTTGAATGGAGGAGTGAAAGAGGGGGGGAGCAAGTGGCGCACTGGTTAAGTGGAGGGAGGGGGAGCAGATGGAGCACCGATTGGGCAAAGAGGATAGATGGTGAGTTGGGCGAAGAGGGTAGAGTTTTTTTTTTTATTAAGAGGGTTGGAGTTCTATCTAGGGGTGTTACTGAGCCGAGTCAAGCTTAAGCTAGTAAAAGCTCGGCTCAGCTTGGTTCTTTTTTTAGCTAGTTCGGAGCTCAGCATGGGCTCGGCGAGTCTGTAAGAATCCAGCTTGAGCTCGGCTCGAGAGTGTAAAAGGGTGCCTTAAACTCGTCTTGAACTCGGCTCTATTCAACAAATTGAGCCAAGTTGAGACAAATATTTACTGAGCCAAGTGTTGGGACTTGTTCCCTAGACCTGTGTTGTTGCCCAGAGGTAGCAACCCAAGAGAGGAGGGGTGAATTATGTTCTTAAAAAAATTTTAGCCAAATTTACTTTCTAAACAAGATGTACTTTAATTTATGCTATCTTTAGTGATTGTGGAATATAAGCAATAGTATAGTAGCGGAATTAAGATACCAAAATCAAAGTATAAAAGTGAGACAAGAATTAAAAGCATGCAAAGTATGCAAAGAGATAGAAGAAAAAAGCACAACATAAAAACATCATAATTTATAGTGGTTTGGTGCAACCTGCACCTACGTCTACTTTTTAAGTTTTTCTTGGAATTTTTACTATAATCCATCCTTGATTACAGTGTGTTTATTTTTTCAAACTCACAAATAAACCTAGTTGGTTTTCTAAGGAGCACCAACCAAAATCTTACACTAATAGTTTTCAGGGATTGCTATTAACCCAGTTGGTTTTTCGGGCTCACCAACTAAAATCTATAATATTCAATTTCGGACTTGGATGGGCTTAATCTCTAAGTTTCTTTCTCCTAAAAAAACTTGTAAAGAAACAAAAAATACAAGTACAGAATTTCAGCACAAAATAAAAAATAGAATGTAAATTCTTTAATCTTGAAGAAGAGGTTGAATATTTGGCTATTTTAAAGCTTGAGCACTCTTCTTTGAGGCTTGAGAGGATGCTTGAGAAGTTGTAGAAGATTATTTTTGAATGCCCTTTGAAATAATAGCAAAATCCCTCTCTTTTTCTCTTTTATTAATGTGCAATAGAATCCCTTAGGTTTGGAAATGATTTCTCTCTCTAAATCTCTTAATCTTGCTTTTCAATTTATTCTCCATTTTTAAATATCTTTAAAGATGGTTGGAGAGAGAGTTCTAGCCATTGGAAGCTCTAAAATAGCCATTGGAATTGAGAAATAGCCATTGTAGTACTATCCGTTGAAGGCTATCGCACAAATGGAGAGCTCTTGATTTTTCTGTGAGATTTTTCGGTTTCACAGCGAGAGCTCTCGAGAAATTTTGAGAGGTCTCGGATTCACAGCGAGAGCTCTCAAAAATTTTTGAGAGCTCTCAGTCTCAAAACACAAAAATGATGTTTTTATTTTTTGAAATGGAGAGATCTCGCTCAGTTTTGGAGAGGTCTCGAGCATGTACTAGGGCAATATATAGGTATGCCAAATAGCTTAGAGAAGCCTCCAAATTTTTAGGAGAGATCTCCAAAATTTTAGGAGAGGTCTCCAAATTTTCAGGAGACATCTTCAAAAATTTTGACTTCATTTTTCTTCAATGTTTGACCTTCCAAATTTGAATTTCTTATCTCTAAACATTTCTAAATACGATTGCTTCCTTCAATTTTAATTTCTCTTCTTCCAATCATTCTTTCTCCATACTAAGCCATTCAAATAAGTGTGAATTTATTCTTTTAAGTATTTTGGCATGATATCTTGAGCGGATTTATTTTTGAGATAAATTCTTCATTTTGAATACTTGAAAAATCCTACCCATATTCTTGAAACACATGATTAGATACATAATAAACTCAAAATTTGACAATTATCAAAATCAATTATGGTGTCAACAATCTTTTCCTTTTTGATGATGGCAAAACTTTGAGTATATGCTAAAGAAACTAATGTGAATCAAGATAAGAATAATAAATTAAACTTCATGAAAAAATTCTTTGAAATTTTTTTTAATGAGTTTCTAATTTATTGCACATCATTAGTACATACATATTTCACATACTCAATATACTTCTCTCCTTTTTTGACAATATCAAAAAGCTCATGGGAAGAAACAAGAAGTCATCAAAATCAACATCAAAGCATTAAATTGAGAGATGTATGAGATCTATAAAATCAATTTAAATGAATCATCTTCTTTTTTGAAAATTTATTCTTTGACTCAAAATAAGTTTTAAATATTTATTTTAATTTCAAAAATTAGCTTGAATTAAAATATCAAAGGCTCTCCCTCTTTTTGAATGAATATGAATTTTTTAATTAGATTTTTAAATATGCACTTTTAAGCTTTAAGAGGAATAGAGTTTTTCAAAAGATTTGAATATGAAATCAAGTATAGCATTTAATTCAATATTCAATCTTTTCTTTTCTTAAAAAATTTTAGTCAATTAAGTTCGAAAAAGATATGTATCGAAGATGTATCAGATAAAGTAAAAAGAAAATATCAAAGCATAAGATAGTCACATTTTCAAATTCATTGCTTTGAGTAAAAATTACTTTAATATAAATAATTCATAAGAATTTTGTAATACACATAAAAAATTTAGTATCAAATTTAAATTTTAAAATGAGTTTCAAGATTAAGTTTAGAAATTTATTTCTTATAGTAAGAATATGTTTTCAAATTTAATTTAACTCCAACTAATTATCCAAAAATAAGATAGAGCAATCAAATCATTTAAATTAAATTAGATATTCATTTGAAACCTTCATTTATGAAGATCATAAAGTAATTAATTAAAAATTTAAGATCAAAATTTAATTGTCTTAATGCAAGTTAATCAAAATTTCAATCAAATCAAGATAAAAAAGTATTTCTCCCCTTATTTTGAAGGTACCAAGAATTTATTTTTCTTTTAATATTTTAATAATATTATCTTTCCCTTTTTTTCATAATTATAGCTAGATTATTTTACTTTTCAACTTTTCTCCTTCTTTTTCTTTCAAATCAAGCATATTTAACATGAATTTAAATATTAAATATAGATTTTCTAAATTTGAAATATATTTTTAATTTCAAATCTCTTTTCAATTAAATGATCATTTTTTATTTAATATATTCTCTTTCTTACTTTTGTAAATAAAATTATTTTAAAATTAAATAAAATTTAAAGGTATGACACCAAATTTTTTTTACAAAAGTTTTATTTTTTATTAAATTCAAAGGATGTTTATAAAAGGATGTATATAATAAGAATAAACATTAAGAAGATCAAAAGAGTATCATAAGTAATTAAAAAATATTTTTATTTAAATTTAGATTTTTTTGTCATAAGAAATTACTTAATTAAGTTTAAAAAAATATAAAATTTTTTAAATTTATCTCAAATGGTATCACATCAAGAGTATGTCAATGAAAAATAGATTTAAGACATTATATTTAATTCTTTTACCAAAAATATTACAATAAAATGCAGGACAAGAATGATATTAATGGTACTAAGAGTGAAAATTTTTTTAAATTTTTTTTAATATCAATTAAACTAAAATTTAGACCAAATCATGATTTTCTTAATAGTTTAATATCATTTAAAGATTAATTTATAAGTTCAGCTTGATGCCAATGAATTTAGTTTTGAATTGATAAAGATATATTGATTCAGATAAATCAATTTGAATTGATATTAGCAAATCAGTCAAGGTACACTATAAAGAGATTTTAAGTTATTCTTCAAAATATCATCTCTTCTTTTTCTTAAGAAATATTAAGCAATTATAGTTTCAGAAAAGTTATGAATTTTTGAATTTGTCTCAAATGATATTATATCAAAAGATATAGCTATGCAAAACTAGATTTGAAACAAAGATATTTTTTTCTTTTTATCAAAAAATAAATCAATTAAATACATAACAAATAGTAAGCTATTTGATACCAATTACTTAAAACTGAAGTTCTTTTTAAATATTTAGCTTTAAAGATAAACGATAACTTTCTTGAAACATCTTGCTTGATATCAACTTCAAAAGATTCAAAGAGATCATTTTTTAAATTCAATTTTCAAAATCAGTCAATTGGAATAAAATAAGAATGTTCATCAATAATTTTTTTTTTAAGATTAAAGAGTCAATCAAATTGATGATCAAGAGAGATATTCAAGTAAAATTAGAGGATCACAAAAATTAATCAATTAGGAGGATTCCAATAATCAATTTTAATAAGATCAAATCAAGAGAAAGCTGGATAAATGCTTTATGCATTTAGTTCAACTAGGGAGTTTCAAATTCTTACAAGAAAATCTTAGATACAATGCAAATCAACATATCAACCACTTGATTTTTATAATTGAATGTCTTATCTTCAAGTACTTATTTCATGCACTTTTTACGAGAGTTTTAATATTTAAGCATTTTATGGGGGAATGTCAAAAATTAGATTCTCTTGTAGGTTTAGCAATTAAAACATATATACTCAATAAAATATTTTTTAAATTAAATTTATCAATTGATATGGAGAGGCTTAAAATATCATGCTGAATTTTTAAACAAAAAATATTTCATTCATAACATGATATATTGATTTAAAAAATAAATTATTTAACTTATTGCAAACATCAAAATCAGTTACTCATACCAAACTTGCTGAATCATGAAAAGTATCTCAAACAAGTGAATATGATATAAAACCATATTGATAGATTATTAAATTTAATAGAATCAATCAAATAAATATTGATGGTATGATATGAGAAAAATTTAGATTTTATCCAGCATCATCGATCATCCATCCACTTTCATTTCCAAAGCATCCATCTATAAGAATTAGCTTCTTTTGCTTTATTGGATGCTTGGTACATCTGCAAAATTATTTTCTAATTTTTAGTACCCAAGCCATCTTGGGTCTATTGAGGTTAGAGCTTATGGTTTCTTTTGGAACCCATATTTACTTAATTAAGGTATGACTAATTCATTTATCATTATATTTAGAAATTTTATGACCAATTTTGTTGCATTTAAAGCAAGCTATAGAATAATTTTTAGAATAAGCTTTGCTAAACATATTGTTTATAAATTTCTATTTTTTTAATGAATTATAGCTAATTCCAGTTTTATTGAAAATAGCTTTTACATTGATTAAAATAGATTGAAGCTTTTGAGAGCTAATTATAAACTTGTTAAGCATAGACTTTAATCTTTCAATCTCTTTTCTTAGTTTTTAGTTCTCTTCTATAAGAGATTTTTCAGAATTTGAATGACTTTCTCTTTCTTTAGCAAATAAATTCTTTTCTTTCATAAAATTCTCTTTTTTAATTAAGAGTTTATTCTTTTTTTTAACTAAAAATTTTTTAAATTTGAGAAGTTCTTTCTTTTCTTTAGCTAAAGCATTCTTTTCTTTTAAAATATCTTATTTTTGATTCAATAATTTACTCTTTTTATCATCCAAAAGAAAGTTAGATCTTTTAAGCTTAGTTTTTTGTATTCATCCATTAAATCATTAAATACTTTAAAAAATTTATCAAATATAAATTGAGAAGAAGTTTCTGAATTTACCTCATCTTCATTGGTCATGAGGCAAAGATTTATAGCACTTTCTTTCTCTTTTTTATTTCTCATTTCTTTGCTTTGCTCCTTCTTAAATGATGCTTTCCTTTTCCTTTGTTTTCTTTCTTTTTTTTTCTTTCCATCCTCATGAGCCATGAGGCATATGTTGGGGTGGGCTTTCTTATCTTCTTTGGAACTTGATATTTTCTTTTATTTTGCTCCCTCAAAAATAGTTTCCAATTTCTTCCAAACTTATTTTGCTAAAATGCAAGAAGAAATTAGATTGAACTCATTTAAATCTAATGAATCATAAAGCATATTTAAAGCCTTAGCATTTAGTTGGACCATCTCTTTATTATGCATGATCAATACATTGTAGGTGTGTGAGCCATCAACAATAATTTTTCATAAATTATAGTCATGTGCTTGTATGAAGATGCACATTTGTGCTTTCCAATAACTATAATTTGATCCATTAAACAATGAAGGTCTATTTATGAAATGACCATCATTAAAAAGAAATTTTATTTTGGATTGCTAAAATCTTTAGCTCTAGACGGTTAGGTCAATAATCAATAATAGAGCACCTACTCTGATACCAATTATTGCCCAGAGGTAGCAACCTAAGAGGGAGGGGGGGTGAATTGGGTTTTTATAAAAAATTTAGTCAAATTTACTTTCTAAACAAGATGTACTTTAATTTGTGCTATCTTTAGTGATTGTGGAATATGAGCAATAGTGTAGCAGCGGAATTAAGATAGCAAAACCAAAGTATAAAAGTGAGATAAGAATTAAAAGCATGCAAAGTATGCAAAAAAATAGAAGAAAAAAGCATAACACAAAACACCATAACTTATAGTGGTTCGGTGCAACCTGCACCTACGTCCACTCTCCAAGATTTTCTTAAAATTTTTACTATAATCCATCCTTGATTATAGTGTGTTTATTTTTTCGAGCTTACAAATATGGTTAGTTTTCTAAGGAGCATCAATCAAAATCTTATACCAATAGTTTTTTGGGATCACTATTAATCCAGTTAGTTTTTTGGGCTCACCAACCAAAATCTATAATATTCAATTTTGGACTTTGACAGGCCTAATCTCCAAGTTTCTTTTCCCTAAAAAAACTTGTACAGAAACAAAAAATACAAGTATATAATTTTAGCACAAAATAAAAAATAGAATATAAACTCTTTAATCTCAAAGGAGAGGTTGAATATTCGGCTCTTTTGAAACTTGAGCAATCTTCTTTGAGACTTGAGAGAATGCTTGAGAAGTTGTAGATGATTGCTCTTGAATGCCCTTTGAAATCACAGCAAAATCCTTCTTTTTTTCTCTTTTATTGATGTGCAATAGAATCTCTTAGGTTTGGAAATGATTTCTCTCTCTAAATCTCTTAATCTTGCTTTTCAATTGATTCTCTATCTTTAAATATCTTTTGGAGATGGTTAGAGAGAGCGTTCTAGCTGTTGAAAGCTCTAAAATAGTCATTAGAGTTGAGAAATAGCCGTTGTAGAACTATTCGTTGAAGGCTGTCGCTCAAATGGAGAGCTCTTGATTTTTCTGAGAGCTCTTGATTTCACAGCGAGAGCTCTTGAGAATTTTTGATAGATCTCAGATTCACAACGAGAGCTCTCAAAAATTTTTGAGAGCTCTTGATCTTAGAACATAGAAATGATATTTTTATTTTCTGAAATAGAAAGGTCTCGCTCAATTTTGGAGAGGTCTCGAGCATGTGCCAGGATAATATGCAGGTATACCAAACAGCTTGGAGAAGCCTCCAAATTTTTAGGAGAGATCTCCAAAATTTCAGGAGAGGTCTCCAAATTTTTAGGAGAGATCTCCAAAAATTTTGACTTCATTTTTCTTCAATATTTGACCTCCAAACTTGAATTTCTTGGTCCTAAACACTTCTAAACATGATTGCTTCCTTCAATTTTAATTTCTCTTCTTTCAATCATACTTTCTTCATACCAAGCCATTCAAATAAGTGTGAATTTATTCTTTTAAGTATTTTGACATGGCATCTTGAGAGGATTTATTCTTGAGATAAATTTTTTATTTTGAATACTTGAAAAATTCTACACACATTCTTGAAATACATGATTAGATACATAATAAACTCAAAGTTTGGCAATCATCAAAATCAATCATGGGGTCAACATGTGTAGATTCTTACACGAGCAACCAACCTCTGAAACTAGATTGGAGATAGCAGCAAACAAGAATGGAAAAGATATGTGGACAGCGGCTAGGATTTCAAGTAAGAAAGAGAGAAAGAGAAAGATGAAGCTAGGGTTTTAGAGAGAAGGGTTTTTATATTTCTTGTATCAAAAAAAAACTATATATACAAAGTATATATAGATGTCCCGAGTCAATGTGACTCAGTCCTAAAAAACTTTCTTAGGCTAACCCATACATAAAAGCACTCACCCAAGTCCAAGTCTTGCATGCTCTCATCTCATGCACTTAATCCCAGTTTAAACCCTGAGTTAGCTACCTTAAGACTTCTCAAAGTAGGCCTTAAGACCCCTAGGATAAAGCTCTATCCTAGACCAAATAGAAATCTTGCTCCAGCTTCTACCCGTAATTTGAGTCAACTCCTACTGAGATCGAGTTGACTCGATTGAAATCTAGTCAACTTATACTAGAATCGAGTTGACCCCCCTACGCACCATGCTGAAACACCATTTTCTATCTGGCATCTCTCTAAGATCGAGTCATCTTGCCTCTAAGATCGAGTTGACTCATCTAGATCAGAGTTGACTCATCTCAGAATTAAGTCAACTCCACTGAGTGCTAGCTCTCTTTAATTCCTTAGATTTTCTTCATCTTTTCTCCAAGGATTGGGAGCACCATGCTCATCCCTTCAATCTCCACCTTAGTGCTCTAAGGCCTCAATCAACTCTATCCTATCCATCAAACACATCGGTATCATACATTTTTGAAAGCTGTCCGTGAAAGTACCTTCATCAATGCATCCATTGGATTCTGACCTTCACTAGCTCTACCTCACCTTTTTCCACAAGCTTCTTGATCTAAAGTACCTGATGTCGATGTGCTTTGTCCTCGCATGATAAATAGTATTTTGAGCAAGTAATAGTGCACTCTGACTATCGCAGTGAATCCTGACGGCCTCTTGTATAAGATCCATTTCCAACACCAAGCCCTTCAACCATAGGTCCTCCTTAGCTACCTCTGTGATGCTGATGTACTCCATCTCAGTGATGGATAAGACCATGATAGGTTGTAAGCATAATCTCCATGAAATTGGACCTCCAAATAGGCTAAATACAAAAACCTATCATCGACTGCCAGGTGTCCATGTCTCCACCGAAATCTACATCCACAAACCTTCTTATCAAGCCCCGAGCCTCCTCGGACATGTTGGAGAGTCCCTCAGCTCCACCTCATTGTTTGTGGCATATACTGACTCTAATGGTACCCACCAAGTATCTAAAGATCTACTTTAGTGCTTGCCAGTGCTTCCTGCTAGGCTATGCCATGAATTTGCTGACCTAGCTCACTATGTGGGTAATATCTAGCCTACAATACACCATGGTGTACATAAGACTCTCTACACGAGAGGCATATGGCACTCTCTCCATCTCTTGAGCTTTCACCTCAATTTATGGTGATATCATCTTTGAGAGTCTGAAGTGCCCAGCAAGTGGCAGCTTCGTCGATTTTGCTCCCTTCATCTCGAACCTCTCCAAGACTTTCTTAATATAGCCTCTCTGAGATAAATGCTGCATCCTCTTGGCTCGATCTCTAAAGATTTTCATGCCTAAGATCTTCCTCATAGATCCTAAATCATTCATCTTGAACTCTTGAGACAAGACTACCTTCATTTCTTGCACAACCTTCCTGCTCTTGTATGCTATAAGCATGTCATCCACATACAAGAGTAGAAATATCCTAGACCCATTCTCCAAAGATTTAACATAGACACAAGAGTCATACTCGCACCCAAAAAGTCCAATGCTCCTCATATAAGAATTAAATCGCTTGTACCATTGTCTCGGCGATAGCTTCAACCCGTACAATAATTTCTACAACAAATAGACCTTCCCTTTTGCTCCTGACTCTCAGAACCTCGATGGCTGATTCATGTAGATACTCTCTTCCAGATGCCCATGAAGAAATGCCATCTTGACATCCATCTGCTCCAGCTCTAGGTCCTGAGCTACTACGATGCTCGACAGTATCCTGATGGAAGTATGCCTGATGATGGAAGAGAAAAGCTCACTAAAATCGATGCCTTTCTTTTGAGAGTATCTCTTAGCCACTAGCCTTTTTTTGTATCTGATACCTCCTTGCTCTGAAGGCCCCTCCTTGCATTGGTAAACCCACTTGCAACCAATAGATTTTTTTTCTTTTGACAACTGCACTAATTGCCACATTTCGTTCTTATGGAGAGATTATATTTCCTTAGATATTGCTTGGACCTACCTCTCTTTATCCTGGCTCTCCATAGCCTACTCGTACGTGTAGGGATTCCCATTCACTATCACCAGGGCATATGACATGGTCTCCTCAAAGCTATGTCATTTCGGTTGCCTGATATTACTTTTGGGCTTGTGCAGTGCAACCCTGATATCCATCCTAGGTCCAGCTTACTCTTGCTAGACCTCTTAGCTTTTTTCACTCATCTAAGATCTCTCCACCTATGGAGACACTTTTAGGGAGTGCTCCAGCTAAATACCAAGTCCTTCTGATACACCTATAAGTAGCAAAATAGAATAAGATATTGGTTGTCTAGCATCACCCTACTAGACCTCCTGCTGCTCCTCCATGCCATCTTATCTTTAGAGAACTGAATTTTGATCGAAGGTAACATCTCAACTGATGGCGACCTTCTTCTCCAAGGAATTACATAGTTGATATCCCTTAACACTTTATGGATATCCTAAGAATACCATCTTCTATGACTTGGCATCCAATTTGCTCTGCTCACCAGCACTGATGTGCATATAAGCTGTGCACCCAAATATCCTTAGATGGCTTAGCCCAATCCTTCCTTCCGAACTATTTCTTCTCTAGAATACCATCATCTAATTTTGTATGAGGCAATCAATTCACTAGATAATAGGCCGCATCCATTATATCAACCCAGAATGCCTTAGGAAATTCTATTTGTAGCCTCATGCACCATGCCTTTTCTAGAAGGGTTCTATTGATTGTTTTGGCCATTCCAATTTTGTTGAGAAGTCTCCCTCTTTGAGAAGTACTTTTTGATGCCGCGCTTCTCACAAAAAACTTGGAGCTCCCTGCTGGTGTATTCTCCACCATTGTCTGATCGCAGACACTTCAAGTTTCAACCTATCTCTTTCTCCACCTTGATTTTTCACATCTTGAATCTGGTGAAAACTTTTAATTTCTCCTTCATGAAGTAGATCCATACCTTCTCAAAGAAATCATATATAAAGGTCAAAAAGTATCTCATCCCATTACTGGCTAAAACTAGAGCTGGCCCCATACATTAGTATGGACTAGTCGAGTTGCATGTGGGCTGAACTACTGGCAAACTATACTCTCCTCTATTTTTCCATTTGGTATGGTTGACATACCTCTATAGTGCCTCCATCTAGATTCGAAATTAGACCATACTTGCTTAGCTCCTTCATCCCACGATCTTCCATGTGGCCTAGGCGGTAGTGCCATAATTGATGAGCCCCTTGCTGGTCTTGTGCTGCAGCTACCACATCAGATTCTTAGGTTACCATAGATCGTTCCAACTTATAGAGGTTGTTCTCCATCCTCCTTCCTATTATCACCACCATGGCTCTATTGGAGATACTTAAAACTCCACTTCTGGTATGACTGCTAAAGCTACAATTGTTTCACTCTAGGTAGCCTAGTGACATCAGATTTTTTTCAGATCTGGGACATGATTCATATTAGTGAGAGTTTGCATCATTCGATCAAACATTCTCATCCAAATGGTCCCAATACCAGTGACCTTGTATAGGTGATTATTTGCGAGTGTCATGCTTCCCTCATCAATCTTGGTGGATGCCACAAACCAAGATCGATTTGGGGTGTAGTGATGTGAATAGACTGAATCCTGAGTCCATACATCTGTGTATCGCTTGTGACCATCTGATATAACTAAGAGATCATCCTCTACCTTACTATCAGCTACCATACTTAGCGCATTAGATCCTCCCTTATCTCCTTTCTTATTCTTCCACTGCTGGCATTCTTGTTTGAAGTGTCCAATCTCATTTCACTTATAGCACCTAGCTTCTTTTCTGCACTTGCTCTTTCAAGACTTTGATAGTCCCTTTGACTTGCCTCTTTTCTTTCCTCTATCTGATCTCTCCCTCACAGCCAAGCCCTCCTAGAGAGCATTTTCCTTGGTTAACTTGTCCCGTTGTTCATTAGACTACAACACCGAGACTATGTCTTCATACTCCAGGTCTCCTTGTCGTAGAGCAGCGTCATCACCAATGGATCATAGGAAGGAGGCAGAGAGCATCACAAAAGCAATAACTTATCTTCTTCCTCCATCTTCACCTTGATGTTCAGCAACTCATTTCATATCTGATCGAATTTCTAGATGTGACTCAAGATATCTTTGCCTTTCTGTATTCGAAGGCTGTACAGTTTCTTCTTCAATATCAGCTTATTGTACATGTTTTTGCCCATATATATGGTGTGCAACTTCAACCACAAATCTTTTTGGGTCCTCTCATCTAACATCGAATAAAGCACTGCATCTGCCAAGCATTCTCTAATCATGGAACAAGCCTTCTTCTTTAGAAACATCCACTGACGATCTGACATCCCTTCAGGCTTCTCCTCCAATGCCTAATCTAACTCTGCTTTAATCAGAAGATCTTCTATCCAAACTTTTCATATGAAAAAGTTTTTTTTTTCCATCAAACTTCTAAAAATCAACCTTTATATTGCTTTCCATGGCTAGATCCAAATCAAAACACAACACAAACTCCAAGTGATTTAAGAAATACCTTGACAGGATCCTTGTTGAAATTTCAGCACTTGAAAATCTTCAACTTCTGGCATCTTCTTCTCCCTCCACACAATATAGGCTTTAAAACCAACTATTGGGACTTGCTCCTTGTACTTATGGAGATCCTTACATGAGCAACGAACCTCTGGAACTAGGTTGGAGACAGTAGCAAACAAGGATGGAGAAGATATGTGGATAGCGGCTAGGGTTTCAAGTAAGAAAGAGAGAAAAAGAGAGATGAAGCTAGGGTTTTAAGGAGAAAAGGGTTATTGTATTCCTTGTATCAAAAAAAATTACATATACAAAGTATATATAGATGTCCTATGTCAATATGACTTAGTCCTAAAAAACTTTTCTAGGATAATCTATACATGAAAGCACTCATCCAAGCTCAAGTCTTGCATGCTCTCATCCCATGGACTTAATTTTAGTCCAAATCCTGAGTTAGCCACTTTAAGATCTCTCAAATCAGGCCTTAAGACCTCTGGGATAAAGTCCTATCCTAGGTCAAATAGAAATCCCACTCTAGCTTCTACCCATAACTCGAGTCAACTCTAGCTGAGACTGAGTCAACTCGATTGGAATCGAGTTGACTCACACTAGAATCGAGTTGACTCCCCTACATGCCATGCCAAAACACCATTCTTTGTCTGGCGTCTCTCTAAGACTGAGTCATCTTGCCTCTGAGATTGAGTTGACTCACCTGGAACCAAGTTGACTCATCTCAAAATCAAGTTGACTCCACTAAGTGTTGGCTTTCTTTAACCCCTCTCCACCTTGGTGCCCCAAGGCCTCAGCAAGCTCCATCTTATTCACTAATCGCATTAGTGCCACACATTTATGAAAGCTATCTCATGAAAGTACTTTCATCAGTACATCGGCTGGATTTTCTTTGGTATAAACCTTCACCAGCTCCATCTCACCTTTTTTCATAAGCTCTCTGATATGGTGGATATGGTGGTACCTAATATTGATGTGCTTTATCCTCATGTGATAGATAGAGTTCTGTGCGAGTAGTAGTGCACTCTGATTATCACAGTGCACCCTGATGGCTTTCTGTATCAAGTCCATCTTCAATGCCAAGTCCTTTAATCATAGAGCCTCCTTCGTTGCCTTTGTGATGCTAATATATTTTGCTTCAATGGTAGATAAGGTCGTTATAGGCTGTAAGCAAGATCTCCAGAAAATAGGACCTTCGTTCAAACTGAATACAAATCCTATCGTAGAATGCCAGGTATCCATATCTCCATCGAATTTAGCATCCACGAACTCTTCTATCTGCCCCCGAGCCTCCTTGGACATGTTAGAGTATCACTCAGCACCTTCTTTCTATCCATAGCAGATGCCAACTCCAATTAAACTTACCAAGGATTTGAAGATCCCTTTTAGTGCTCACCAGTACTCTCTACCAGGCTATGCCATGAACCTATTAATTTAACTGACTGTGTGGGCTAAATCTGGCCTACAACACACCATGGCATATAATAGGCTTCTCATGTCGTAGACATATGGCACTCTTTTCGTCTTCTGAGCCTCCATCTCAGTCTGTGGTAACATAGTCTTTAAAAGGTTGATGTGCCCAGCAAGTGGTAGTGTTGCTAATTTGGCTTCCTTCATCGCAAACCTCTCCAAGACCTTTTGTATGCAGCCTCCTTGAGATAAATGCAGCAACCCCTTGGCTTGATCTTGGAAAATCTCCATGCGTAGGATCTTCCTCGTAGGCTTCAAGTTCTTTATCTCGAACTTCCGAGACAAGGCTACCTTTAGTTTTTATACAACTTTCTTGCTCTTGCATGCTATCAGCATGCCATCTATACATAAGAATAAGTACATTCTAGATCTATCTTCCAGAGATCTAACATCCACATATGGATCAAAATCGCACCTAAAAATTCTAATGCTCCTCACAAAGGTGTCAAATCACTTGTAGCATTGCCTTTGTGACTGCTTTAGCCTATACAACAAT